>APFE030357050.1:0-33023 GCA_000404065.3 Pinus taeda | reverse complement strand
ATGGTTTACTCATCCCATCAACTAATACCATGGGCCCATTACATTATTATTAACTACTTGTGGTCCCTTACATGACATGGGTTAACCACCTTATTTATTACTATGGCCCATCCCATTATTACATTATTACCTTGGGCACCTCCCTCGGTACCTCATATTACCCCCCCTAGGTATATAACATTCCACCCCCCTTAGCATGTTTCGTCCCCGAAATATGGGAAGAACATAAATAATAAGATCTACTCAAAAGAGTAGTCCATTGATACCATGCACGTGCATCTAGCCATCCAAGAGAAAGGTGAATCCTCGATCTCACTAGTGCCTCGCTCGCTTGAGATGGAAGTTGACGGTGGCAGCTCTTCTGTGTTGATGTGTAGTAGGTGGATCTTCGCTCCTCGCTATCAGTCATACGGGGGTTGTTGTCCTTGTGACTACTTGGTTTCCATCTTGACGGTTGTCTTGTGGGGTGATGTGGGTGATGATATGTTGAAGTTTTAACCCACGGTGTCTTTTTCTTTAATTCACCCTATTGTGGTGCCTGTTGTGATGTCTTCTTTTCCAATATGACTTCAACCACTGCGCCCTCATCTGATGTACTTGTAACATTTTATGCTTCAGCCTCTGTTTGTGTTTGATTGTCGGTCATCAAAGGCTTATCATTTGATATGTCAGTCCCTGGACTATCTTCTGCTTCAGCCTCCTTGGACTCTACCTATTTATTAATGGAAATATCCTTTAATGTAATTTTCTTCTTTTTATACCAGAGCTTCAGGAATTTCTTCTGTACATTAATATTGATAGTACCCACTGATTCCATCCAAGGGTATCCCAAAACAACATTCATGTTATCCATATCTGAAGCATAAAAATCACCATGCAACACATACTTATCCATAGAAAGCTTCAAATCCTTATAAATTTGAACATCCGCGTCATCAACTAGTGTGTTTTCAATGTGTTTTGCTGGAACGTGCAATTTTTTTGCCAAATTAACATTGATAAAATTATGTTTGCAATTAGGATTTATGGGAACAATGATCTTCTCCTTCTGAATCAATCCATGAACCTGCAGTAAGGAGACACTCGTAGCAATTAACCCCTTATGTGTCTCATTCTCTTTTTTTCTAGCCCGAGACCATTTGTCCAAAAAGACTTTTTCAAATTCTGCATCTGAAAGTTTGGTCAACTGCTTGTAGTCAAGTGATAAACTCCATTTTTCATTCTCATCTCTCATATTAAGCACCATTGGAATCTTCCAATGTATCCCATGTGTGGACTTGTATCTTTGTATGAATTCTTCAATAGTACGGTCATCATCTTTTCCTGTAAAATATAGAATCGCCATGAAGAGGGTTTGAGAAAAAATTCGCTTACTTGGCGAAAATTTGAAATGGCCACAATTCCGTCAATATTGCTCAGAATCCCTATTATGACCTGTTTTCAGAAATGGAACAATCATTCTGCATCTGCCCATGTGATAGAAATCTTGATCGAGGCACTACAATTTCATATCTGCGCTACAACTCTCCCGTCGTCACCCAAAATTTCTGCAAAAAGAGCTAATTTTAAATCAGCGATATCTCCCTCATCCGGACTCCAATTCGACTGATTTTTTTTTTGAACTTTGGTATTTTTCACAAAGAATCTAGATCTGCAATTAGATTTTTCAGATCTTGCACCAAGACATCTAGATATGCGCCGCAAACTTGCTGCCCCGAAAAATTGTCTGTAACCCCACTAATTTTTAAATCAGCAATATCTCCTTCATCCGGACTCCAATTCGACCGATTTTTTTTTTTTAATTGGGTATTTTTTCACATAGAATCCATATATACAGTTAAATTTTGCAGATCTTGCACCAAAATGTACAGATCTGATTTGAAAACTCGTCGCCCCCGAAATCCTGCCAAAAAAAAAAAAAAATCTCCACTGTTTGCCCAAGAAAGTGCTTTGATACCACTTGTTATAACTCTGATATGAAAATATAGCTCTGATACCACTTATTATAGATCTAACCCAGAAATATTATAGATTTGATATGAAAATATAAAATAATGCAAATAAACCCAGAATTAGCATGAAATGACTCTTTATTGATCAAACCCTTAAGGTAGGGCAACACCATACATTCACTCCTTAAGGAAGGAGAACACTCCACAAGCCATATGCCTGTTCATACAATATTCATTGATAATATTTCTGGACACTCTTCCTTGTGGAGTCTCTAGCCTCTATATAGGCCTCATACATGCAATACCATGGATCATTACCATAGTTCCCTCATACCATCCGTTAATACCATGGGCCCATTACATTATTACTAACTACTTGTGGTCCCTTACATGATATGGGTTAACCACCTTATTTATTACTATGGCCCATCCCCTTATTACATTATTACCTTGGGTACCTCCCTTTGTACCCCATATTATCCCCCCTAGGTATATAGCTCTGATACCACTTGTTATGGATCTAATATGAAAATATAAGACAATGCAAATAACCTAGAAATATATGATAATATAAATAAACCCAAGAACTGAATATAGATAGAAATTATTCACTTTATTAATGATCAAACCCTTAAGGGAGGGCAACACCATGCATTCACTCCTTAAGGAAGGAGAACACTCCACAAGCCATATGCATGTTCATACAATAATCCTTCACCTCTCTCCATGTGGAGTCTCTAGCCTCTATATAGGCCTCATACATACAATACCATGGGTTATTACCATGGTTCCCCCATACCATCAAACTAATACCATGGGCCCATTACATTATTGCTAACTACTTGTGGTCCCTTACATGAGATGGGTTAACCACCTTATTTATTACTATGGCCCATCCCATTATTACACTATTACCTTGGGTACCACCCTTTGTACCCCATATTATCCCTCCTCGATATATAACATTCCACCCCCCTTAGCATGTTTCATCCCCGAAACATGGAAAGAAAATAAATAATAAGATCTACTCAAAAGATTAGTCCACTGGTACCATGCATGTGCATCTAGCCATCCAAGAGAAAGGTGAACCCTCGATCTCACTGGTGCCTCGCTCGCTTGAGATGGAAGTTGACCATGGTAGCTCTTCTGTGATGATGTGTAGTAGGTGGATCTTCGCTCCTCTCTATCTGTCCTGCGGGGGTTGCTGTCCTTGTGGCTAATTGGTTGCCATCTTGTTGGTTGTGTCTTGTGGGGTCATGTGGGTGATGATATGTTGAAGTTTTAACCCACGGTGTCTTTTCTTTAATTCACCCCTTACTGGAGCGTGACTATTGTGTTGTGGTGCCTGTTGTGGTTTCATATCTTCTAATATTACTTCAACCACTGAGCCCTCATCTGTTGTATCAACACTTGTAACCTTTTTTGCTTCAGCCTCTATTTGTGTTTGATTTTCGATCATCACTGGCCTATCATCTGATATGTTAGTCCCTAGAAAATCTTCTGCTTCAGCCTCCTTGGACTCTACCTGTTTATTAATGGAAATATCCTATAATGTAATTTTCTTCTTTTTATACCAGAGCTTCAAGAATTTCTTCTGCACGTTAATATTTATAGTACCCACTAATTCCATCCACGGGTATCCCAAAACAACATCCATATTATTTGTCTTGAAGTATAAAAATCACCATGCAACACATACTTATCCATAGAAATCTTCAAATCCTTATACACTTGAACATCCTCATCATCCACTTGTGTGTTTTCAATGTGTTTTGCTGGAACTTGCAATTTTTTTGCCAAATTAACATTGATAAAATTATGTTTGCAACTAGGAATTATAGAAACAATAATCTTCTCTTTCTAAATCAATCCATGAACCTGTAATAGGGATATACCAGTAGGAAATAACCCCACATGTTTCCCCTTATCTTGTTTTCTAGCCTGAGACCATTTGTCCATAAGGAGTTTTTCCAATTCTTCATTCGAAAATTTGGACAAGTCTTTGATGCCAAGTGAGTTCCACCATATGGCGGCCTCTTCTTTCAATCCAATTGGTACTATAGACTTCCAAAATACCCCATATATGCTCTTTAGTTTTTGTATGAATTCTTCAATAGTAGGGCTATCATCTTTTCCTGTAAAATTTTCCATGAAGAGGGTTTGAAAAAAATCACTTACTTGGCGAAAATTTGAAATGGCCACAATTCTGTCAATATTGCTCAGAATCTCTATTATGCCCTGTTTTTGGAAATGGAACAACCATTCTGCATCCACCCATGTGATAGAAATCTTGATCCAGGCACTGGAATTTTAGATCTACGCTACAACTTTCCCACTGTCACCAAAAATTCTGAAAAAGAAGAGTTGATTTTAAATCAGCGATATCTCCCTCATCCGGACTCCGATTCGACTGATTTTTTTTTTGAAATTGGGTATTGTTTCACAAAGAATCCATCTTTGCAATTATAATTTTTCTAATTTTTCCCCAAAATGTGTAGATCTGATCTGCAAACTCGCCGCTCTAGAAATCCTGCAAAAAATAAAAATAAAAATTCTCCACTTTGGCCCAAGAAAGTGCCTTGATACCACTTGTTATAGATTTGATATGAAAATATATGAAATGATACAGATAAACCCAAGAAATAAGAAGATAGAAATAGATAGAAATAGAAATGCTTCTTTATTGATCAAAACCCTTAAGGTAAGGCAACACCATGCATTCACTCCTTAAGGAAGGAGAACACTCCACAAGCCATATGCCTGTTCATACAATAATCCTTCACCTCTCTCCATGTGGAGTCTCTAGCCTCTATATAGGTCTCATACATACAATACCATGGGTCATTACCATGGTTCCCTCACCATCGAACTAATACCATGGGCCCATTACATTATTACTAACTACTTGTGGTCCCTTATGTGATATGGATTAACCACCTTATTTATTACTATGGCCCATCCAATTATTACACTATTACCTTGGGTACCACCCTTTTTACCCCATATTATGTCCCCTAGGTATATAACAAATGCAAGTTTCCAAGTTCAAGAGTGTTAAAGTTTTAATTAAAAAAAAAAATCATTTTAAAATATTTATAAGCATAATTGATTGAGCAAGATTTGGGGAATTGAGTGTTGTGTGTGTGTGTGTGAAAGGAAAAATTATGTGAGCAAGTACATTGGTGATGTTATTGGTGTGTTCAGTAATGAAATATTGTTGAAGGTGTTGGTAATGGTGGTTTTGGTGAGTGTTTGAGAGACAAATTGATTTATGTTGTAAAAGGGACTGGCTTCATGATTTGAGTATGAAAATTGTATGAAAGATGAATCATTAAGGTCATGCAAGTTGTAGGTTGCAGATCAGGGGTTGTAGCTCCTTCCAGTAGTTGTTGGTAAATACTTAGGGGTTGAAGCTCCTTTCAGTTGTAGCTAATAATATTGGGAGTAGTTAGTTCCTGTTGGTTGTGGCTAGAGAACTTTGTAATAGAAATTTGAATCTTTCCCTTGTGAATATATTGAAGAAAAATTTGAAAAATCTGTGTACTATGTGTGTTACTTATCTTGATTCCTTTCATGCTCACCTGAATTAATTACTGAAGTACTTCTTGGTGTTCTAGTATCATTGCATGTGAAAGAATGTTATTAAATTCATACAACATTAATTAACACCCCCCCCACCTCTTAGTATTGTCTTGGTATCTAACAATAGGAGTATCCCTGGTAGTGATGAATATGGAATACTTCTCAAACTTGTGGACGATTCTTTAGATAAAGAAAGGGATATAGATCTTTGTAATGATTTGGCTAGCACATTTGATAGTGAAGAGAGGGATCTAGATCATGAGATTTATATCAAGAGGAAGTTGATCTCTACTCTAAAAGAGATTAGGGAGAGATCGGAAGGAAATCTTGAGCAAAAGGAGAAATTGCATGAATATGAACTTGAGAATGATAAGTTGAGTAAAACAATCATTGATCTAAATTCTCAACAAGGAGGGGCTAGTAGATTGAATACCATGTTGACCAATAAACTGGTTGAAAGGGAAGCCGATTGTGAGAGACCACAAGCTGAAGTAGTCTCATTAAGACACGACCTAGAATGCAAAAATAAAGAGTTGTCTCAATATCAAAAGCTTGAGGAGAGCATAAAGGCTTTGGATGAGATTCTTGTTAAGCAGATATCCCCTCTCATCAAGGCTTGTTTGGGTTTCAAAGAAGACTGGATCTCCAAGAAGGAAAAGGTTGAAGGGTCAACTACCCATGTAAAGGAAGTTAGAGGCTAAAACAACAATAAATGAAAATGATTTGTTGGAAAACAACAATAATAGAGGCAAGAAAATCAGTAGAAAAATGTTAAAAAACAACAACAACGAGGAAAACAACAAAAATTAGAGAAGAAAAAGGAGCAATAGAAGGTTAAACAATAACAAAGAGGAGATCAAGGCAGTAATTCAAATGACCATAGAGAGTGAATGAAGAACCAATGAAGGTCCTATCCAGTTTGGGGACAAAGATCTCAAAGAAAATGTGTTTTCAACTATAAAAATTATTTTCATGGTTATTGCTTTTCTTGCAATAATTATGGGCATAAAGCCATAGAATGTAGATGGATTCCAAGAAACACAGTTTGTGGAGAAACAACAAGGACAAGCATGCTACCAACGATTGTGGACTTAACAAGAATGATGTTAGATATACCAACTCCTTTGCCGCATTCTTAAGTGATGTCAAATGCTACAATTGTGGCAACTTCAGGCACAAGTAGATTGCGGAAATAGAAGGACAAAGCCCACTCCACAAAATATGCGTGCAAATGAAGCAACTCAACCATTAAGGAAGAGAAGTGTAGGAGTAGAGGCAAATCATTTTTCCTTAAGAAATTTGTGTAAAGGGGGCACGCTGAAAAATGGAGGAAGAAATCATCAAGGAACTAATTTTTCTTTAAAGAAAAACCAGAGGAAGGTTAATAAGGATAATCCTCATATAGCAATGGTAAAATCCTTTGTCAGTGCCAACTACAAGAAGTGTAAGCTTCAGGTAAGGAAAGGGAGCAACATCCGAATTAATTCTTTCTTGGAGACAAAGAAGATATGGAGAAAGAAAGAGGAGGTGAAGGAGAAGTGTTATCTAGAAATGCAAAACCAAGAGAAAGTCCAAACAAGGGAAAATAAGAATTTGGAAAGAAATACTCCTACCAAGACTTGAACAATGAAGATGTGGAAGAAAAAGGAGGAAAATATACTCAGAGGGAGTAGATCCTCATTTTTTCTTCATTGAAAGAAGAGAATGGCCTCAAGTGAGGCCAAATAAATCAGATGCAAGGGTCGGAAGGAATTAGACAGGGAGATGCATATGAACAATGGAGGTATGAGTTTGTTTACTTTTACAAATTAGCATTTCTGGAGGAAAGGAAAATGCATCCAATGTGGTTCCAAGGGGTGTTCACAAAAATATGGTGTGAGAAGAAGATGAGTTGCAATAGGAGTGCGTTGTAGTGGCTACAACCAACCTCCAAAAATTTTCCTTAGCTTTGTTTTGGAGCCTCCCTACAAACCTTTCACAACAGCATGTCTTGCCTTTTCAAGTACACAAGCTTCAGTGATTTTCTTGTAGAATGACATCATGTCCATCAAATCTTGTTGCATCCCCCTCACAGGATGCTTCACCAGACTTGGTCTAGCTGCAGGCTGAGCAACTCCCTCAAGAAATTGCGCAATTCTGGAGGGAAACCAACCTTCCCTCCATAAATTGTGCAATTATGTTTGGCAACATGTTGGGCTCCAGAATTGCACAAATCTGCCTGTCACTTTTCACCAAAAAAATTGCTCACAGCAGGGCTGCTCAGCCCAAAAATTGTGCAATTCTAGGGAGCAATTAGTTGCTCTACCCAGAAATTGTGCAATCCCTCTTAGTAGCCAGCTCGAGTTCCCTCCCAGAAATGTGCATTTTTTCCTCCCAGCTGAGCAGATTGTTGCATGTGTAGTTGAGTTGACCAGTTCTCTCCGGAACCGAGAAAAATTGATTTGCATGCATGGGCTTCTCCTCCCAAGGCAGCATCTAGAGGCATCCCTTGTTTTAGGGATCTATTTTTAGCAGTTGGAGGTTACATGCAAGGATCATTTCAGAAACCTCCCACCAAGTGTCACTCTTCCTAGATTTGTGACATGCGTGTCACATCTTAGATTTTATCAGAACTCATCAATCGGATGCTGCAGAGCTCCTTCCTCACATTGACCTTGTCACTTTGACATCCCACATTACATTTAGGAGTCGTTGACACATCCAGCTCAGTTGTCTTGGGGTAAGTCCGTTGTTCATGACTCGCGCTGCATTTCTATCGCTTTTTGTGTTTCACTTTGTGTGAGTGTTGTCTGCTTGATTTCAGTGAGTGCTTGTTGTCGTTTACATGCATAATAGCTTGTACTAGCACCATTTCAATTTTTGTTAGCATCTCACTATTGTCGCATGCATGAAATTATTTTTCACGAATGGTCGAGATTTGGCCACTCGCCTCACCCACATGCATGTTGTTCTGTTTTCTAAATATTTCATTCACCGTTAACATGCACAATCAGTCACTTATGCTTACACTCAGTATCACCATGCATTCACATTCACATTTGCTTTCAGTTGCCTGTCGGTAGGTCTGGGCAGCCTTGGCCCAGACTCTTCCTCACCAAAACAGTATTGCACAATCATGAGAGGGAAGGCTTTCTCTTCCTCTCAGGAAATGTGCATTTCTGCCCAGTGATTTTCCTCTAGTCTTACATTGAACAATTCTAAGGGACAGTGACTGCTGGCCCATAAAATTGCGCAATGTAGTCATTAAGCCTACAACCATTGTCACCTGAGATTGTGCAATTCCAGCAGTCAGCAACCAGCCTGGATTGCGCATTGTGCAATTCTAGTAGCTAGTCATGCCTCCCAGACAGCCTAGACTTCCTCGTGCAAGTCTAGTAGCCAATCTCCCAGCCTCGCAGAAGAAATTGCGTGACCTTCACGATCAATCACACAAGTATGTTACAATTCAGTCCTCAAGTTTGTTTTGGTTTTCGACTGACAGATTGCTTGCCGTGAGTGTTTCTATGTCTCCAGGCATTATACGTGTTCATCTCTCTCTGAGCAACACAAGTACAATAGCCTTTAGGAGAGAAGATTCAAAGGACACCATCGAGAGCCAAACAGGGTTTGTAGCTAAGAAAGTGTCTATGAGCTCACCTACTTGTGAAGACATCAAGTTGTTCGTAGACAAGGACATCAAGATAATATGGCAGTAGCATTATAGCAAGCAACACCATCAGTAGCAACCCAAGGTAGCACACCCACATGTAGCAAGTGCAAGAGGAAGGTTGTGGACAACATAAAAGGCGAAGCAAAGTTGCAAGCTCAAGAAGATCCACTTGTGATGAAAGCAACTTTGGAGACTTAGGCTATGAGGTGACAGCGCGACATGAAGATCGAACAAAGGTAGAGAACGAAACAGAGAAGGAGTTGCATGTGTTGAAGTAGAAACTCAAGGAAGAATAGGAGTGCATAGACGAGAGAATGAGTTGCAACAAGAACAGATACAACAGGAGGCACAACATGCACTCATAGATGAAACTGCGCACATACAAGTTATAGATCCATCCTAGCAGCTGGCACAAAGAAGACAAGGTGAGCAGTGTTGTTGATCACAAGCAAGGGAATGTAGTAGCATGCATGTCATTATGCACACGCATGTGATCCCACCATTCGGCACACTCACCAAGGTGAAGACAAGAAGCAAGTCTGACTGGATCTGAACATGTACTCTAACAAGTTGATGCACACAACCACTAGCACATGCTTGGAGAGCAGAGTAGACATTATGCATCAACATGTTTCCAGTCTGGTTGCACCAGGATGACCATGTGCATGCTATCAGACGAATTGGATAGAGGAGCCATATCAGTGCACCTGGATGCAACGAAGTCAAGAGTTAGCTTGAACAAGATGTCACCATTGAGAGCATGGACTCCATCACAGACAACCAAGCTTGGCATCATCTCACCACCTTCGACCATCACAAGCATGTCAAAGAATTGGTCTCACCACAACAGTCTGAGTGTCAATGATGTCTTGCATGGTTTGATCAAGCCATTTTGTCTCACATGGGAACATTTGCATTGTAATGTAGTGTCTTGTTAAGTGGAAGTTCAAGTGTCGATAGTTGGATGTAATAATCATAGAGTAGTTAAGATTCATGAGGATAGATTAACTGTCACAAAGGGGTATGTCAAGGGCCACCCCACCCTTTGCTATAAATAGTCCCTCATAACTCATTATAAAGGCTTTTGGTCAGCCAAGCCTCTGATAAGACTATCTTAGAGAGAGCTTGGACAATATTCTAACGAGCCTTGACTTCTCCACTGCATATAGCTAGTACATCTCTTTTGAGGAGTAGGCGATTGTGGCTGTAACATTCCACTGCTAGAACTAGTGGTTGGACATGGATTTATTGTATCACTGGAACTTACACTTGTTAATATAACAAGAGACAACACATTTCATGCATATGTTGTATTGTATTCTATGCTATTTGGTTCACTCTAAATGATATATGTATTTGTTTTCTTACGCATGCATGTATGGACTATTCTGTATGAGTATGTATGAATATTTTTTAAATGTGATGTTGGTTTAACTGTCACATTGGATTGCTCGCTAACTTTCTTTCCAGCTTGTGTTGCATTTTCACTCATGTCTTCCCTCCCAAGCCGCATACTATTACAGGTTTCCAAGGGGTGCACTAACCTCACCCTCAATGTGTTAGAACCTCTCATGCACCTTCCTTGACTTACTGTAGCTGCCACACCCTTGCTACCAATAGGGACATCTTACTTGCCTCTGTGCAAAATCGCGGTCAAGGCATTACCGTACGACCCACTACTAGGACTCCTAAACTAAATGGTCTAAGGTCTAGTTGGGAATTCTTACCAGGGAGATCCCCTTACATGTTGGCGGGTCTAGCACCATCAACATTTTGGTGCTAGAAGGAGGGTAAAATGACAAGCTAAGTCCTCACATCTAATTTTAATCTCTACATATCTATAATGACTAACTATAGAGTTTCTCTTCTGGAGTGTATGTCTTATGGAAACGACTTCATTATCTGAGAAAATCTCTCGGATAACTTGTCACATAAAACATTTGATGGTGGAGGCCACGTAGCCTTGGTTAGGCACACGATCAGATTTGTAGGTTGATGTGAAAGACATGGATGATTTGAAGCGTACATGACCTGCACGATGTTCGTCTACACGCTTCGAGGGAACCCCATGCACTAGTGTGCCACGCTACCCGAAAAATCTATTCATTCTCTTGCCCGTCTGGTTACAGAGATAGACTGTGATTTCAATCACTTTAACCATAAAGCACTCGATCAAGAAATTATGAAATTATGAAAAACACCCCATGAATCCATTAATCAGTTTTACACATGATTTTGTAATCTTTCATACTGATTTCCTGAAGATGAAATCGATTGGGAATTTATTTATGGAATATTTGAGTATCTTCTTCGGATATTCGAACCCCATTCAACAAAATTCGATGATGGAGTTGCGCAATCACAGGCATGCATAGTCGCTGCCATGAGTGATTGTCCACCTTCACCTCATCAAATAGCTCCACCATCGCGGATTTATGTTGGAGATCATGCACACACATTTGTTGAAATGTCACATCCTCCCACCCTACCTGCTCTTGATATCTGCACAGATTTGGCTTGCAAGCATGTTGGTTGTCATGTGGATCCATTTCCTCAACCTCCAGCCCTTTTTTCTATTGATCCTCTACAGTGTACTATCTTTTCTTCTCCCATTCCAGACTCCTCACCCGTTGTGAACGAGGATCAAGTTTTTGATGGAGTTGGTGTTATGCAGCTAACCCACACCATCATTCATGATGAGTGTGTGTGGGAATCTAAAGAAGAACCCACGATGAAGGATGACTCCCTTCCAGTCAAGCCTCATCCGCTTTATCCTAACATCCCTTGTGATTCTTCCACTGTTGTTTTCCCTTGTGAAAACCCGCTTCTGGATGTTTCTACTTCCAATCATTCACAAGACATGTCAGATGCCAGTCTATCATTAAAGTGCGGAGAGGACACATCTTCCTTCGAAAATCTGTCCATTTTGTCATCTGTCATTTCGGAAAACACAGAGGGTGAACATCTTTGCTTCTCATCTACTCCTGTGCACAATTTATCAAATCATGAGGATGCGGACAAACATCCTGAATTTTTTGATCTTGGTTGTCGTGATCTCTCCACTTCCTCATCCGATCACGATGTTGATTCAATTGTTTTTTATATGTCTAAGGCACTGGTCTACGATGATTCATCTGTCAACGAAGTCGAAACTCCATAGACTGTCGAGGCACTTCAGCCCGAGCTGATGGTTATGTTAGGCCCTCGCTGTCTTGAGGTTGGTTTCACTTCTAGTCAGGAAATTGTTGAAACACTCAAGGCTCCTCATCGCTCTCTGCTTTGCATTGAATATCAACCAAACACCTAGATTTTGCTTCCTCCACTCAAACTACCCGATCCCATCGCTCATGCAATGGAGGAATATTACATAGCATGCACACATCCACAAGGTAAGTGGTCTACCTTTCTCGCGTTTGCTTGTATGTCACAGTCAAGAGAATGCATACACTCTACATCTGCACACAATGTAGCACAACAACATGCCAGCTCCACAGAGTGCATGTCATGCACTTTCACTCATCTTTGTTCTGTCGTCGCTTGTAAGCTTGAAGTGTGTTAGTCTTCACTGTTATATCTTTCATGCTTGCTGGTTTGCACAACTGAGATGTTCACAAACCGTGCCTTCACCAACATGGGTCAACCAATGCGCCGATGGCTACATTGGATGTATCACTTCACATGAGATGACCCATGCACTGTTAGCTTAGGAGTAGGAGTAGTGTTTTCTTTTGAGTTGTTTGCTTGCATGCATGTTTGCTTCTTTCTTTGTGTATTTATTTGCTTGCTTGTTTGTTTTCTTACTCACTTTATTCTGCTTCTTGCTTTGATTTTTGGTTTGTTTGCTTGTTATTGTTTGTAGGTTAGTTTCGCATGGACCGTGTGTGACTCTTGAAACAAATTGGGTAAAGTACAAGATGACTTGTAAAACTATCAACATTTGGTTATCTGTTGTCCACTCTCTTATGTAAGAACTTGTTGTCTTCAGTCCATGATACTTCAATGGAAAATATGTATTGTTCGGTGTGAACCTTTGTGAAAACACAACACTTGCGCACTAACTAGTATCACCTACTCTAGTCAGTTGTTTTTGAGTTAATCCTTGTCAACTCAGTCAAGTAGAGTAAGGTGAGGGGGAAAACCTTAACAAGCATGTCAGAGGTATAAATAAACTACTTCTTTGAAGGAACAACCTCTTCTGCTCTCAATAAGTTGGGATCCCTCTTCCACCTTTGAAATGAATAAGTGTTATGCACAGTTATGAAGATGAAACGTGAAAAAATGAAAAAGTGAAAAAAAAAATTGAAAAAAAAGTGAAAAATGAATAAGGCGAAAGAAGAGAAAGGCTTCCTGCACAGAAAGGTGATGCAAATAACTCCGTCAGGGTACTTATCAGGCTCTCTGGCAAAGCCATGCTTGTGTTCTTGCATGACTCTATTGGGGTACTGTCCAGGCCTGCTGGCAATATAGCAACACCAAAGATGAAACTAAGACTATGATGACTATACTGTCTGTGCATCATATACTCCTCAACCCCAATCGAAACAACTGTGTTGGCTTGGCTTGGAATCTGTGTGGACCGACCAAAGGCTTGGTAGATGCTACATCTTACAATTAAGCAGTGTGGAAACCAAGACGAACTGAGAACTGAACAATAATTCTAGCGGTGTTAGACTTGATTTTCACGAACAAGGTCCATTCAAAGAGTTGGAGTTTTACCAGTGTGTCACCAAGTATTATAGCGACTACAACCACCCTCCAAATTTTTTCCTTAGCTTCTTTTTGGAGCCTCCCTACCAACCCTTCACAACAACATGTCTTGTCTTGTCAAGTACACAAGCTTCAGTGATTTTCTTGCAGAATGATAGCTTGTCCATCAAATCTTGTTGCATCCCCTTCACAGGATGTTTCATCGGACTTGGTCCAGCTGCAGACTGAGTAGCTCCCTCAAGAAATTGCGCAATTCTATCTGGCAGCCTATTGGGCTCTAGAATTGCACAAATCTGCCTTTCATTGTCCACTCAGAAAATTGTGCAATTCCTCCCAGCAGGGCTAGTCAACCCAGCAATTGCGCAATTCTAGGCAGCAGTCAGCTGCTCTGCCCAGAAATTGTGTAATCCCTCTAGGCAGCCAACCTAGCTCCCTCCCAGAAATGCGCATTTTTTCCTCCCCGCTGAGCGGACTGTTCCATTAGAAGTTGAGTTGACCAGTTCTCTCCGGGACCGAGCAAAAATTATTTGCATGCATGGGTTGCTCCTCCCAAGGCAGCATAGAGAGGCATCCCTTATTTCAGGGATCTATTTTTAGCAGTTGGAGGTTACATTCAAGGATCATTTAAAAAACCTCCCTTCAAGTGTTGCTCTTCCTAGATTTGTGGCATGCACGTCACATATTTAATTTTATAAAAACTCATCAACCAGTCACTGTAGAGCTCATTCCTCACATCGACCTTGTAGCTCTGACATCCGACATTGCATCTAGGAGTCATCGACAAATCCAACTCAACTGTCTTGGGGTAAGTCCATTGTTCATGACTTGTGTTGTGTTTTTGTCGCTTTTTGTGTTTCGCTCTGTGTGAATGTTGTCTACTTGATTTCAGTGAGTGCTTGTTGTCGTTTACATGCATACTAGCTTGTGCTAGCACTGTTTCAGTTTTCGTTGGCATCTCACTACTATCGCATGCATGGAACTGTTTTTCATGAACGGTCATCGATTCGATGATTGGCCTCACCCACATGCATGTTGTTTCGTTTTCTGAATCTTTCATTCATTGTTTGCATGCACGATCAGTCACTTATGCTTACACTCAATATCGCCATGCATTAACATTCACATTCGCTTTCAGTGTCTCGTCGGGGGGTCTGGATAGCCTTGGCCCAGACTCTTCCTCACCAAGACAACATTGCGTAATATTGAAAGGGAAGGCTCTGTCTTCTTCTCAGTAAATTTGCATATCTACCCAGTGACTATCCTCCAGTCTTACATTGCGCAATTTTGAGGGATAGTGATTGTTGGACCAGAAAATTGCGTAATCCAGTCACTAAGATTGCAACCATTTCCAACTGATATTGCGCAATTCCAGCAGTCAACAACTAGCTTGGATTGTGCATTGCGCAATTCCAGTAGCCAATCATGCCTCCCAGACAACCCAAACTTCCTTTTGCGCAAGTCTAGCAACCAGTCTCCCAGCCTCCCAGAAGAAATTATGCGACCTTCACGATCAATCACAGAAGTATGTTGCAAGTCATTCCTCAAGTTTGTTCTGGTTTTCGATTGACAGATTGGTTGCCATTAGTGTTTCTATGTCTCTAGGCCTCACAAGTGTCTATCTGTCTCTCAACAACACAAGTACAATGGCCTTCAGGAGAGCAGAGTCAAAGGAAACCATCGAGAGCCCAACGGGGTTTGCAGCCAAGCAAGTGTCTATGAGCTCGCCTACCTATGAAGACATCAAGTTATTCGTAGACAAGGACATTAAGGTAATATGTCAACATCATTACAAAAAGAAGCACCATCAGTAGCAGCCCAAGGCAGCACACCCGCATGCAATGAGTGCAAGAGGAAGGTTGTGAACAACATAAAGGCGAAGCAAAGTTGCAAGCTCAAGTAGATCCACTTGTGATGAAAGCAACTTTGGAGACCCAGGCTATGAGGTGACATCGCGACATGAAGATTGCGCAAAGGAAGAGAATAGAATAGAGAAGGAGTTGCATGTGTTGAAACAACAACTCAAGGAAGAATAGGAGCTACATAGACAAGAGAATGAGTTGCAACAAAAACAGGTACATCGAGGGGCGCAACATGCAGTCACAGATGAAACTGCACCTGTACAAGTTACATATCCATCCCAATAGCTAGCACGGAGCAAACAAGGTGAGTAGTGTTGTTGATCACATGCAAGGGTATGAAGTAGCCTGGATGTGATTGTGCACACACATGAGATCCCACCATTCGGCACACTCACCAAGGCGAAGACAAGAAGCAAGTCTGACAAGAGTTGAACACGTACTTTGACAAGTTGATGCGCACAACCACCAGCACATGCTTGGAGAGCAGCATAGACACTATGCATCAACATGTTTCCGGTCTGATTGCACCATGACGACCATGTGCATGCTATCAGACGAGTTGGAAAAAGGAGCCGTATCAGTGCACCCGGATGCAATGAAGGCAAGAGTTAGCTTCATCCAGATGTCACCATTGAGCGAACAAACACCATCACAGACAACCAAGCTTTGCATCAGCTCACCACCTTTGACCATCACAAGCATGTCAAAGAGTTGGCCTCCCTACAATGGTTTGAGTGTCAGTGATGTCTTGCATGGCTTGCTCAAGCCATTTTTTCTCACATGGGCACATGTGCATTGTAATATAACGTCTTGTCAAGTGGAAGTGTCGATAGTTGAATGTAACAGTCATACAGTAGTTGAAGAGTCATGAGGACATATGAACTATCACAAAGGGGTATGTCAAGGACCACCCCACCCTTTGCTATAAATAGTCCCTCAAAACTCTTTGTAAAGGCGTTTGTTCAGCCAAGCCTTCGATAAGACTATCTTAGAGAGAGCTTGGACAGTGTTGTAACAAGCCTTGGCTTTTCCACTGCGCAAAGCTAGTACATCTCTTTGGAGGAGCACGCAGTTGTGGATGTAACATTCCGTTGTCGGAACTAGTGGTTGGACATGGATGCATTGTATGACTGGAACTTACACTTCTTAATATAACAAGAGCCAGTGCATTTCATGCATATGTTGTATTGTATTCTATGCTATCTGGTTTACTCTAAATGATATATGTATTTTTTTTCTTACGGATGCATGTATGGACTATTTGTATGAGTATGTATGAATCTTTCTAAAATGTGTTGTTGGTTTAACTATCACTTTGGATTGCTTGCTAACTTGCTTTCCATATTGTGATGCATCTTCGCTCATGTGTTCCCTTCCAAGCCGCGTACTATTACAGGTTTCCAAGGGGCGCACTCACGTCACTCTCAGTGTGTTAGAACCTCTCATGCACCTTCCTTGACTTACTGCATTGGTCACACCCTTGCTACCAACAAGGACATCTTACTTGCCTCTGTGTGAAATTGCGGTCAAGGCATTACTGTATGACCCACTGCTGGGACTCCTACACCAAACAGTCTAAGGTCTAGTTGAGACTTCTTACCGGGGAGATCCCCTTACATGTTGGCGGGTCCAACACCATCAATAGAGTTTGGGATCATAGGAGGCCCATAATTTAATTCAGGTTCATAGTATCAGTCCCCATGCAGAAGCAAGAATCAATATGCAAATAGATCAAGAAAAGGAAAGAGAGAATTAGCTCAGGGGGAGCTGCTTTAGTGGCAGTAGTAGGCAACAACCATTACCCTCAAGAAGAGGTGATTTCTTAAGAAATTAAAAGTTCGCATCTTGGGTGAAATACCCTTATTTCATTTAAGATTGTGAATTTGATTGTTCCTAGCAATCTTGTGTTCATGAACGTAATTGGTACAAGTTGTACATGTTCCTTGGTTGTCAATTGGTATCACTATGTCAATTGGTATTCTTTCGTTAATGTGGAGTAAATTTTATATAAATGGACATTTATTTTTGAGTCAAATTTATAATAATTTTCATGGTGCATCGTCTAATTTGTATCAAATTTTTGGTGCAATTTCTATCATTTAAGTAGAAAACCCTATCTGGAGAAGCATGATCTCGGGGGGAGAAGAGTTGGTTGATTAGGATTCTTAAGAGAAGTGAGAATAGTATTTGAGGCTGAAGCAACAACAACAATGAAGAATACGCTTAAATTCATCACTAGTGGTTGGGATTTGCAGCAACAACAATACCATTGCTAGTTTTAATTGGTATCAATATCTTTTGAATTGGTACAAAAGATGCATTGGCAAAGAAAGCATTCATCCAACAACCATAAGGTGTTCATAATTGAATGAATATTCAAGGAATAGGCAGTATATGTTCAAGGGGAGCATATCATAAATGTTTAGTTCCTATAAATGCAATAACTATAAGAATCCACAAGGACTTGTTATGCTAATCTTTGGTTTTGCAGGTGTCTTTTCTCACGATGGTTGTAGCTAAGCTTGGATGGAAGAATTCAAGTGCCCCATCAAGGAGATATCAGCCCTTGAAGAGAATTCTACAAAGCAGAATGCACATTAGCAACCACACCCTCATAAATTAATTGAAAGGGGGAGAAGAGCAGTTTGAACTCCTTTTCCATTGAAGTCAAAGGGGGAGAGTAAGTTGTGATGGCCCATGTAGGGGAGAGAAATCCATTGGTGACTCATGCAAGGAGAGGTTATGAATGTAGCATGAGGATTCATCATCAATGTGGAGAAATGATGAGGTGTTTCCATCAATGCCAAAGGGGGAGATTGTTGGATAGTTTGAATTGTTAGGATGGCTAGTGGCAACAAGTGTGTTGGCATTGCTATTAATTATGCTAGCATTGATGTCAACTAGGCTAGCAGTGATGGAAACTATACTAGCATTGATGTGCATGGTGTGTCAAGCTCAGGGGAAGTCCCAGGATTTGAAGGATGTTTTTCCCTGGGAGTTTAGATCAAAGGCTCCTAAAAGTGGCATAGTTGGATGGTGTTCAAAAAGAGATTTCCAATGGTATGTTGAAGTTAAAAAATGACCTTATGAATCAAAAGTTATTTCCAGTCAAAGTTAGGTGCTCCAAAATCAAAGTTGTAGAGATATATTGGTAAAGGTCCCTTTGGAGCAAGTGTAGCTTGGCAGCATTTCCAAACACGACAGAGCTATTAGCGGAGTGACTAAGTGAAGGTCCGCACAAATGTGGCTAGACAATGAAGTAGTGGGACAAGTTTATATTGGCCAATGGTGGAGCCCATTACACCTCATCCTGACGAAGTATCCCGGAAGGTTCAAAGTGCACATAAATGCTTAAGGACCAAGATGATGAAAGCCCAAGATGAGTCGGTAGGAAATGTTGGCGGAGGTCTCAAAGCGACTGATCTTTGTAAAGCTTAGGAGGGTTAGTGTGAGGGTCCCATAAGGCACACATCATCCAAGCGGGAGTACCCTAGAAGGATTGAAAGACACACATAAGGAATTGCCCAAGATTACATATAGTTAGGATGACAAAGTGTTGTAATAGATAAAAGGGGCTCAACAGCCTAAAGATTTAACAAAGGAATTTGACGCAAAATGAAGACCCAGGAACCCATTTTCTCTCTCCTCTTTGATAAGCATGTGGCAACATGTGATTGGTGTATGATGATGTCAGCATGACATTAATGTGGAGGACAGATGGAAGGCAAATTCAATGTTTTTAGGTGGTCGAAGAGGCCAAATACGACGATACATGTCACCACTTAGGAGTCGACACGTGGGGTTGAAGACGTCCTGGAAGGGCAACCCCAGAAGGTTTAGAAAAATGCACAAATAGAGACTCTAGGTTGACTAAGCACTAGGTAGATGTGGAATTTGTTAGAAATAAATCAACCCAACTCTTCATAGATTGGTTGATGAGTGCAGTGGTGGTTCTTACCAGGACACATCATCTCAAAGGCTTGATCCCATAAGATTTTAAAAGAGCATAGAGAGGAATCTCCATATTGATAAAGCACTAAGACACGGTGGCAAAAAAAGATGCAGCACGGGACCAAGGGGAAAAGGCATAGGGTGGACCCACTAAGCTCGAGAGGCTTACTCCGAAGGAAAACAAAGGTGTGTCGAGAAATAAATTTGGGTTAACAGAGTCAAGAGACAAAATTTTTTCCAACATTTGATAGTGTCATCAAATAATGAAAGGCACACCTAAGTCTCGATTTTATGTTGTTTTTGTGTGTAAAGTGACCAAGGCCTTTGGGCTAATCTCAATGAAAAAGCGTTGTGAGCCTTCAGGCTATTTAAAAGTGTTGTGTGTTGAAGGATGTATGTAAAACATTAAGGATTTGAGCATTGCATGCATATTAGAAATGGATTAGCGCATACGGACATGAACAAGTCGGCAAGGTGTCAGGCAAGGTTCCTCCATATGTGGAAGATATGCCAAAATTGGCTATTAGCCATATTTGAGTAATGCAGGCATTTAAAAATGAATGGGTCGATAACTGCTTAAAGAACTAAGGGTCGATCTTGAAGAATTGTGGGCACAATATTAAAGGCATGAAATAGGTCAACAACTAAATCTGGTAGAATTGGCGGAAATGGAAATATTGACTATTGACCTTATTTGAATCAGGTAGGCATTTGGACCAGTTAGCATCAGTTTTGTGTTCACAGTTTGAATGCACAAGTTGGGCTAATGGATTCAATGGCCCCTGCAAAGACTGCTAGATCAAGGACCATGAATTAAAGAATAAATTAATGGTGCATGGCTTTATTAGAACAATCCATACCCGAGCTTCCTTGAACACCATGAAAAATAAAATCAAAAAATGGTTGGGTGTAGAAGATCTAATCATAGACCAAGAGAGCCATGCCTACAGTGCAATTTGAGCTTAGTGGGAAATTAATAAGCATGGAGTTCCTTACTAGAGTGCATAGTTTGAGTAATAATTAATTCTTAGTATGGAGAAACACTCAAATGCCCATTCTTAGAGTTTAATGATACTACAATGGCCAATAAATTTTATGCAACAAAAAGATGGAGAGCCATGCTGAGAGTACACTTGGGTAGTGTAACTGATAGAATAGTTACGCATTGTTCTCGGTGTTGCAAAGGAACAAAACCCAGGATTGCAATTGTGCGAAGGGGGGAATACATCATCGTTGAGAGCTAAAGTGAGAGCTATGGTGTGTAAGAGCGCTATTGTGAAAGGTTGAGCGTGCCTATGAAGAAGAGAGGCCCAAAAGTTGTTGAGTATTGATTGTGTGAAGGCCAAGAGATGTTGAGTGTTGATTGAATGAGGGTCGTGAGTTGAGTTGAATGTGTGCTGCTACAGGGTGTGTAGAGTGAGAAGAAGACAAAATGTTGTGTGGGATATGAACGAGTGAAGGAAACCAATGGGAACAGAGAGTAGAGTAATGAGCATATGTTGTTGAGAAAAACATAGAGCCAAGAGTTGCTGAATGCAAAGCTAAAAATAGGCAGAGTGGTTACCATTTACAGTGAGTATTAAGTTCCTTATTAACTGTGGGTTGGAGCCTACAAAACTAGGAGTTGGTGCTTCCACCTAGTTGGCGTCTAAGGAGAACTTGGAGGTCGGTGCCTCTTACAAGTGGGTGCTTGCATAAATCCATGAAGTTGGTGCTTCATGGTAAGTTGATCAGGTTTTCTATAGAAGAAGGGAGTTGATGCTTCTTGCTAGTGGGTGCTAGCAATCAATCTAAGGGAGTTGTTGCTTCCTGTGAGTGGTGGCTCACAAATATGGATGTAAATAGAGTAGGTGCTTATATTTTGCATCATAATACAAACAAAGCTTCGGTGATTTTTCTCCTAGAAGGGTTTCCACGTTAAACCTTTATGTCCATGTATATGTTGCTCATGGCATGTGTTCATGTGTTGATTTATTCATTTGCTACACATGTTATGATAGTGGTTTCTCACATAATGGTTGCCAAGTTTTAACATGAAAATATAAATTGTCATAAAAGTTAAATTAGCCTTAATACTAATTCATTCCTCCCTTTTAGTATTTACATTGTTTCTAAAAATTCAATGTTAAGAATTTTTTTTTCTCACCACTAGTGTCAAAGAAAGTGTATTCCAAAATGATAATTGAGGAAATAACGTAATCTTTCAAACACATGATGCAGGCATGGGAAACAAAACCTTTAATTGCACAAAATTCTCTTTTTTTCTTAGCTAACAAATTAGATTACTTGTGCCACATAATATCCTTTACGC
The DNA here is from genome assembly GCA_000404065.3 of Pinus taeda. Lineage (NCBI taxonomy): Eukaryota > Viridiplantae > Streptophyta > Pinopsida > Pinales > Pinaceae > Pinus > Pinus taeda. The sequence goes on along the minus strand of APFE030357050.1, from coordinate 11,012 downwards.
ATTCCCAGATTCCTCATCAATGAAATGAAAGAATTCAAGAACCTTTACATGTCAAGTTAAAGATTTAGCTTGACATCAATCTCTATGTTGAGAAACTCGCATTTACAACAAAACCAAAGTCACCCAAGGACTTGATTTGGCACTTGACATGATCTTTGTTTTCCCAAAAGTTGTGGCAAGGGATTTAATAATGGAAACATTCCCATTCCAATTGTCCACATCCTCCCATGATTACATAACCAAGTCTTCTTCCACGTGGCTAGGCAAGCATAAAATCATCATATTTTAAATCATATGATCACATGGGGGAATCTCTCTAGGAGGGGTATTCAGGGTCCAGGGATTTGTCCTCATTGTGGAGGGGTGAATGCAGAGGTGGTGCACTTATTTTTGGGATGCTCCTTTGTTGTGACAATTTAGGATGAGGTATCCATGTTTCTCAAGATTAATGCAGTGGTGAATAAATCCTCTATTGTTTCATGTCTCACAAATTGGATGGAGAATCAGAAATAATATAGAACGATCCCATTATATATCTGTTGGGGAATTTGGAGAAGCAGAAATGCCATAATTTTTGAACAAGTAGTCCCTGATGTGAGGCTTACTTGTATGAAGATCTTGCCATTTTTTAAGGAGATTGTACCATGGAGGCCAAAGCCACACATGAGAATAAGCATCAATAAGGAAATCAAGTTGTCATCTCCAGTGGGATACTTTGCCAGAGCATCTTCGGAAGGAGAATGTGGGCATGGGGCTTATATTGTGATTAAGCCTTCCCAAGTCTATCATTTATACTGGTTCGAGGGCATTGGAACCAATAATAGAGAAGAGATGGTGGCACTTTGGGGAGTCTTAGAGTTTGCTTCCTGGTTGGCAATAGAGGAGACTGAGATTGTAGGTGACTCCAAATAAGTCATTGAATGGGCACAAGGTCCATCAACATTTGCGATGCCTTCTTTATTCCTTTTTGATGAAACAAATTAGATCCCTGATGGAGTCCTTTAAGCCCCTCTCCTTCTCCCATATTTATCGCAAGCATAATTTGATGGCCGATCTCCTCCCTAAAAGAGGTTTTTTTGTTCAGCCTGGAGAAATCTGCTACAGATTTCTAGTCGACATTTCTATCAACTACTTAGGGGATTTTACTATCTAGAGGAGGAGTCAATTTCGTTGTTCGTTGGTTTTAGAAGCTCCTCTATTTTTCAATTTGTCCTATGAAAACTCCAGTTTGTTTATTTTTTTATGTGCTTTTAGATTTAGATTATTTATGTAGTAAGAAGTTTTTGCGTAGACAATTAGTTTCCAATGTTTTGTATGGGAAGCATCATGGGCCTTAGATTAATTTCAACGTTTTTGTGAAGTGATGATACATTTAGAAACTCTTGTTTTTTCTCTAATAGACATTTTGTGGATATGTGGGGTCATTAGATAAATGCTTATATAACTACTTTTGTTTTTAATGAAAGATGGTTGTTTTTTTCTTATAAAAAAAAATGAATCAATAAAAAATCCAACCACAAAAATTGGCCAACAATCATTCCCACAAAAGCCAACAATGATTCCCATGCAATCTGTAACAAATTATTAACCTACTTTCAAAACTCGAGAGATATAACGTTCCAAGATTGATCGAAACCTATGTGCATCCCATGCATACTCCATCCTTCAATACGACATAGAACACAGAAGAAATATCCCCAATCGATACCCTATGAAAAATATTGGAAGAAAATTAGGTCTTGTATTTTAAAATTAACAAAGGTATCTCTCATCCTTTTAATCAGCACAGAGGAAAATAGACAACAATCAAAGTTTGATGACACTGTTTGGGACTATTTCAAGCATTACGATGACATTGTGGATGGTGAGATAGAAACACCAGGACTACTCGTGGCTTCAAGCTAAGATGAAATGTTCATTGTAATGGCCAATCACAACACTTAGATGAAATGTTGACTGTAATGGCCAATCACAGAGCTAAGCCACCCGTTGTTGATAATTTTCTTGATGGAATAATCGCTCAAAACTAGTCAGAATGGTAGAGAGTACCCATAAAGATCACCCAAACTATGTAAGGTGGAGCGCCCAGGTTAAGGGAAAACCACCAAACCACTGGTCAGGAAGGCTACACGACTTTCTTTCACAAACCCAAAAAAACTTGTTGTAGCTCTGATACCACTATTGAACACACTCACAAAATAGATAGAAATTAAGATATATATGAGATACATTTCATTAAGCAAATGTACATAATAATACACATTTTCGTGACCCTTGGTTTTCATTTTCTAAGAGATCTCTTGGGCTTCTCATCATTATTGACCTTCAATTGAGGCTTTTCGCCTTCTACTCGAATGAATGTGCCAAATTCACATAACCACAAAGAAATATGATTCCAACAAATTAGAAAAATGGAAAAGCAATATTTCTATCAAAATACTATAAGAGCCTGGATGAGATCCTTTATAAACATATAAGAACATATAAATCCAATATAATTGTATATATTGTTTATTATTCAAGATGTTTATGACTCGAAGCTTGTTAAAATCAATACAAGCAGAGTTAAAGGGCATTGTTCATAAAGACTACTAAGTATGTTATTCTTATTGAGGATATTGATTGTTGATATTTTCTCTCAAGCCATGGAATAATGAATATTAGAGCATACTCCCTAATGCATAGATTTTTGATAAACAATTATAATATCACATTCTCTATGTCTTAATTGAGAATCTCACAATTATGCAAATGATATGTCTCATAAATCTTTGATTTAAGGCACAATCAAAGATATACATGTTGCAAAAAACAAGAAGAAGAAATTAAAGAGTGCAATAGATAAATATGCCTAGAATTTGAGAAAGGGGAATGATGGTATTGATGGATGAGGAAAAAAATTTAAATGAATAAAATCATGTCGATTGTAATCCAAATTTCAAGTTTTGTGATGTTGATAAGGTTTATCTCTATAGGCTTATATCTAAACTTAACTAAAAACATACCAATTATAAACTTTCATTGAGTTTAATAAAACATTTATTTGAAAGAAAATTATTAACACATTTTTTTATGAAATAAGAAAAAAATATGCATTAAATTTTCATTGAGTTTAATAAAATATTTATTTGAAAGAAAATTATTAACACATTATTTTTACGAAGTAGGAAAAAATATGTATTGATTTTATAACAGTTTGAAAAAAAACCTATAAACAAAATAGATGAAATTTTGAAAAAATTACTTTAAGTATTATATGCATTTTATTGTTATTAAATATCTATTTCACTAACGAGAATGTGATAATTTACCTATTAAATGGTTGAAAAACCAAATAATCAAATATTAGATAAAACATAATGATATAACAAATAAAGAAATAACGGAGAAAAATAATATGTATATTTTAAGAGGGATTAAACTAAACAAATACTTGTTTACAAGAAAGAAAGAAAAATTGGTGGAGAAATAAAGTATTAATCATTTTTTTTTTAAATTCGGGGAATCCGAGTTCTGTTTTTTATATTAACCATTTTTTATAAAAAAAATTCGAGAATCCAAGTTCTGTTTTGTATATTATCTATTATTAAAAGTTCTTATAAAAGGATAAAAATCCTCCAACGATGATCCAAAGTTTTACACAATTGTCTATGTAATTAACTAGTCTTTAGTATCTACTTTTTTAATTCTCTTGGAATTAATTGATTTTTGAGAATAAAGATTTAATCACAGCTTTACTTTGTTGGAATCCATAGATTTTGAATCTGAATCTGTTGTTATGAATTTGTTAAATAAGGTAGGTATGTAAAAATGATTTTTTTCCAAATTAAGTTGAATTATTTATTAATGGTTAGAATGTATGATTGCAGAACTACTTTTTTTTGTATGTTATGGAAGAAAATTGGATGGAAAAATTATTTATTAATTGCTAGAATGTATGATTGCAGAATTAGTTTTTCTTGTATGTTATGGAAGAAAATTGGACGAGCAATCATGTGTACAAATTACTCACAAGTCAATTTGTATATTGCTAACAAAACCAAATTACAACCCATATAAATAGTGCTCATAAGATCTAAACAATTCAAAAAAAAAGTTGTTTAGAAAATTTTTCAACAAAACCAGCAAACTAATCTACCTATTTACTAATATAAACATTATCTCAGAGCATTATTTAAACCTGAAACCTTTAACCCTTTCCATGCTATTTAAATCTAAAACCTTTAACCGACATCATATAATTTAAACCTGAAACATGGTAGATAATAAATCTTATTCAAATCAATTAATCTACATCTCAATAACATGTTACACCCTAAATACCTACTCATAAAAAAATATTGTTCTTAACCTCCATTCTTGCTCTGTCACAAAATTTTTACTCAAATAAGCCCTTTTCTCTGTAAAAACATAGCATTTTAGACTCGCAATCTTATACCAGAGTTCTTCCAATTCCATGAAATGGGCTTCCCTTGCTTTTTATTCTGGAAATTGATAAGTTGGAAGAGTATCTCATTACCGAACTTATTCTGTATTTACTTGAATGGTAAATAAGTCGAGAATTTAGCAAGTAATGTGTGGAAGTTTTTGAGTAGTGTCTAGGGTTCAATTCTCAATTAAGTGTTAAGGCATCTTTTACTTTGAGAACTCTCAGACTAACATGTACAGGAATGACAATTCATTAACTCTTAAATATAATAACTTAAACAACAACTTAATACAAATTTCCAAACATTTGCCAACCAGTGAATGATGTAAAATAGGAGTTAATCAGCGATATCTTCACAAAAGTCACTGAATGATGTATAAATAGGAGATCACGATGGATTGTATAAAGGTTTACATAAAAGTTATAGTTTAATTAAATCGTTTTTTTCTGAAAATCACAAAAATTCTAGTCATATTTTGATAAAATCTAGTAGAGATTTTTGTAAATCTAAATTATAATAGTTAAACTTCAAAATTTTAAATATCTCAGAAATTTTTTATTGGTGTCAATTTTTTTTGCTCACAACCACTTTTTCACAATCTAAACAATTCCTCCCCTAACTAAACTACTCTACATAAAGCCCTACCATTGCACCCTACAACCTTGCAAAGAGAGAAAAAGAACTGTACAAAGTTGCATGGGAGGAATGGTGTAATGTGTGTGTTTTACCCATCCTCATAATTATTAACAAATAATGGATAAATTTGACTGTACATTCAAACAAGGGGCGGGTTTCCCCATTAATTTTAAGGGGAGAACAATCCTTCCAGAAGGGTTGTGCTCAGAGGAACAGCAAATCCTTGCACAGCATCGCTTCTTGTCTTCAATTGTCTGATCTGCATGAGAATTCCTTCTGTGAGTTGAGACCGTGGATGCCCTTTTCCTTCTTTCGCATTAACATTCACTCTGCTTCTTGTATCAGAGTCGCGGTCTCTGAGGTAATATTCGGCCATGATCAATGCAGTATCCCCCATTACATCTATTGTTAACTCGCCAGAGAATACTGATAAAACCAGAGAAGAGTAGAAGAAGCAGAATATTTGACAATTTCCTGAAATATTATGCAAATTAATGCTGGCTATGGCAAGATTAGATTGGATTTATAGAAAGTGATCAGATGAAGATAGGAGAAGATATGAGGCATGAAGATTAGATCGGAATTATAGGAGAAGATAAGGCGCTGGGAGAGAGATAAGATTAGGGTTTCAAGAAGCCGCATTTGCAGCTCTGTGCGAGTCTGACTCCGCCCAACAAGCGCTCATGGTTATTGGACAGCAGGTTTGTAATAGTTGCGATAAAACCGCGGCGCCCGCGATTTTTCCTCTCCAGGGTGCATACCGCGGACTGGGTAATTGACTGGAGTTGTGCTCAAATCCAGGGTTAAATACAAGTAATGAAAGTAAGTCTCATCAGTAATTATGGCCTATGGAGTTTTGAATAGATTTGCCAATAAAGATTATCATAGTTATTTTTAAATATTAAGAAATTTATTATAATTTAATTGAAAAAGTAGGAGTAAACGGTCATCAATAGTTGCTATTCATAATATACAAATAAATGTGTATATTGATTCATTATTATTATTTAAAAAAAATCTTTACTTGAATTATTTGGTTGTGGTCAAAATGAGGGAGCCGATTTTTATTGGGAGATGTCTTTGAATTAATTTTTTTAAATTTATTTTTAGATTTATATGTGTGTCTATTTTGAAATAGGACTTCTATATTTTAATTTAATTATCAATAATTACTAGATAGAGGGTAGAAACACATACAAGCGTGTCTATTTTGGAATAAAACTTCTATATTTTAATTTAACTATCAATAATTATTAGGTAGACGATAGAGACACCTATTACTCTCAAAAATAACAATGAGTTTCTAGATAATTCTATGTGAATTTGTAGATCGATAATATTTTATATATACCTTTTGGGTTTTTTCTTATGGTTTTTTTAAAATACCTTTTGGGTTTCTTCTTATGGTTTTTTTAAAATACCTTTTGGGTTTATTCGTATGGTTTTTATAAAATACATTTTGGGTTTCTTGGCATAGTGTTTTCTTCTTCTTTACTTCCATACCCGGAGGTATTACTCTAATTTCTAGTGAATATTGAATACTTGGTGCTTCACTATTTTGAATTGATTTGCAGTCAGTCTTGGGTGGTTCTTAAATCATCATTTTGGTGATTAGGATTTGGTTCACTATTTTGAATTGATTTGCAATCAGTGTTGAAAGGTTCTTAAATCACCATTTTGGTAATTAGGATTTGTATAGTGGTTTCCGCCATTTTCACCATCTTCATTTCGGTGATTACTTTGGCTTATGAATATGGTGATTTCATATGGATTTTGTGGTTGGATTAATATAGCCTTTATGATTTCTCATCACCTTACTCCTTTGTGTGGGTTTTGGGTGTCCTCTAGCCTCGTTACATTGAATGTTGACATTGGTTAAGTTGAATACATTTATTTCTTTGGATTTTCCTTGGTGGGAGTTACTTTTGCAGTGGTATTAACCTTGGTGGCTACCTTATAACACCATGAGTATATCCAACAAAGCGTGGCTACCTTATAACACCATTGAATGTTGACATTGGTTAAGTTGAATACATTTATTTCTTTGGAATTTCCTTGGTGAGAGTTACTTTTGTAGTCATATTAACCTTGGTGGCTACCTTATAACACCATGGGTATATCCAGCAAACTATGGCTACCGTATAACACCAAGAGTATATCCAGTAATCCAGCAAACCGTGGCTACCTTATAACATCAAGAGTAAACACCAAGAGTATATTTAGCAATCCAGGTGGCTACCTTATAACACCAAGAGTATAACACCATTGAATGTTGACATTGGTTAAGTTGAATAGATTTATTTCTTTGGATTTTCCTTGGTGGGAGTTACTTTTGCAGTCGTATTAACCTTGGTGGCTACCTTATAACACCATGAGTATATCCAGCGAACCATGGCTACCTTATAACACCAAGAGTATATCCAACAATCTAGGTGGCTACCTTATAACACCAAGAGAACCTACCTTATAACACCAAGAGTATATCTAGCAAACCTTGGCTACCTTATAACACCAAGAGAACCTACCTTATAACATCAAGAGTATATCCAGTGATCCAGGTGGCTACCTTATAACACCAAGAGTATATCTAGCAAACCATGGCTACCCTATAACACCAAGAGAACCTCCGTTGCTACCTTAAAACACCAAGAGTATATCCAACGAACCGTGCCTACCTTATAACACCAAGAGAACCTCTGTGGCTACCTTATAACACCAAGAGAACCTGCAAGCTAAATATGACTCTGGGAAATGGGGAGTGTTATCCTTAAATTGAGATCATAGCAGGCCATATACTCAATAAAATTTAACCGCAATCTCATTGATTTCACCTAATGAAACTTAACATAAAACTACATATCACTTTATTATATTTTGGCATATTTTACTCAACATGTCCGTTTGACTTTTTAGGTTTTTTTCTTACTCGCTTTTTGGGCACGTCACTCTAATTTTTCCGGTTGGGTCTGACGGGCTATTAATGGCGGGTCGACATGGAGATATGTCGTGTTTCTTATTTGGTAGCTTCAATATTTCCAATTTATATGCCTTAGTGCGCTTTTTTCCACATAGTGGGGATAAGGTGTCTTGATCGTTTTCAGTCAGATTTGTTATGGGGACGTTCGGACTTGGTACACCGGCGACAACTGGCTTTTTACATGCAATGCCCCAATTCCCCGGACGCAGAGGTAATGATCTGGGAGACATTGGTGGTGGAAGGACGTTTTGCGCAGAGTCTACCTGGTCATTTGTCGAGTGGGATGTTATCTGGCCTTTTTCGAAACACATCTGTGGCTCTCGATTGTGATGGCGGTGATGGTCGGTCTTCCGCTTCATGTAAATTCTTCGCTTCATCCTTCAGTGCGCACTTGTAAAAATAAAGTTGTAATGGTTGTTGAGGAGGTTCATGAGCTTAGATTTCGCTGATACATAAACTGGGACAGAGTATCAGGGTTGCAAAGCACGCTCTGGTTGGTAGGTGGGTATTTGTGAATATGAATGGGCAATAGATGGGGGACTAGGTCGATTCTCACTGGATCCCCATTATTAATTATAAACGAAGGATCCATATGTTGTTTAACAAATAGTATTGTTTTCATTTTCTTTATTTGGAGGATGTTGACAAAATTTTGGTTACTCCTTGGTTACTTGGTCAGAGTTTCTTATCCTTGCAGCATTGAGATGTTGGGTTCAATCCTTTAAAGGAGGGTTCGAAGTAGAAATTGATCTGAGTTAAACTCCCTACGCTTCCTTAGGAACTTTGGACTCACCGATGTGTTAGATTTACTTTGTGGGTTTTCGTAATTACTTTAAACCCTAACCAAGATCTACTCCTTTGTAAGAAATTGAAAATAATGCACAGCGGAACTTACTTTCCATCTTCTAAAGCTCTTGGTCTTGACTTGAGTTGTTGGCTCTTGAATCCTTCCAAGAGCTTGCAATCCTTTTCTCTGGCTATCCTTGATAGAGTATCAAATCTTCAATGGAGCAGACTGTTTTCTAAGTGATTGCAAGCCTTGGAGACTCAACCCTTTTATAGCAGTCCCAATCCTAGGGCAGCCGAAATTTGGCTGTCAATTTGACAGCTAAATTTCAGCCCCAATCCTAGGGCAGCCGATTTCGGCTGTCAAGAAATTTATTACTGCTATTATTTCAATCAATTATAATCATTCCATTAACAATTATAATTGATTAACATTATTCTATATGTATTTGTATCCAAATCCTTATTTAAATACGTTTAATGCCATAACTTAATTAATCACATTATTTGGCATATTTAATCATTACATAAATGTAATCTTGCTACAGTATTTGATATCATAATCATAATGCACGCATGTCCAACCTAATTATTGTAATTAGACGTCTCTAAATCCAACAATCTCCCACATGGACAAGTGCAACCTTTTGATTATATATCCTTAACTTTATTGCATGCAACTTTTCTGTCTTTACTTATCGTATTTCTTAAACAATTCCGTCCATCAATTATGTTAACAAAGGACTTAAGCGGCATTTGTCACATTTATTCGCAACTAAACTGACATAAATCACGCTGCCAACATAACTGAATGACATGAATCTGATTTGGACATATAGTTTAGAAATTACACGCAAGTGTGATTAGACGTGCCTATTTCTAATTGAGTCACCTTTACTTTACAGTATGAGGCCAAAAAATTTAAACTTTAAAGAAAGAAATAATGAAACTGAAACTGAATGCAACTTGTATATATCATTAAAAAAGTTTACAATTGCATTACATAGAACATCAAAAACAAAACTTAAAACATATTCAGACTCCCACATTTTCTAATCATCTTAAACAGATATTACACCCATACAAGCAACATGTTGGTGAAACTTCTTGGGTGGTAATCCTTTAGTAAGAGGATCCGCAATCATGGAGTCTGTACCTATGTGTTTTATACATAATTCATTATTCTGCACTCTCTCTTTTACAACCAAAAACTTAATGTCAATGTACTTCGACTTTGACGAACTTCGGTTGTTGGTTGCGTATAACACTGCTGAATTGTTGTCACATAATAATTTGAGTGGTTTCTGAATAGAATCCACAATTTTCAGACTTGTGACGAATTTCTTCAGCCATACGCCATGATTATATGCTTCAAAGCATGCAACAAATTCAGCTGCCATAGTGGAGGAGGCTACCAATGACTGTTTAGCGCTCTTCCATGACACAGCACCACCTGCCATCATAAAGATGTATCCTGATGTTGACTTCATGCTGTCGACACATCCTGCAAAATCAGAATCGGTATATCCAATGACCTCGAGCTGTTCCGACCTCTGATACGTGAGCATATAGTCCCTTGTTCTCTTTAGGTATCTCAACACTCGCTTGGCTGCCTTCCAGTGTTCCATACCTGGGTTACTCAAATATCTCCCTAGCATTGCGGTAATGAACGCAATATCTGGACGCGTGCATACGTGTGCATACATGATGCTACCCATGGCTGAGGCATAGGGAATATCTTTCATGATGTTTTTATCTAAGTCAGTTTGGGGACATTGTTTCAGACTAAACTTATCTCCTTTTGATATAGGGTATCTCCTGGTTTGCTGTTTTGCATGCCAAATCTTGTTAGAATCTTATCGATATAGTTCCTCTGGGATAACCTCAGAATACCTTGAGATCTATCTTTAAGTATTTCAATCCCTAGAACAAATGATGCATCACCAAGATCTTTCATTTCAAAGTTCTTAAATAAAAAATTCTTAGTTTGATGCAACATATCCTTATCGTTACTGGCAAGCAATATTTCATCTACATATAAAACCAAGAAAATAAATTTACTCCCACAGAAATTAAGGTATATACATTCATCTACTATGTTAGACTCAAAACCAAATGAGCTAACAACTTGGTGAAACTTATAATACCATTGTCGAGATGCTTGTTTTAGCCCATAGATAGAT
>APFE030357047.1:39718-59229 GCA_000404065.3 Pinus taeda | reverse complement strand
TAATCCTCCTGCTTTTCTTGATATTAATAAAGCTATTCAAGTTTTCCTCCATATTCTTGTATGTTTGATTGTATATGCATTTGTATAGTTAACACATATCTGGTCCTGTGTTATATATAGTAATATGCTGCTTTGATTCCACAGGTGCTCTTTGAAGCTGGGCAGACAAAGAAGAAGCGGCAAAGATCTATCAGGAAGGAGAGGAATCAAACAAGGGAACCAAGCACAAGACTAAGGTTGGTGTCCTTTGTCCCACTCTTATCTATTTTCTTAAAGGAAAGTGAAAGTAGACTTCACTTGTTTGTTTCTAAGATAGCTACCAGTCTTAGTGGGAATAGTAGCTCCGAGTGGACACTATTCCCGGTAACAAAATGGCGACTCCACTGGGGAGCGAATAGATTGTTTGTTAGTCTATCTTTGTTTGTTTTATAAACTTATAGACGGGGCCTGAAGTCAAGCCAGCTAGCCTTCTAACTGCATTTGTTATACAAATGCAAAGTAGATCAATGCTGGTTCAGTATATCTCCAGGTTTTATTTATGAATTAAACAATCGATCTGCAAACGTTCTAATTGCCCTAAGTGGTGGCTATAGTAACCTCCTTAGATCAACCCTGTGATTTACATTTACTGAACATCACTTACTCTGTCTAAATCCTTGAACTGAATTGTAAATTATGAGCAAAAACTGGTTAAAAGTCTCGCACTGGTACCATCGCACCCTCCCTTCAAGGCAATTTGTATGCATCACACTTCCCGTGTGCTGTAGGTGTGTTGCATACTGATTTCCCTGTGTGACAGATGCGATGGTTAGGGAAGGTTAACTTTACCTTCAGACTTTGGTTTTTTCTTCACTATTTTAAGTTCTATTCAGGAGTTTTGATGTCTGTGGTCAGTATATCTCTGTGAAAACCCCCTTCTCTTACATCATTCCGCCTCTATTGTGCAAATAACTGCAAGTGTTTTTATGTATTGTGCGCCATTTTCAGTTCTCTTTTGCAAAGAAGTAGCATAGTTGAACTGTCGTTTCTTAATCTGAAAGTGTCGTAAGTGTCGTTTTCAGTTATAGAAGAGAATCCCTTTGTTCTTGATAGTCGCCTGTACCATTACTCTTGTATATGATTTGAATTAGTAGTTTTTAAAGTGTCGAAAAATAGTTTTCATTTCGAAATCGCAAAGTGTCGCTCTTATCTTCACTTCATTTTGAAAAGAAATTTGTTAAGTATTGCCGCTTTGAAATAATTCAGATTTGCACTCAGCTTTCTTATCGTCATTTATACATTAAGAAGGCTGAAAACAAATACATGCATGTGCATTTGCATTTAGACGGCTTGGTTTGATTTAGGACAGTGCATTTAGTGTGTGCTCTGTGCTCTTTGTTGAAAGACTCTCAACTTTCTTTCCTTAGTAGCTAGGAGTTTCATTGCCAAAAGAAGATTAAACAGTTGTTTATCATCTTAGAGTACATTTTATGAATTGTATACACATCATGCGGTGAACCTGAAAGGCAAATTTTTAAACAAGGTCAACTTAAAATAAATTTAATGAATCTAAAAACGCTTTGGAACCTAACGCATAACATCTAGAGGTCTAGGCTAGAGACGTATTCCGGGGTCGTAAAACCTGGTAACTGTTGTTTTCATTGTTGGTTGGGTGATTCCTCCATTCTGAGATGGAAAGTGCCAGTACGGACTTGTGCTCCCACGTATCGTCGAGTATATATTGGGAGACCAGAACAGGCTGCATCCTTTATCGTTAGGAAGCCGTGTCTGCCGCCCTATCGATCGCAATGCACTAAACACAACATTCAGGAAGATTGATTGCTGTACAGTAAAAAGTATTCTATAGTTTTGCGATTGGTTTGGTAATCCCCTCTGCCTAGATTTCCAGAGAAGTCTATTTTGCTCCTTTTCAGACTCCTTAAGAGAAAAGGTCCATCTGAGCAACTGTGTCACTTTTCATGTGCTCTATTAAAAATCGAGTGCGATCTAGAGTCCATATTTTGTTTTTTTTCTTCGACTCTATAATTAATTGAAAAAAAACATAGTTGTGTCATAAAGTGTCTAAAATTCATTTAATTCGGAAAACATTTTCCCATTTTATTTTGAGTTGATCAAGTAATCCACAATCGTGGAAGAAAGTCAATCAAAACCCCGTCGTTCGCGGAGACTTACGAGTCAACCGTCGTTGACTCCGGAAGTGAAACCATTCCGGACAAAGCGAACTCATTTGACCGGATCAAAGTCCCCTAGGTTGGTTGGAGCAAGCACTCCGAAATCCTCAGAGACTCCGGTTACTCCGAACATTTCTGGTATTCCTGCCTCTACAGAAGAAATACCACAGCAACAAAAGGAAATTACAACTGATCCTAGTGTGACGGTAAACAGTTCTATTCTGAACCAGCTCCATCTACAGCTGATTCAGAAGGTGTTACTCCCCAAACATCTGTTGCTGCAGAACTTATATCTTCTTCGGCACCAGAAATATTTTACGGACCTGACGGTTTGCCTCTTCCTCTTGTATTGATTGCCATAGAAGAGATTGTGGAAGATCCTCCATCTAACACTCCAACACAATTTGGAGCTGGGATCGCCCTATGTCCTTCTTCATCAGAAGATATCCTACCGCCATCGAAAGTTCTTGAAGAATCTCTAAGGAATCTTTTGGATAGGATTAATATGTCTGAACAACCGTCGACATCAAGGACTGTGTCACCCAACACAACAGCGGTAGAAATTCCTACTGCTACTCCGACAATGTTTGCCGGCATTCCATCTGTCCCAACTAGCTCTCAATCGTTGGATGGAATCCATCCAACGGCTATTTCAATAGTATGGACTGTTCCCGTTTGTTCGTCTGGAATTGTATCTGGAATCTCTTACGTTGAGTCTCGACAAATTGATCCTTCACAGTGTCAATTTGGGCAAACTGGTCCCCAAAGGCAAATCATTCCTTTGAGTACTGGATTACCATCGTATGGAGGGCCGTATGCCCTTTCATTACCTTCTTTAGAAGGAAAACCATGCGAGAGTTCACAACAAAATTTGGGTTATGCTGGAATTACAACTAGTGATTGGGTGCCAATCCTGCCTCAACAACCAAGAGTTGTATGCTCAATGCAACAAAGTTTACCTATGACAAATATCACCACTACGTCGGCTATTTTGGTAGTATCGCAAGTACAAGTGTTGCCAGTTGTATTCCAACCTCAAGTTTCTCAGGTTATAATGCAACAACCTCTTGTACCTACGACACAACCACAATCACTAACTAGTGGAATGGCACAGGTTCAAACGGGGAACACCACCCCCCATCTTGGTCAAACAGTCAGTACTGGACAACAGCCCATGGCTTCACAACCATGGCCGGTGAAATACCAATAACCACAATTCCAACAAGCTTACCAAGGATATGAGCAACAATTCTTTGCAAGTAATGGGCCCCGAGGGGGCCCATAATGAAATACTAACTGCAAATAAAAGAAAACCTTACTATCTCGAGGGGGCCCTCCTATGAGAAGTAGGTATCACTATAATTCCTTCACCAGATGATTAATCACGCATTGAGATCGCACAACAAAAGAAATGGAATGAAAACAGAGTTTGTATTTAAAACAAAGTGTATACAAAATAAAATCCAAGTTTGTGTTCGCTATGCCGAGAGGCATATTTATAAAACTCCTCGCATTAAATGTTTGAGAGTATTACACCTGATGCTTAATCAACATCATCTATAATTAACTTTAAAAGCTAATATGTCATGATCTTCTGATAATTTTCTATCAATGCAGCAAATCATGAGGCTAAAAATTTGCATCTCGCTCACTTGGTTCGCCCTCTACGGTGGTTAACTTTCGCTTTGACCAGGATGCTAGGGTGTCTTCTTTATCAATCTAGGCTATGAAAGTAGGAAAAAATTATTGTACCAACTAATTTCCATCTGCCCATATGCCCCGTTCTTCGGCTGAAGCTTCACAACCCATCAAACCTTCGACTTAGCTGAAGAAACATACATCAACTACAAAATCACTGTAATTTAGTAGCTCAGGTAAACACTGAGTTAAATAATAAAGGCAAATAATATTTACAAAATAGAAGATGATTATGTACCTAATATGTTATCAACCTTGTAAAATGATACCCAAATTAGAGTTATGAAGCTTAAAAAGGGAGGAATGGAGTGAAAAAAGTTGTAAAAAAGAAGCAATTTTGGGGTTCAACAGAGCCCATCTAGTCCAAGTGTTTAACTTGGAAGCTCTGATACTGCTCCATAACATACCCTCTTTTATCACTATCCCCAACTAAGAGTAGAAGGAGGTAATCACTATGATGACCCAAATCCCATTTTCATGTTATGCAAATGGGGTCTAAATTTTTGACCTTTTTCGACTTCCTCAAAACAAGAGACAAGCTACATCATTGCGTTCATCTCATCAAGGCTTTTCCAATGATATAAAATTTGTCTCCAGCCGACTCCCAGATAAAGAGTTACAACCATTTAAAAATTAGCATATTAGATAATTCCATGTCATCTACTAACCACGTGTTTCCCACGAGGCTATCCAAGTCGTGGGCCACATGATAGCTACCAACTCGTTCTTATCTAGGGCCACACACACACACACACACAAATAAAAGTTGTCGACCCAATCATACTTGTTAAACCTCTTTAGCAAGTCCCATTACATAATACACATATATTATGGGTGTAGTATGCAATGCAAACCTCTCTCCTTGCTAACTCATCCCAGAGATTAAATCTCAAGAATCACTTGTGAAACCTCTCAACAGTTCTTCTGTGGTACAAAATTTCAGGATTGGGTGGAACCTTGTAGACCCTGCCACTAACGTGGTCTAGTACCTATGTCACAACCATATGCTCAACTCCACATCACCCCATCAAACTCTCTTCAACACATGCAATATTTCCAAGAAGACCTAAACTTTTAACCCTCCTAGATGATGTAGACAACCTAGGAGATTTCCCTGCTCCAATATGATGAGTCTATTGATCCATCTTGCCACATCTTCCTAGAAGTAAAATCCTGGAAGTTTTCCACAATGCCTCTACTCAAAACCCCAGGGTCTAGGATGCCAGGATGATGTTATCACAATTCAAACACTAGGGTGATGTCAGATGATGTCATACCACCAACATGGCCTCCTCTAAGAGCACTACATGTCACATGATTCAAGCCCCCTTGGACCCATGAAAAGGCTAAAACAATTTGCCACATGACATGCCAAAAGGGCACTACGTAACCTCTCTTCCATGTCATACACCTCATCAAACTGGCCCCACCACCAACTTTTATCCCCTTGGAATGAACATGTTCACATTATGGCTAATTTGGGTATTTCCATTCGATGTTTAAGTTGGGCATTCAACTGGCCCCATTGCGCTGTCACCCAAAGAGTAAAATCCTAGGATTTTACTTTGGGGACTCCTTTTGAAACCTCTAAGAATAAATTTTCTAAGATTATCCATAGATGATAACATGTTCAACTCTTGACGATCCAAATTTCTCATGTTATGACTTTGGAAATCATGCCCTATCACTTGACTTGTCAGGATCAAGCCTCCTGGCTTCCCTGGGACCTAATCTTTCATCCTTGTGGCCTATGTAATATGTGAATACTTGGGATTTCCTCTACCCTCAGAGCTCGGTCATGATGGTTCTATGGAACATAGGTCAATTTCAGCTTAGTTCCCGAGCCTTTAGATTATCGAGACTCAACCCGCACTTGATTCATTTGCACATAGATATGCATAAGGCTTGAACCCAATGGGTTTTCAAAGGACTTAGTCCAAGTATTAACTACAATGGTTTTTGGTAAAAATTTGGGGCATGAATCCAAAATTTGGTGGGTCATTAATATGATTTCATATCATGTCACAATGCCACTCTTCCTTGACCCACTGTTACACAAGATTATCTCTGCAACTGAGAGTGGGTCTCTAGCTCTCCACCCAAGCATAAACAAGTTACAACCACAATAGTGTCATCCCTAAGCCAGATTACAATGCTTGAGATGGAGTGTTTTCGAGAGGAAATTTAACCAATATGGATAGTTGAAAGAAGATGTCACAAGGACACTTTGCCTTCATCCACCAACTACACAAGTTTATGATCCAAGGGATTAGTAAAGTGCTCAAAATTAAAAGTTCTCAAAAGTGCCCAAAACTGGTGCCAAAGCATAGAGCTCATTGACCTAAATCCAACACAACTTGCATCGGTCCAAACCGATATCATATGTTCCCAATATCACGTTTTGATCATTTTCCCAAACAGGTAAAATTTTTGTAGGTTGGGTGCAAGACTTCTAATTGGGTAGTCCGTACGATGACTCAAAAGGCTGACTGGAGAAGTTGATTTTACCTGAGGCCAATGGTAGGCTACCAAGTGGCTTCACTGGATTCGTTTAGGGTTGATGGATTCTAATTGGTGGTTGGACATTTTAAGTGGACCAATGGTTGGGATGCTGTGTGGCCTAGTCATGGGCTACCACGTGGCACCCCGATACGGTGTAAAATTTTGATTGAGGTTCGAATTGGCCTCCACAAGATTCAAATGAGTGACCTCATGCACATACATCAAGCACATTACCAATAGACTGCTGGGTGGTTCTTATTAGTCATTGCATCGACACCATATATAAACTTTTAGCATTGAAGTGTTGGCGAAAGGGGTTGGGGCCAAGTACCTTGCCCCTGGTCACTACAAAACCCATGAGACTATGGCCAGAGTGACCAAGGGCTCGGGGCTTAGCCCTAGCCTAAGGTGTAATAAAGTGCCACACAACCAGAGGCGGAGGTAGGGTAGAGCTTGGGGACAGGTGCGAGAAGGGGGGGACAGCCCTAGGGTCATATGCCTACCATAGGACCCAACGCCAAAGTTTAAGTGAGCTCTAGTGAAGAGAGTTGTGTCGGAGCCCTAGCCCTTGGCCATATAACAATGGCACCGAACCATGGCTAAGGTGGAAGGTAGAGGTCACTACGGAGGGGGGCCAACTCTAAGCTCTATGGCAACTCATGTGATCTAGTGTGCAGATAGTTAAGGGGCCCGATGGGAAGGGCGGGTAGTTAACCCAACCCTTGGACCTGTGGTACCCATAAGACCATGACCCCATGTTTACGGGCTTCACCGGTAGGGGTGGGAATTAAGGCCTATCCCTCGGTCCCATGCGACCTATATGACCATGATTTTCGGAGTTAAGGGGTCAGAGGGAATTTAAAGTAAGTGACAAATTACACTCGAAATAACGTGAATCTCGTTGACTTCGGGAGAAAATGTTTCTTGGTGATTCCAGAAAAGGTGCAATTCATAGAACAATTAGCAGATGAGTCCAATTTGTAGAGTAGTTAGTAGAAAAAATTCTCTAGAGCATAACTTCTTCAGTTTTTGGCCAAATTGAGCCCAACAAGAGCCTAGATCGGGGTTTTTGACTATTCTAGAGCCGTTGGAGACATAATTTTTACACTCTAAGAACTATAAATCCATGTAAACACAAATTTGAAGCACTTAATGAAAGAGGCCCAACATTGGAGGCTAGACTAGGAGATGTAGCCCATGAAAGGGGTGAACTCCTTTCTCATTTTTCTTTCTTGTGTTTCTGTATATGGTATATTTGTCTCTGTTTTTATGCTGTTAACTGATTTTTAAAACCATTATTTTATGTGCTTTTGCAAAATGATCCATTGCCTAAAAGACATAAAATTTTACTTGCAAATTTTCCCATCACCTTCAAGTTTGTATAACAGATCAGTTTGGTATCAAAGCTTAAGGTTATTTTGAAGGTTTGATTTTTCTTGCAAGTGTTTTTTGATGCTTACAATTTTGAATCTCATAAGAGGATAAGGAGAGCTTATGGATCCAAGGTCTCAAATTGTTTCAAGGAGAACACACATATATCATGATTCACCATTCATGGCACATGAAGTAGGTCATGAAGGAATGTCTGAAGATGAGAGAACTTTCAGAAAATATTTCTTTGAAATGTCTAAAATGGGAAAGTTCTTTATGAGGAGAGGAAGTCAAGGTTGGAAGGAGAGAGCTCAAAAACCTCCAAAAGGAAATGGAGGAAATGGTGACAAAACTCCAAAAGGGAATGGAGGGGATGGTGACAAGGCACCACCTTCACCTCCATCCTCATCCTCATATTCTTCTAATTATACCCTTTCACAAACACCTCCAAATTATCCAAAGGGACACGGTAAAAATCCTTTGTTAAATCTTGACATAAAGTTTGAATTACCTATGTACAATGGAGAGGTAAATGTTGAAAAATTTGATAATTAGGTTTGTCAGATTGAAGTGTATTGCATGATACAAAGAATTAAGGACAATGAAACGAAAATTCAACTTCCTTCTCTTAGGTTGGAAAGTGAAACACTCATTTGGTGGGAGGCCAAAACTCAAGAGGACATGGAGAAAAGTGGCAAGGTAAGAAGAAAATTTTATCCATTAGCATACATGCAAAAAACTATAATGGATTGGCAAAACTTTAGACAAGCTAAGGGTCAAAGTATGCAAAGCTATACTCAAGAATTTAGGAAAAGAGCTTTGATTTTGGGTATAGATTTATCCTCTCAAGGAACTCTACTAAAATACATTGGAGGTTTACATAGTTATTTGAGACACACAATTCTCATGTTTAACCCTACAAAGCTAGATGAAGTTTGTGTTCATGCAAGTCATTTAGAAGCAAGAGGGAAGAATGTTTCTGAAAAAGATGGTGAGAAGCCATTTAATTTTGGTGACAAAGGAAAGTGGAAGTTCAAAGACGAGGATAAAAAGAATGCTTCAATCAAGAAGGAGGGAGAAAAACTCACATGTAAAGATTGTTCAAAAGAAGGCCATGATGAATACCACTGTTGGAAAATTCATCCTGAGATGAGACCCAAAAATTTTAACAAGGAGAAAGAAAATACTGCTACAACAACTCAACAAGATCTAGGATTTGATTCTAGAGATGAAACAAAAATTATAACCATGAGATTGAAAGGTAAGGATTCTATTGCAAGTACTAGTTATTCTAGAAAGCCCATTGAAACTCAAAATCGAAGAGAAATAATATATATTTTCCATATTAGAGTCATTACAAAATACAACAAAGTAGATAATTTGTTTGATAGTGGATCACAAGAAACCTTATTTCAGAAGACATTGTCAAGAAATTAAATTTGGAAACCAAATTTGTTTAGAATGAGGAATAGTACTTGAAATAGAATAACGCACGAGACCACGAGCGGAGTGATCAAGGTCTCGGGGCTTAGCCCCATCCCAAGGTATAACCAAGTACCTTACAACCAGAGGCAGAGGCATGGCAGATCTTGGTGATAGGTGTGAGAAGGGGGCTACCTCCAAGGTCATACGCTGACCACAAGACAAACGCCAAATTTTAATGGAGCGCCAACGAAGAGGGTTGTGTCGAAGCCCTAGCCCTTGGCCATATAATAATGGCACTGGACCATGGCTAAGGTGGAAGGCAGAGGTCGCTACAGAGGGGGGCCAACTCTAGGATCTATGGAAACTCATGTGACCTGATGAGTGCCAGTATTGCAGCAATAATGCTACAACTCCTGGGGCTATCAACTTTACTTTATCAACCCGGGGTTCGTACAAACTTGGAGGTGACAGTGATGTATACACAAGTAAATGTGATGAGTTCGCTCTTTGTCACTGCTAAGCTGGTGATAGACCACTAAGGTTTTTCAAACCAAAATTCTATTGATTATGAAGAAGCTTGATTACGGATGAGGAAAAGAGAAATCTACACTAAGAGAAAGCTTGTCTATTGCAATAAGGAAAAAGACTGAAATCAAATGTTTAAACACACCATTTTTCTAACTAACTACTAAGAGGCTTTGCTTCAAAAGAATGCTAAGTTAACATGTATGCAATCCTATTGTCCTAGGCATGTAAATTGAAACATCAAACATTCTACTGTTGTTCATTTCAATGAGCAAAATAACTTTGTTTTTCTTTTTGTCCCTTTTTTGTGTGAAAGTGGGAAAGCTAAATTATTTTGGTGAGGTGGCAGGTGGATAAGGGATGATGGTGAATGGTTAGAAGGATTGGGAGTCAAGTCGAGGTCCTTTTATAGCTTCCTAGGGGATTTACACAATTTAGCCTCAAAACAAGCCACTACCGGTCAACCTATAAGATGTCCTAAAGCGTTCTACAAGATGTCATGAATTCGTACAGGATCACTTGTATTGCTACAGGATACAACCAAGAGAAAAAGGAGGGATGTTGAAGGTGATGTAAGGCCTAGAGAAGGTGGATGGAATGAGGCAAGGGAGTGCCTAGGACTCCTTCAGAGCTCAAAGCCAGAGTTGTGAGATGGCTGGATTTGCTCAACAAGCTTGGAGAAGTATTCTTGTGAAATGATGAAATTGGTGAGGGTTTTAGTGAAACAAAGTGATGACCATGGATGAATGAGGTTAGGATGGGGATGCTAATTATGAAATCTCTATTTACTACTGAAATTCCTACATTACATCAACCATTGACATTTATCCATAAATCATGTAAACAAGAAGGATTTCAATTAACTAAGAAAAACATAATTTCATGAGCTAGCTGCCTATTTCATGCATGGGAAGAACTTGCAGAATAAATGAAACATTGATGAGATCTAATGTAATATTAAATATAGAATAAATTATAACTAAATCATGTTCTTGCAAACCAATCAAATGCCGACCTAAGTAACAGAAAACCCTAAATTCCATGAGAAATTAGAATTCTGTCTTTTTGGGGCTGCATAGGATTTCTTTCCTCAAACCATGATCCCTGAAGGGAGGAGTGAGGCCAAATCCACCTACTGACAGCTTTTAGATATTGCTTTATCTCTTCTAATCTACTACTGAAGTAAGGCACAAATGAAAGCAAACTAATCAAATCCACAACTACTTGCAATGAAATACTGCTAAATACAACTCAACCATTAATCTATGAAATCAACTAAGCATACAAATACAAGAAGAGGAGCCTTTGCTGCTAGGGTTGGGCCCTAACCCAAGAGATTCAACCCTCTAAGTCAATTTAGTGCTGGATCAAGGAAATGCTCATTCTCATTATGAAAACAGAAAATTACATCATAATGTCTTCCACAAGTCTTGAACTCGAAAATGCCTAGTGTTTTTACAGCAAAAATTTGAATCCTAATGAGGCTCTAGGCCTCCTTATTTATACAACTGAAGTCTCCAATGAATTCCTTAAATATA
Organism: Pinus taeda; assembly: GCA_000404065.3. Taxonomy (NCBI): domain Eukaryota; kingdom Viridiplantae; phylum Streptophyta; class Pinopsida; order Pinales; family Pinaceae; genus Pinus; species Pinus taeda. The sequence goes on along the minus strand of APFE030357047.1, from coordinate 47,999 downwards.
GGGAGTCTCAGCTCCTAAACTCAAGATAAACTGGCTCTTTAACTGTCACTGGCTCGACTGCCTTTTGATCCCCATGACCTGGCTGCTTGTAACTCTGAGCTAGTGTGATTGATGGAGAAATATTCGAATGAGTGAGGAGTAAATGAGGAGGATCTATCTCCTACAATATCTCCTGCTTGCATCATTCGAGTTTCAACCTTTAATTAGCCAAAATTCCATGATTTTCGCTCAAAAACTTGCAACAATGCATTTTAGTCCACTAGGCATAATATGTCACTTTGACTCATCTTATTAAGAAAAATACAATCAAAATTTGTAAGAAATTATGAGAAGAGTTGATTTGAATAAGCTAGGAGGTGTATTAAGGTCCATATAGTTATCCAATGATGAGGCTCATAATCACCCCCTACTGAAAGTGTTGCTTATCCTCTGAGCAACTCAATCTATATCCATGTCTTTCACTTCTCTAGTGGCCTCCCTGACATCCCATGCTTTTGCTATAGTTTCCTCTTCCTATGCATAGAATCCTAGCTTCCTTTCTATCTCCTCCCACTACTTTCTTTCTTCCTCTTCCTTCCTCCCTTCCAACATTCCTAAGAGCAGTGATGGACTGAGTCTCAAGCTAATCCAATTGACTTTGATTCTTTGGAGTTCTTGCTTGTACATGGCTATTCTGTTCAGTGCTTCTCTCATTCTCTGAGGAGAATGGTACTCTCTGATTTTCAGGCTGTAGGGCAAAGTGTTCCATCTCCTTTGGAAAGCTTGCATGCTATCATCCCCGAACAACTTAAACATATCCTCAAAGTGTATGATTGATTTCTCTTGGGTAGCAAGGTAGCTAGGTGCAAGTTTAGGGTCATTTGCAATCAAGTTATGGGTGCTAATGACAACCATTGGATTTGATTGCTCAGCTCTTATCACGAGGGGTTCTGTTTCTTCCCTTGCCATTATTTTCTTCATTTCTGTAGCCCTTTCTTCCTCATGATTCATCCATGATGCCAAAGCCATCAACTGTAAGTGCCCTAGTTTTGAATTAGGGTCCCACACATTCAGATCTGTCAAGGCCAAGTTATGTAGGTAGAACTCAACCATTTTAGCCCTATCCTCCAATGCTTTGATAACATAGATCAATGAATTGTCTATAATCCTGGAATGGCATAATGCCTCTTTGTGCTAAATTCTTGATTTGGAACTGCAACCACTGTTCCTTAATATACAATGCATAGGACTTTGCTAGCATCCTGCACTGGATTGCCTCTAAGGATAGACTGGCCATGGATGCCAATTGATTCTCTCTCTCTTGTAGCTTTCCCCTTAACCAGACATTCTCTGCCTCCAACTGAGCTTTCATCATTGCCTCTCTATCCCTTAGGCTACTTTATTCTCTGTCCATCTCCTTGAATTTCTCCTCCATGTGACCTATGTCCTCCACTCTTTAGATTTGGAAATTTGAATCCACCTATGTGTTCTTGCCCTTACTTTCTCAAGATAAAAGAATAAGGGGATGGAAAATTTCGGAGTAATGAACCTACCCCCTTCAATGAACCTGTAGTAGGAGTCAAGGTTAGGTTGAGGACTAGGTTCCCTCATCTCTGGATCCTCCTTCTTTGTTTCTTGCTGCATGCTCCCTTCTTTTTCCAATTTCTAAGTTTCCTGTAGGTTTAACAGGGTTTCCTATAGGATGGCCTATGCTTCCTGTAGTTCCTTTTGTGTCTCCTGTAGGAGGCCTTTTCCTTTGGATGAGACAGATCTAGTGACAGACCTCCTAACATAAGTGATAGGAGACTTGGGAGAGGCTTGTCTTGATGATCCTTCTCCTTGATTTTTCATAAAAGGAGTTATCTTTTCCTACCATTTTGGTGAGTCTTTAATGACAATAGGAACCTTGGTGGGAGTTTGAGGTTTTTCTTGACTTATTATTGTACTTATTCTTGTCCTAAAGTACAATGGATTTTGTCTCTGTCTCTTCCCTTTTTTTCTTGATAGGGGTACTAAGGGCAGTGAGGGAAGCTGCAGCCTCTTTCTCAGTGGGTGATGGAGATACCCTGGGTGATTCCTCCCCTTCTTTGCCTTGCATTGTAGACCTATGTTCTTCCTTGTCTTCTGTCTCCCCTTTTTCATTCTCCTTTTCACTCTTGTCTTTCTCCTCTTCTCATCCCTCTAGTTCCTCACTCTGTTTATCAGTTTCTTCCTTTGCATATTCTTCTATCTCTTCAACACTTTCCTTATCCTTTCCTTCCTCTTCTTCCTCCTCTATTTCCTATTCATCTCTCTCTATTTATTCTTCATCTTTCTCTATTTATTCTTCACCCCTTTCACTGACAGTGGGGTTTTTGTCATATTCAAGGGCTTTTATGTCTTCCCCTGTCTACATGTCTTTGAAAGTTTCCCATGTGATAAGGAGTCTTAGGTTTTGGAGGGAATCTTCTATGATAAGTCTAATTAACCCATGATGGGCTAGTTGTGGATGGTTTCCTTCCTGCACCTTAATGCCCATATCTATCACTGATTGAAGAAGAAAGTAGGTTATGCTTAGTCTATTTTGAGGAGGTGTGTTTGCTCCAAACCTCAGATCTTGGAGAAGCCTAAAATGGTATCCATATACCACACTATACCTACCTTCACATGATATATACTTAATAAGGTAGTAGCTAATTTATTCCAAGGATATGGTAGGCTTGCTCTTCTACAACATTTTTGTCTTCCATTGCCTCCTCTCCTTATAAAAATAATTTCTTCTTTGCAATTTGGCTATTACCCTTATCCTCCTTTCACCAAGGCAGCCTTAAAGGAAGTGTGCTGATTCTGCCTATGATTTCAGGGGTGAGTTCTATAGAGAGGCCTTGCACCACAATAGTGGCATGGGTCCTAGTGAGTGGAAAGAGGGAGAGAGAAAAGTATTCGGCCACTTCATCATAATATCCCCTCAATTTTTCAAAGAAACCCACCCAATTGTGCCTTGTGAATATCTCTAGTATAGGAGGGTGCTGATGAATACTCACTGTGTTGGTGGGTTCCCTCTTATTAAATCCCCGTGTCATTTTTCTCTGATGGATGGAGGGTTGTATATGTCTGATACCAAATTTAATGGATGAGGAATTTTTAAATGAAAATTCTGCGTACAATTCCCCTAAACTGCAATCTTTTCAACAAAATGGAAGGCTTTTCTATATGCCTTTTACTTGGAAATTGTGGGAAAGTTCAGAACCTACCTCCTTATCACTGCCTGATGAAGCCAACCTTTGGTTTATCCCTTTAAAAATGCTCATTGCCAATCCTGTAGGTGCTTTTCTATATCCTGGAGGATCTCTTATAGGATCCTATAGGTGCTGTTTTGTATCCTGTAGGATCTCCTATAGGATCCTGTAGGTTTTCCTATAGGATCTTGTATGTGATCCCGTGCTGGAAAAAATGCTCACTACCTTTCCTATAGACTGCTTTAGGGTAGAGAGAAAATTTTCTTTAGTGTAGCCTCGAGAATGAGAATGCCTTTATGCATGGGAATCAACATTTTATTTCCTCGTATGGGTGATTTGAGTGGGGTGGTGTGCTGGCAGCCGAAGTACGAGTATCCATTTTTGGACCGTTGGTCCCACTACCACATCATCATTATCCTTATCTCGTAATCAAATCCCACTTATGGCATCCGTAGCTTAACCACTTTTGACCTCATCTCTCCTTTCTCCTGACTTGACTACTACCATGTGTGAAAGAACTAACTGTATTCTCCTCCTTGACTGAACGAAGGTGGCCAAGTTAACTGGACACATTTTTCTTATAAATCCAGCTCTTTCACAACTTTACATGTTTGATAATATTATGCTAACAAGAGAGTGGAAGTGAGACACATGCCTGCGGTAATGATGCCTTGATGCTATTTGTTGAAGAGTGAAGTCCTTGCTATGGATTAACTGCCTATGTTTTTCTCTTTTTTTTTTTTTATGTTCTCTGATGTTTTTATTTGATGTGCAGGTATTGGAGGGTGATGCTGATGATCTTGATGCTGTTGCTAAGCTCTGGAGGAACTTATTTGACCTCTAGATCTCCATGTTGAAGCTGATTGCAACTTGTGATTTTTTTTGTTTTGTGGGACAGTCTGCTACATGATTTCCTATAGGATGTCCTGTGGCTGCCCCTCCAATTTTTTTAATCATTCCTTCACTTTTGGAGCATGAGGATGGTTGTCATGGGTAGAGAAGGGGTATAGGGATTGGTGAATGAGAGGTATAGCCTTTAGGTGTTGTCCTCTTGTTCTCTCTGTCTTCATCCTCTTTTATCTGTTTTTTTCTCTGAAAACTGTAATTTTTTTTTGAAACTGACTTTATTGGATGAATGTAGGGGTGATCATGGTCGAGAGAGGCATGGTGATGAGATGGTTAAATAGAAATTTATTTTTTTGACATAAGCAGATCATCCCCTTGCTCTAGGGTTACTTTCTTTGGGATTCCCAAGCCACTATAATTCCTACATGATCATCCTGTAGGTTTTCAGGGAATCCTATAGGTTTACAGGGAATCCTGTAGGTTTACAGGGAATCCTGTAGAAAACACAAAACCCTTGCAAACTGAGCTAAATGAATAAAAAAAATGGAGGGAATGATGGAATAATGAAGGATATGGAATGGAGAAATGAGAACATGGACTGTATGGGTCCCTTTTGATCCTTGTTGTTTTGATCCTCCTCTTGCTAACCTGCAAACAATATTTTCAAAGTTTTCTTTTCTCTTTTTTGTTTTTGTTTTTGTTTCTTTCTTTTTGAAAGCAACTAGTCTGCCTCCAAGAGGTTTTCATCCTAGCTGCTTACCCTGGGCGCCTCAAAAGAGGTTTTCACCCAGAGATCTTTTTATTTCTCCTTTTTTTTTTTGACACCATTGGGTTGCCTCAGGAGGTTTTCCACCCAATAGTGGGACTCAGGTGCCTCATGGAGGTTTTCAACCAATTTTTGTTTTTTGTTTTTTTGTTTTTTTGTTTTTGTTTTTTTTGTCAGTGACTTGATGACATGGCAGCTAAGACTTGCTCCACCACCATCACTGTCTTGCTGAAGCCATCAATGAATTTTTGATTTGACAAGGGCTTCTTGTAAACCTTTAATCTATGCTCATTAACAAGTAAAGGAATAACCTCTGTATCAATGGTTCTTATCTACACGGAACCATTATCATGAAATTTCTCTATGACATAAGGCCCTAACCATCTATGATAGAAAATTATATATTACAGAGCAATGGAACACATAAAATATTGCAGAAATATAAACACAAAACATGCATAAAACAAGAGAGACATAGATATACGTGGTTCACCCAATTTGGGCTACATCCATGAAGAAACAACCAGTCCTTTCTTTTATATTATCTAGCAAAATGAAGAGATACAACCTATAATAGATCCATTGTAATTCCCTCTTCGCTCTCACACAATCTCTTCTCTCTTTCTCACTCAAAATACAGATCTTCATAGACAAAATACAATTCCCTCATATATAGGGAGGGGTTGCCTTCGAGGGAAAAAAAACCTAAATTAAACATAACTTCTTCCATCAGATATCCGCCTAATGAACAACCAAGATTGATTATGAAATTACAACATTTTACAAGGAAATTTTACATCTATTTTTAGCTTCAGGGGCACTACACCTGATCCCCCGCCGAGGGGGCTCCAAATACGACCCCCCCTGGACCCCCTCTGGCAGTGTACATTTTACGGGCGGTGTTGCTACCACATTATGAACTGGGGTCCAATGTGGCGATACCTCTGGATAAAGAAGATAATCAAGCTCCACACCCAACAATGTCCCACTTGGAGACTAATTATAGCAACTCCACCGCTGCTTCATTTGTTGGACAATGAATCCACTTTGGACTTGGTAGTTTCTCATATTTTTCATCATACTTGAAGACCAATTGAAACTGAGCAGAATCTTAATTTCTCCCTGGTTACAACTTTTGTTAACATATCTGCAAGATTCTAGCTAGTGTGTATCTTTTCTAGCTTCAACTGTCCATCTTCCAACATTGACCGTATGAAATGGTACTTGAGATGTATATGTTTAGTATTGGAATGAAATGCAGAGTTCTTTGCAAGATGTATGGCACTCTGGGTGTCACTGTATAACCTGCCGAACTCCTGTTTCTTACCCAATTCATCTAGAAACCTTTGCAACCAAATCATTTCTTTACTAGCCTCTGTAGCAGCAACATACTCTGCTTCCATTGTTGAGAGTGCAACAACACTTTGCAGTTTTGAAACCCAACTGATAGTTGTTCCACCAATAGTAAACACATACCTTGTGGTGCTCCTCCTGTTATATCTATCACCCACCATATCTGCATCAACATATCCATGTAGAGCAATGTTTGAACCACCAAATAATAATGCTTGATTTGTGGTACCTCTAAAATACTTGAGAATCCACTTCATCGCCATCCAATGTTCTTTTCCTAGATTGTTCATGTACCTTCTTATAACTCCCACTGCATGTGCAATATCAAGCCTTGAGTAGACCATTGCATACATTAATCTTCCAACTACTGATGCATATGGAACTTTAGACATATAAGCCATTTCTTCCTGAGTCTTGGGAAACACCTCCTGACTTAGTTTGAAATGGCTAGCCAAAGGTATACTAATTGGTTTTGCATTTTGCATATTAAATCTTTTCAACATGTTTTCTATGTACTCACTCTAAGACAATGCTAATTTTCAATTCTTCCTGTCTCTAGTTATTCTCATACCAAGAATTTGTTTTGCAGCACCCAAATCCTTCATTGCAAATGAGTTTTCCAATTTTATTTTGAGCATATTTATTTCCTGCATGTTAGAACCTACAAGAAGCACATCATCTACATACAATAACACTATAATATAGCTACCATCATTTAGCCTTTTGAGATAAACACAATGATCAGAGTGACATCTAGTATAACCTTGTTCAGGCATAAACGTGTCAAATTTTAGATACCACTGCCTTAGAGCCCGTTTTAAGCCATACAAGCTCTTCTTCAACCTGCACGCTAGTTTCTCCTTCCCTTTGACCTCATATCCTTGTGGCTTCTGCATATATATCCCTTCCTCCAAATCCCCATGGAGAAAGGTTGTCTTTACATCTAACTGCTCAAGATGAAAATCTTCAGCTACTACTAGACTTAAAATAGTTCTAATTGAAGTCATTTTAACAACATGAGAAAATATCTCATCAAAGCCTATACCCTTTTTCTGTGCAAACCCCTTCACCAAAAGTATTTCTTTATACCTCTTTCTACCTCCATCTTCTTCCTTCAACTTGTAAATCCATTTATTCTGCAATACTATTTTAGCTGCAAGCAACCTGACTAAGTCCCAAGTCTGGTTATGTGCTAAGGGTTCCATCTCTTCTTTCATGGCTTGCTCCCACTTCTTCCTGGTTTCTACCTGCACTGCTTCTTCATAACATTCTGGTTCACTAGAATCATTCAACAATACATAATATAATGAAGGAGAGTATCATTTAGAGGGTCTACTTATCCTTGTAGATATTCTAACACCACTTTTAGGCATTTTTGGTGCTTGTTGCTGTTGTGGTGGTTGTTGTTGTTCTCGCTATTGATCATTATGATTTTCAGGTACATTCACTTTTTCTGTGATCTCATCAAGCACTGTGTATTCTCTATTTTCTTTTTCCTGTTTCTTTTCCTACATCTGATCCTTATACAAAAGATTTTCATTGAATATAACATCTTTTCTCGTAATGATTTTGTGTTTTTCATAATCATAAAAGCGATAACCAAAATCATTAACACCATATCCAATAAAGGTTCATTTCTTTGATTTAGCCTCGAGCTTTGTTCTATTTTCTTTATTAATATGGACAAAGGCTTCACGACCTAAAGTCTTTAGAAATGAGTAGTTTACCTTTTTACCTGGCCATGCCTCCTCTGGAATACCTCCATCCAAAGAACTTGAAGGCCCTCTGTTTATTAGATAAACAACAATATCTACAACATCTGCCCAAAATTGTAAAGGAAATCCTGCATGCAATCTCATGCACCTTGCACGCTCCATGATTGTCCTGTTCATCCTTTATGACACACCATTTTCTTGTGGTTTTCCCAAAACTGTCTTCTCTCTGCGGATTCCATTCTCTGAACAGTACCTATCAAACTCTTTGCTGCAATATTCACCTCCATTATCTGATCTCAGACACTTCAACCTTTTCCCTGTCACATTTTCAACCAAAGATTTCCATTTATTGAAAGTATCAAATACATCAGATTTATTTTGAATACAACAAATCCAAGTTTTTT
>APFE030357047.1:9099-33883 GCA_000404065.3 Pinus taeda | reverse complement strand
AATACATTAGATTTATTTCGAATACAATAAATCCAGGTCTTTCTGGTTGCATCATCAATAAAAGTAACATAATAATGAGAGCCACTAAGAGATAATACCTGAGCAGGCCCCCATACATCTGTATGCACAAGCTCTAATTTTTCGCTCTTCTTTTCTTTCCCAACTCTGAGGAATCTGACTCTCTTCTGTTTTCCATAAACACAATTCTCACAAAATTTTAAATCAATATACTTCAAACCTGGCAACAAATTTCTTGAGTGAAGAATCTACATCCCCTTCTCACTCATGTGCCCAAGCCTATGATGCCACAATGTTGTATATGATCCTGTAAAGGTTAAAGCATTAACATAATTAGAAATACCATTGCATAAATACAATGTACCAACCTTTTCTCCTTTTGCTATTACCAGGGCTCCTTTAGTGACCTTCTAGGTTTTATCTGTAAAAGTAGTTACATAGCCTTCACCTCCCAACTGCCCTATTGAAATCATATTTTTCTTCAGATCTGGAACATGAATTACCTCCTTCAACATCCATTGATTTCCATTCTATTGTTTTATGAAAACTGTACCCATTCCAATGATTTTACATGGTTTATCATCCCCCAATCAAACCTGTCCAAAATCTCCTTGAACATAATCATGAAAATGTTTCCTATCAGGCATGACATGGAACGAGGCCCTTGAATCTACCACCTAGGCATCAATAATATTTTATAATGAAAGAATCAAATCATCTTGCAACACATCACTTGTCACATTCACTTCATGATTGTTTTCTTGCTGTGCTTCTCCTTCTTTTCCCTTCCAAGACTTGCAGTCTTTCTTCAGGTGTCCTTTCTTCCTAGATTTCCAACACAATATCCCTGATCTGGACTTATATCTACCTTTCCTTGACATACTGTGATATCCTAGGCTTCCTCTTTCCATTTTTCTTCCCCTAGTCTTTGCAGTCAAAGCATTACCTAATGTCTCACTGAAGCTTTTCCGTTGCATTTCCTCGCTAAGGATTGCACCGAAAACATCATTAAAATTTAAAGTACTAGATCCAGAGACAGAGTTACTAATAGCCATAACTAAACCATTCCAACTTTCTGGCAACGAGCACATAAATAACAAAGACCTAACTTCATCATCAAAAGTTACCCCTACAGAACTTAACTGATTAGTAACTATATTAAATTCATTTAAATGATCAGCAACAAATCCACCTTCTGACATCTTCATATTAAATAAACGCTTCATAAGAAATACCTTATTTGAGGCTGAGGGTTTTTCATATAGTTTGGCCAATGCCGACATTAAACCCTCCGTTGTCATTTCCTTTGAAATATTAAAGGCTATCGACACCACTAAACACAACCGTATTTTTCCAAGTGCCTTTCTGTCGAGAATATCCCATTCTGTGTCTATCATACTCGTTGGCTTCTTTGTCTTTCTTCTTAATGGTAGGTACATATTTTTCTGATACAGATAATATTACATATGCATCTTCCATAGCTGGTAGTTTTGGCCGTTAAATTTTTCGACCCTAAACCTACCATCTTCTACCATTGCTCCCACTCGAGCCGGGAACCCTTCTCTCCTGTGAGTTTCTCAGCCAAATAGACCTTCGGCTTTGATATCAGTTGATAGAAAATTATATATTACAGAGCAATGGAACACATAAAATATTGCAGAAATATAAACACAGAACATGCATAAAACAAGAGAGACAAATATATGTGGTTCACCAAATTTGGGCTACGTCCACAGAGAAACAACTAGTCCTTCCTTTTATATTATCCAACAAAATGAAGAGATACAACCTACAGAAGATCAACTGTAATTCCTCTTCACTCTCACATAATATCCTCTCTCTTTCTCGCTCAGAATACAAATCTTCATACACGTAATACAGTTCCCTCATATATAGTGAGGGGTTGCCTTCTAGGGAAAAAACCATAAATTAAACATAACTTCTATTTTCAGATATCTGCCTAATGAACAATTCAGATTTATTACGAAATTACAACATTTTACAAGGCAATTTTACATTGATTTTTAGCTTCGGGGGTGCTGCCCCCAACCCCACGCCAGCGAGGGCTCCAAATAAGCCCCCCCCTAGACCCCGCTGGTGGCGTACATTTTACGGGTGGCGTTGCCGCCACATTACAAACTGGGGTCCAATGTGGTGATACCTCTGAATAAAGAAGATAATTAGGCTCCACATCGAACAATCTAGTCCTTAACTTGCCTTTGAAATCTTTGTATCTGGAATTGTACAACAAAGCCCAATCACCTTCTTGAAATTGTTTGTCCTTTATGTTCTTGTCATGCCAGATCTTCCTTTGAACTTGAGTCTCCTCTCTGTGTAGGAGGGCCTGCATTTTAAACTCATCTAACCCATTTAGCTGGAGAAATCTCTCTTTTTGTGCACTGGTGAGATCTATATCTAGTTGTGTTGCCATTCTGAATGTATTGTACTCAAATTCAATGGACAACAGGGACTTCTTCCCATAGACCAACTCATAGGGAGTGAATCCAATGGTGGTCTTCTAGGTGGTATTGTAGGCCCAAGTGGCCTCAACTAATCTATCTGCTCAATCTTTTCTACTGCTTCTAACCACTTTGGTCATAATACCCTCCAACGCTCTGTTGGTCACCTCCACTTTCCCATTAGCTTGTGGGTGGTAAGGAGTGGATGTTCTATGCTTGATCTTGTGATGGATTAACAAGTCTTCAATCTTGTTAGATGTAAACTGGCTACCTTAATCAGTGACCAGTTCTCTAGGGTACCCAAACTTGTAGAATACATTTTCCCTTAAGAATTCGGCCACTTTCTCCTCTGTTGCTGCCTTGATTGCCTTAGTTTCAGCCCACTTGGTCAATTATTCAATGCACACAATGATGTACTACTTTTGCCTAGATGGAGGGTCAATAGGTCCAATGAAATCCATGCCCCATTTGTCAAATGGCTTGAAAGCCACTTGAGGTTGCAGAGGCATTTCATCCCTTGGAGTAGGCTTTCCCATTCTTTGGCACCGATCACACTAACTAGTATACCTTCTCATATCCTGATGAAGAGTGGGCCAATAATAACCAGCTTGTAACACCTTGAATACTGTCCTCTTGTCTACAAAGTGACCTCCACAAGGCCCATCATGACCAGTTAGAAGGATGTCAAACACTTCCTCCTCCCTGACACATCTTCTCACAATTTGATCCAGGTCTAGTTTAAAGAGGTTGGTCCCAATCCAAGTGAATGGGGCGCTCTTCCTCACAATCTTGCTTTTCTCTTTGGAGGACAAATTCAGTGGGACTTGTGTAGACACCAAGTAGTTTTCTATGTCAGCAAACCATGGAGAGAGAACTGAAATGGTGAATAAGCGTTCATCCAGTAACTGATCATCAACCATTCCTTCCTCCCCTGTAGGCAAAGTTAATCTAGACAAAAAATCTACAACAACATTCTCCTTTCCAGGCTTATCAGTAATAGTTAGATCAAACTGTTGTAATAAAAGTGACCATCTAATAATTCGGGCATTCACATCAAGTTTATTCATCAAGTATTTTGTTGGAGCATGGTCAGTATGTACAATTTTTTGGTAACTTATAATGTAATGATTAAATTTGTTCAATGAATGCACAACAACTAGGAGCTCCTTTTCGGTCACTGTGTAGTTCAGTTCGCCCTTTGACAGATTCTTACTGATGAAGTAAATGGCATAAGGTAACTTGTTGTCTATCTAGCCTAAAGCTGCTCCTATGGCTTTGTGAGAGGCATCAACATATATATGAAAAGGAAGGGCCCAGTTTGGGCCTCGAAGAATAGGTGCAATGGTCAACTTGTCCTTCAGGGTGTCCAAGGCCTCTTGAAAATTTTTTGAACATACAAGTTCAAAGTCTTTGGCCAGCAATCCAAATAAAGGAGAAGCTAACTTGTTGAAGTCTTTTATAAACCTCCGATAGTATCCAACTAAACCTAGAAACCTTCTGACAACTCTATGTTTTTTCAGAGGTGGGACCCTTCAGATGATGACTATCTTATTTGGGTCTACTTGCAGTCCTTTTTGGGATATTGAATGACCTAGTGTTATCACTCAGGTTGTTCCTTGCTTCCTGTAGCGAATACGGTCGAGGTAACCACTAACCAATATTTTAGCTGCAGGTCCTAGCCTACCTGCAACCAGAGAGGGCTCTCTCTTTGTAATTTAGCTTTGTTTTGTAGTGTTTTAGGCTAGTTATGATGAACAGGGTTTGGTTTTAAGTTTGTTGGATGGTGATCTCAGACAGAACTGGGATGCAAATGTATAACTATTTTTTCCATTGGGCAATGGAGTCACTGCAAGTGTAATTGTTGAAAGAGTTTTTTGGTGAAAAGGTAGTACCACAGAGCAGGACAGGCAGGCTAGAAACAATTTTCAAATCTGGAAATGATGGAATGAAGTCAGGGAATGAAAGGAAATCAAGAATCTTTCATTATACTCGCAGAGGGAAAGTTTATGGATATTGTGCAGGAGCAATTAAGAATTCCTAGACAGTATTCAAAATGAAAGAACTAGTGCAAATATGAGCAGTTAAGAATTCATATTCATGACTAATCCTGAAGAAAACATAATTAACAACAGAGACTGAACATGGGGTGCATTCAAGCAAATCCTATGCTATTCTTCTTCTCTGTTATCAAGATAATGAAAAATACATGGAATTAACAAATAAAGAGAACATAAAACACAGTTTAGTATAACTTATTGTTCCTTAGCATGACACAGGAATTCTGTAGCAAGTCCTAGAACATCCAATCCACCTTCAGGTCATTCAAACACAGTGAACAACCACCATTTGTATTAGCACAGTCTGATATATTACAGCGCAGTTCAGAAAGAAGAAATCATCAACCCTCAATACATATCTTTTACAAGTATATATAGGAGTTTTACAAAATATCCCATAGGGAAATATCTGAATATCAATGTATCCATCTACTTCTGACATAATTAATAACGATTTGAGGAAAAATCGTGCAGCAAAAACCGAGGAATTAAAAGCTCTTTACTCGTTGTGGCAGGTGTCCTGTGTGCTGTTGAACTTTTGACTCTGGCTGTCGGTAGGCGATCGCTTCCTTGAAATGTTGTCCTGTAGTGCTGTCCTGTGACACCTGTTCTGCACTTTTGAATATTAGCGCGAATTTCACCCACTGTTAATTTTGAATTTTATGGTGGCTGAGCCACATAATACAATTTCCTCATGCAGTCAATAAATGAGAAGAGATTCAAACTACTTTAAAAATATGAAGCAGACTTTGCCACCAATCCTCAGTTGGCAATTGATGTTTCCTTAACTTGTATAATGTTTCATCAGCTTCAATGTAGGTATAATAATTCAGCCAAACTGGAAAAAGGTGTGCTACCTCATGCTCTATGTAAAACAAATCCTCCAGCTTGTCATATAAACTCTACCCTGTGGGAGGGATTGCTTCTTCTATACTACTGGATGATGCTGTGATTTGATTCTGTATGAAGGTACTCAGCCTGTTTGCATACTGTTCCTGTTTTAGTAGCCTTCTAGCACTAGTAACCAGACTGGGTAAACCTTTGGCTTGCAATTTTTCCAGTCTCTGTCTAAAAGCATTTACCTCTATCTGCATTTCCTGGCACTTCCTTTCTACAGTCTGGACAAAATTCCTCATGGTCAACACCTTCTTGACTCTTACTATAGTCTCTGTCCTGTTCTAGATGTTTAGTGCTGCCAGCTGGTCACCAGTACTAGTATTCAAAAAGTGAATCAATCAAGTAGCTTGCTTAGGCTTATTTGCTAGCAATGTTCTGGCTTTATGAGTTTCATGCTGAGCTACAACCATCAACTCTATTTGGTCAAACATGGTTTGTATTCCTGTCCATTGTTCAACAAGATATTGGCCAATTTTATTCCACAAAATTGTTTTTATCTCAGTCAAGGTCCTATGGAGAGTGAGGTATTTCTTCAAGGCCTTTATCTTATTTTCCAGGGCCTTTACTTCCATGGTTTTGTCAGCAACTGTCATTTTTGACTTATCATAACTAGCCTCAATCTTGGCTAGCTTTTCTTTTGTTTCCTTCATCTCTGCAATTTGCAATTCAAGAGCCTTAATCTCTTTCATCATGGCCTCCATGCTCAAGCTGGCCTCTTGCACTGCCGCTGCTGTTGGATCTGTTGAAGTCGATGCACCTACTGCTGAAGTTGAACCTGGGGGAGGTGCTGCTGAAGTAACTGCTGTTGAAGGAGCTGTAATTGTTGGAGCTGGTACTATTGGAGAAGTTTGGGATGGTTGAGGGGCCAACTCTGGCTGTTTCCCTCATTGAGCTTCCTCCAATTCTTTTTCTGTTTCCATTATCCTTTCATTCATCCTCATAAGTAGACTTACCACATCTTCTACTTCTTGTTTTTGTGCTACTTCTGCAGTTTGAGGATGTATGGTGACTGGCAGCTTCATTTGTTTTCTTAATGCTGCTATGTCTTCCTCCTTTTTTCTAATCAAGGCCTGTGTGCCTTTGGGATCTTTGGGATCATGTCCCAACTATATGATGATCTCCTCCAAGGATTTTATCCTATTATCCTTGGCCAATGATGAGGCCTTTTCCAGCTCTAACTGGGCATAAGTATTGTATAGAGAGTTCTGCAATCTGTGGGCTAATAGAGCCTTGTCTACCAGTGTAGAATAAACCATTTCTCCTATCTGCTTATGTAATTCAATCTGGTCTAAAAGATGAATATCTTTTGCTAGTACCTCCAGATTGGTTCTAATGTAATCTGATGCTGACTGTGGTTGCTGTGTAGTAGGCCTGAAGTGACTGAGTGTCATCTTCCATGCTTCTATATCATAGGCTGCCATTAGCCTTTGCTGATTTGTCGGAGCCATTCTCATTAACTGGTTGTAAAGCTGAAACCTTATAGGCTCGTTTCTAGCTTTAATCTCTATAAATGCCTTCTTTATATCCGAGCCCCTTTGGGCCTGCTATTGGGAGGATGAAACCTCACCACCTGGTTGTTTCTCTTGCTCCTGCTGAAAGGAGCTGGCCGATGTTTCCAAGATAAGAGGGATCTGCTGCTCAGAAGTCCCCTCACCCCTGATGTTTCCTATGGTCTCTTCAGTTATTTCCTCCTCGACATAGGGGTTTATCCTCTGCCTTTTTTCTCCTTGCTAGTCCGTGGATGTCCCTGTGGGTGTCCCATCTGTTCTATCCCTCTTTTTACCTCTTTCCTCATTGTGAGGAGTTTGCAACACAGGGATTTCAGGTGCTTTTGTTTGTGTTAAAGGGCTTTTCTCTTGTCCCTTTTCTGGATTTGAGGATGGCTGCTCCTCCATTGTGCTTTACTGTTCAGGATGTTCAATTTCTTTGCCATTTTCTACCGATGATATGGCCTCTTTAGCAGGCTGCCTTGAAGTAGCAGTTGATGTGCTTGCTCCCACTGGTTGAGGCTGTGTGAAGGTGACCTGTGCAACATAATCCAGGTCAATCCTTTTCTCAATTTCTTTCATGTCTTTCTCTAATTTTTCTTCTTCAGTGAGCTCTTCATCATCTAAGGTGCCCTCTACCCATTCTAGTTGATTGGCATATTGTTCAATGTGGGGGAGTAGCTGGTGTACATATCCTGATAGCCTATGTTTGATTCTTCTAAGGCTTATGAAGTGTTCAGGTCCATATGGTGCCTAGTAGAAGCTCTGTTTCAGCATGAGTTCTTGTCCTAGCATGTTGTGTGCATCTTTCCATGCTTCTTCCCTTTTGTTGAAAAGAAAGGGACCCAACTGGTGTCTGATTTTGAGCTGTGCCTTCTTGTTTTTTCCATGGAAATGGGTCAAGTTTGCATTGCTGAACTGCCTGAAATATTCTAAGGAAAAAAGTCTGATGGGGACATATCTTGGCAGCTTATAGGGAGACAACTCACAGCCATAAATTCTAATTACTGTGTGGTTTTGGTAGAAGTACCAATCACCAATGTTGTAGCCTTTAGAAAGATGCAAGATCCTTTGCATTTCAGCAGTAAGTCTGGTAGGAGGAGTCACCATCAATAGGCAAGTAGCTGGGTAAATGAATATGTCAATAAACTCACAATATGTGTATGGAGAACGGTGGACTTCATGGAAAACTGAGGTCCAATAAACGACAGATCTTCTCTCTCCCTTTGGGTCTAATCTCCTGAGAGGAACCTTGAAACTATCTGGGTGATAGTAGAGCAGCAAGTGGTATATATAAGAAGTGTATTTAAGCAATCTTTCTCTCTCCATCATCATGAATTGTTCATGTATCTTGTTTTCTATGAATGTGGCATAGTCATACATGACAGCAGGGGGCTGCCCTAGGGTGAATATGGTTAGGAGAAAGAATACAGTCTCATCCACAAATTCTCCTGTTTTGCATCCTAAGATGTATGAAATCATGTCCACCATGAGCTTGCCTATTTTATTAAATGAAACCTGATGATAGGGAGGAGGATGATCATATTGGCACTCTGGCTTCATAAATAACTGACTAACTCTTTATATTTCTGCTTTGGAGAGCCTTGCACCTTGATCTAGCAAGAGTTTCATTGTGAGGGGAACCAGAGTCTGAGGAGGCTCAAAGTTCAACATCTCATTTATAGCTTGAGGAGTGATATAGAAGAGCACAGACCCATCTGAACTGAGAATTTCCCTCAGAGTGGGTTCATAGTGTGCATGGCATAGGTGGATGAAATCAGGTAGCACATTAACTTCTGGAAGGTAATAGATGGGCATGCTGGATTGCCAAATCCCTAAAATATCAGTGTTATTCCTGTGATTGTGTTTGAATTGGCCCACAACTTTGAGGTGAGAAGTAAGGCCCATCATATCTCTGATCTAAAAGTCTCTGTCTGCTAATGGTAGCCACTCGAAGTCCATATGTGGAGCATTTAAAGGAGCAATGTTCAAGGCTACTGGAGTCTCCATATCTGATAATGCTGGTATGGATGGCAATGTAGGCGTCAAACAACAATAGGAAGTGGAATTTAAGCTCAGAGGATATTGACAGCAGTATGAAAACTGACTTTCTTTCCCAAGCCAATTTTCTGTGTATTCAGTTTATGATGAATAACAAATTTATAGCCCTTTGATTGGGTTTTTCACACAATTTTGCCAAGTCACAGGCTCTGTAGGAAGAATGTCGAGAGGATTTGTATTGAATTTTGCCCGAGGGGGGCAAGTCTGCAAAGGGAAAGGGAAACTGACGGTTCCCCTTTAAGAAAATAGGTTGTAATTAATCAGAACAGGCTCGCTCGGCTAATTTAACTCAAAGTTTGAGTGATTTGTGGAGTTTGTGGGCGGATATGGATGAACAGAGTGTAGGGATAGCTTGTTTGCGGAGGAAATGAGATTAAGTTGCAGGTTTGTGAGGGTGTAACAACTCAAATGATAAATACTAAGCAGTGAGTGACTGGTAGGAACTTGTTTGGAAACAATCACAGGTTCATTCGGCAACTTATAAGCCAGAGAAGTATAAAAAATAGGGGTTTCGGGCCAAATTGCGGATAAATACCTGTTTCCAGGGCACCGAGGGTGTTTAACAGGTACAGGTTGAGCTGAGAAGATGAACTATGGTGTCGAATTTGCAGGTTGACAGGCTGTAGAAGCTCCGGGAGTGAAAATAGCGGAAAAACGCATGCATGTCGTTTACACAGCGAAAACAGAAATAAACCAAAAATAGTCGTTTTCACGACTTTTAACCAAATTTTGAAAATTTGGCGCTTTCCTCTGATGACGTCATCATGACGTATTTTTTGTCGGGTACGGAAGGTGACATGGCGGGTGACGTAGATGATGACATCATCATGACATGGTGGCAGGGTGATGACGTCAGCGGGTGACATGGCGCAGGTACAGCACAGTGGAAGGCGACGTGGCGGCATCGTCATGCAATGACGTAAGCAAGCGGGGAGGGCGGTAAGCGGTTTGCGTCGGACCGCTTTTGGTACGGGAGTGGTATGTGTTAGGGGCGGCCCGATGCAATAGGAGGCCTACAGCTGTCCCAGAGTACGACAGTGAAATCGTCGACCATCGGGTACTATCGTACCGCTACGAAGGGGTGCCGGATATTCATCAGGGCCGTCGGATCTGGGAGGGTTGATCCTATGGTGGATAGGAGGGCAACATGATCAGGGTTTAGTGGAAAAGCACGCCCGATAATCGTTAATTATTTGCAGCTTCGGGTGGGTTTAAACCTTAGTTTATAGGTGTAATATGCGCTCGAGATTTGGTTATTTTATCAATCAAATATTAATAAAACCCCAATAAAATGTGCGCGGAGGGTGGTTTGAACATAGTTATTTATTTAACAAAGTGTTAAATAAATCCTAAGGGTAAGTGAACGCGGATAGGCTAACGATAGGTCCCAAATGGACCTAAGGTTTCTCGACTTTTAGTACTTGGCTATAATTGCCATAGGGAGGAATATTTAGTGTTTTTGGGGTTTTTATATAGTTTCTTGTAGAATAGGGGTAGGGGAAATGATTTAGGGAGCTAGATAATAGGGTTAGATGTTAATATGAGGTCTTTGGAATGAAAAGGAGGGGATGCATGCTAAGTTTATAGAATGGAAACTTAAGGATAGGGAAATGAATGGATTGTGTAAAGATTAATTTTACACAAGAAATGTTGCTTCTTTTCACTAAGTCAACTCAGATGTCAACTTGGTTTTTAACCAGAATGGAGTGAAACTGGACTATTTGGGTAGATCCCAAGGTCCTTGAGGGGATGTTAGTGAATGATTTCTGAGGAAGTGAAAGGGGAAGTTAGTCATGCTTCCTTGTTATACCATCAAACAACTTCCATGGTGTTAATTCCATGAGTGAGATAAGTATTTCTTGACAAGACCAAAAGTGATTACCAATCTGCTTCTGCAACCTCAAACTACCTACCTAGCCTAATACACCTAACATTTTTTTCTTCCTTTGCATTGGGTGCACTTGAACTGGCAAACCCTGATTGTCCCTTTTTATTTTGACTGCCCTCCTATCTAAATGTACCCTTATCTCTTCCAAGGGCCTAGATTAAGCAGTTGGGCTCCTTAAATTCTCTACCTAGCTACTCATCTGCCAAGCTTGAACTGTTTGGACAGGTATTCTTTCTCTATTCTACAACAGCAATTTAAAACATGGCATGGTCCAAATTGAACTGTTGGGCCATCCATCAAATGAAATGAGCAGCAGTACCTCCCCATGGTAATCCTGCAAAATAAGATAGCAGTGGCATTTTAACTAGCCACTTTCTTGGTCTTTGGTTTGGGGTTCATTTTCACTTCTTCTTCTTCTTCTTTTTTTTTTTTTTTTTCTTTTCTTTTTTCTTTCTTTCTTTCTTTCTTTTCTTTTTTTTTTTTTTTTTTTTTTTTTTTTTTTTTTTTTTTTTTTTTTTTTTTTTTTTTTTTTTTTTCTGACCAATTGATTTCCTTGCCTTTTGATTATTCTTTTAAGGCATACCCTCTTTTCATCTTTTAATTTTCTTTTCCTGTATACAAAATATGGAACCTCTGCAACATGCAGGGATGAACATATTTAGCACTTCCATTGTCAAACATGAAAAATGAAACCTATTGGTATAGGAATCTAACAGTGGCTCCACTTGGGGATGGATTTTCCTGGTGAAAAGCCAAGAACAGCAGGTCAGATTGCCTTATTTTCATTTCTTGTTGTATTGTGAAACTTCCTTGTCCTAGAAACCTTTAATCTGATCTTTGTATCTCGTATGCAATACTTTTGTAAGCTGATCTGTGTGAGATTGCAACTCTGCTTCTTGCTAGTTTCTATGAGTACTTATCATTGTGTTCATACCTCCCAAGTCCTTTTGTTGATTTCTCATGGTGGATTCAAAATATACACCAAAAGGTGATGTAGTTCCCAAATTTTCTTCAAAATTTGCTGCATTTGGTTCCCTATCTAACTGCTGTAAATAAAATGCTGAAAATACACATATTTATGTACAATATGTAGTTGTGTTATGCTCATCCAATGGGATCAAAATAATGTTTGAGCATTCTCCCATTGACTCGGCCTTATTCAGTATCTGTTCCATTCATACTCTTGAGGAAATAAGTGTTGTTACCTTATACAACTTGAATGACAAATGGTCCTTTCCAAAGAAAATCAAATTTCCCATGTTTCCCTTTATCTTCCCTCCTAGAGTCCCATTTCAGCACCTTGTTTTCTATGAAAAAGTATTCAGCTTTTGTTATTTTATCAAATATCTTCTTGAGTTTATCTTGTAGTATCTGAGTTCTATGATAAACTTCTTCTCTAGTCTGCTGCAAGTGAATAGTTTGATTAATCCTTCTCTGAATGTCATTGGACTCTGCTTATATTTCTTGCAGTAACTTGATCACAGGGATTCCTAAAGAAGAGGTGAATCTTGCCTCCATTCCATAAATCAACTCATATGGGCTTGTTCCAATGGATCTTTTGGTGGTCAACCTGTCCGCCCATAGTGCATTGACAAGTTTTTTGTGCCAATTCTTTTTATTCTCTTCTAGGATCTTTTTGATGATGTTGATGAGCCTTTTGTTGGAGGATTCAACTAGGCCATTACCTTGAGGGTAATATGATGTGGAATGACCTAGGGTAATATGGTATTTGTGACAAAAATTGATCATTCTTTTGGATTTAAAGGCAGCTGCATTGTCTGTAATGATCTTTTCTGGATAGCCAAATCTAGATAGGATATTGGTCTCTAGGAATTGTATGATGATTGAGTCATTGGCTTGCCTACAAGGGATGGCCTCTATCCCCTTGGTAAAGTAATCTATGGCTATCAAAATCCATCTATGCTGGCCAGAAGATGAAGGGTGAATTTCCCCAATGAAGTCTAAGCCCCATTGTTGAAATGGTCTTTCAGTTGCAATAGGCTTGAGGGGCAGAGGTAGCAGCTTTTTCTTGCCTTCAAAGATTTGGCATTTATGGCAAGACATTACAAATTTTTTAACATCAGCAAACAGGGAGGGCCAATAAAATCCAACCCTTAAGATTTTATCAGCTATTGATTTCCAATACAAGTGTCCTTCACAATCTCCTACATGAAATTCCTTGAGGACTTTCTCAGTTTCATCCAAAGTTAGGCAATTAAGGAAAATACCTTCATGATTTTTCCAAAACAACACATTATCTAAGATGCAAAACCTTGAAGCTTTCATTTTCAAAAATCTCTTTTTGGTTTTGGATAACCCTGGAGGAGCTTGCAGGTTTAACAATACAAAACATATGTCAGTATACCAAGGTGATTGTAAGAAGGCTTGATTGATCTGTGGAGTCGCCATCTCCTGCTCGTTATCCAGTTCATTGATGTCTAGGGCTTGAAAGTTGGTTTCAGTCATTAGTTTAGCTAGCCCTTGTCCTTTTATGAGTTTTGTTGGCTTTATCTCAATGTCATATTCTAAAATGTTGGCTATCCATTTACCTCTTTTGCCTTCAATTCCTTCTTGAGTAAGAATGTCTTTAACCACTGCATTAGGAACATAGGCAATTATATGAGAGTATAAAATGTAGATTCTGAAATCTTTGATGGCTTTCACTAGGGCATATGCTTGTTTTTCCATGATTTGATATTTTAAGGGAGTATCTCTATGTGCTTTGCTGAAAAAAGCAATGGGTTTCTCTTGTCCTGAATCATCTTTTTGTAACAGGACAACAACAATAGTATGCTCAGATGCAAAGGAAAATATCATAAAATCTTTATCAAACCTAGGACTTGTAAGGACAGGAGTTTTTGTCAAAGCTATCTTGATCTCCTCAAAGGATTGCTTGGCTTCTATTGTCCATTTGACTTTGGAATATTTCTTGAGCATATTATTCAGTAATCTTATTAGCTCGGCCAAGTTGGGAATGAATCTTCTCGGGAAATTTATCTTGCCTAGGAAATCTTGTAATTCTTTGATGTTTCTTGGATGAGGGACTGGGAGGATAGCTTGAATTCTGTCCGGGTCTATTCTTATTCCATCTCTTGAAATGATATGACCTAGGAGCTTGCCTTCTTCTAGGCCAAACATGGATTTCTTTGGGTTTATGGATATGCCATATTTTCTGCAAATTAGGAACACTTGTATTAAATGTTTTAAATGTTCTTGGTCTGATTTTGAGAAGGCAGTGAGATCATCAAGGTATATGAATAAAAAATCATGGATCTCCTTGGCAAAGGCTATGTCCATTACCCTCTGAAATGTGGCTCCTGCATTCTTGAGTCCAAAAGGCATTTTGACATATTTAAAAGTTCCCCAGGGTGTTGTAAAGGCTGTTTTGTCTTGATCATCTGGGTGAATTAAAATCTGATTGAGTCCTGAGAAGCCATCTAGCAATGAAATCCTTGAAGTTCCTACTACCCTTTGCAGGATATGATCCATTTTTGGTAAGGGGTAGTGGTCTTTGAGGGAGACTTTGTTCAAATTTCTCAAGTCAACACAAAGTCTTATTTCTCTAGTTTTCTTTCTAGTGGGTACTAGATTTGAAATCCACTCAGAAAATCTGATAGGTGCGATGATTCCAGCTTCAAACATTCGTTTTACTTGTTTTTCCATTAGGGGAAGGAGGACTGGATTAATCCTCCTCAACTTTTGTTTAAAGGGTTTCAGATTTTCTTTCAAGGGTATAATATGTTGGATGACTGAAGTATCATAGGACTTGAGATCCTCATAACTCCAAGCAAACACATCTTGGAACTCTTTAAACAACTCAATATATTTCAATTTTTTGTCAGGAGGTAATGTTTTAGAAAGTTTTATCATTTTAGGATTTTCTATGGTCCCAATGTTACATTCCTCAATTTCTACATTTAAGGGTTGCATTTTTGGCTTTCTAGGAATGTCATTTGAATCAAAAATATCCTCTAAGGGAGTTAAGCCTGTGGGCAGGAAATTATCCTTTAGTTCGATTACTTTAGATTCTTCCTCAATCATTTCACCAAAATCTGTTTGTTTTAGCTTTTGTAAGTTTGCACAGTCAAAGATTGTTGTATGCAAAATCAGATTTTCTGTATTCACTAATATACCTGGCTCAACTTTGTCAACTTGCTGTTGATCATCAATAGTGCTTGTGTCTATGTTTATATTTGAGAATTCCTCTTTCAATGTCAAGAAATGATTTATTTGGGTGTCGTTATCAAATACTTGCCAATTTTTTACATTATCTGGGACAACAGGCCTATGTTTGATCTCAGCAGTGAAGTGGTGATTGGGCTCAAAAGGAAGTTTACAAGTGCTGGCAAAAGTTTCCAAACTATGCGCATGTAGGTTATGGATTCTTGGAATTTTAGCGAGCTGAAATTCTAAAAAGCTGTTAAGTAATTCAGTTGCTACCCCCCTGTAAGACCTTAGCCTGATATCGTTTGTCACAAAATTTCCCTTCATCTGTTGTATAATTAAATCTGAGTCTCCTAGAATTGAAATCTTAGTTGCCCCCAGCCTTCTAATTTGTTTGAGACCCAATAGGAGGGCTTCATATTCAGCCATGTTGTTTGTACATCTGAAATTTAGCCTATATGCATGACCTTGAGCATGGTCATTCTGCATGTTGTGTATCCAAACACCTGCCCCTGGTCCTAATTTGTTTACTGACCCATCAAACTCTAAGTACCATAATATTTCTTGGTCATGAATAGCCTTAATAGTTTTGCAAGCTTGTTCAGTAGGTAGGTTTGGCTTTTGTAACTCATGTGATATGTCATTTTGATTTGTAGTATCAATCACATCAAAACCTCTTTGATCTAGGGCACTAGATTGTTCATTCATGCTTTCTGTTTGTGTTGTCCTCAAGAGTTTGACATTATTTTTGGGACACATGTCAGCATTGTATAAGATAAATGAATCCATGTCAGAGTGAATGGAATAGATGGGGAAGTTTTGGGGCTTTTCTTGACTGCTGACCAAATATTTCATCAATGTCTCTCGGTATAACCTCTTTGGCTGGCCAAAGACTGAAATTGTGGCATAGGACATGTCTAGCTGCAAGGATCCTTGGAGTTTGGCACCCCAAGATCTGGACAAAAGCATACCATACTTAGGTGGAATGTCAGCTACCACCACATCCATCAAGATTGTCTTAGCTGGATATTGGACTAAAGAAACACAGAGATCTTTGATTAGGCCTAGGCACCTGACCTGACTGGAATCAAATGAAAACAAGTCCTTATAGGGTCTGGTGATGTCTAGATCTAGCTTTTCCATCACAGATTTGGGCATTATATTATGGGAAGCTCCTGAGTCAAATATTGCATTATGTAACACTTTGTCATGAATGTTTAAGCTCACATAGAATGGAGGAACACCTCCATCTACTGATTTACCATTGAATTCTGGACCAAAAATTAGTTCTGGCTGATCATCCATAACATTGACTGCATCCCTATTCTCGGATATTTGCAATGACCTATTGATTTGCTGTCTATAAACTTCACGTTTGGCCAATTTAGAGAGGGGAATGGAAATTTTCAGCTTGCCAATTTTTGTTTCTAAGTTAAAAGGTTTTTCTATCTGATTTTTTACATTTAGGGTAGCAAGCTTGTCTTTTTCAGCTAAGCTTTCTTTGACTTTCTCTTGGTTATGGACACTGTTATCAGGTACATTTGATTTGTCATTATTTACTGGAGGGTTATTCAAATCTTCTGTTGAAGAATGGGGTGTGAATGAATTGTCTCTTGAAGGCTGTAAGTCTGATATATCCTCCACAATGACTTCCTTTTGTTGGGTTTTATCAGAGGATTCTGTTGAGACAACTTTATCCTTTGTTTTCTTCAGCTGTTTAGCATCTTTCAGATTAGTAGGCTGAGGCACATCTATGGTTCTACTTCTCAATTTTTACTGTTTATGAACCTCATAGACTACTGCATCACAGCCTTCTCTAAAATCAAATGACTCTCTAGATTTGGTTTGAAATTGATTGAATTCATGGGCCTCTTGGTCATCTTGAGTTAGAAAAACTTGCTGTTCGCTATCAAGGCCCATTAAGTTAATGTGAGGATCCTCTGTCGGTTCACTTGAGGTTGAGGCCTCTGCATAATTCTCTTGAAATGGAGGTCTAATATTCTGATCAGGTCTAATCCTTCTAGTAGTAAGGTTTTGGCCTTTTCTAAAGTTTGGAGTTCTAGTAGAGTTACTTGGTTGCCCTTCCTAGGATGTTTTTCTTTCAATGGTCTCTACCCGGTCTCCTAATCTATCCATTCCTTTGATGATTGCATCAAGTTTTTGCTCAAATGCTGAAGGTTCTTCTTTGAATGTTGTTCTTCTTTCAGTTCTAGCCCTGTTTCGTTTGGAAATCAAATTTGCCTCTACACTAACAACTACATTCTGCATGTCTGCTAGTCTTGAAGGGGCTCTTTCCCGTAGCTGATATGCCATGTCTGAGTCAAATCCATCAGGGAATTTGATCAAGGCTAAGTCAGGTGGGGGTCTAAGGTTCTGAGGAATAGCATTGTATGCATTGTTAAATCTAGCACAATAATCTTGGACAGTCTCTTGTGGACCCCTTTTTAAATTGTCATACTCAGTTAATATATGTAAAGGGTCTTTCTTCTTTTCCCATCTGTTTAAGAAGACTTGATATAGGGCCTCGGGATCAGCTATAGAATTTGTAGTAAGAGACCTAAACCAGGTACTTACATCACCAGTTAGACTTTGAACAAATATCTTCATCCTTACTCCATCATCATCAATTTCATAGTTTTCAAAATAGTCCTGCATCTTCTTGGTGTGCATTTGGGCCGTATAGGAACCAACACCATCAAAATAAGTAATCTTACTTTGATAATCCTGAGGCATAGCCCATGGATTTGCAGGTAGTTGTAAAGGAGCATACCAATTTGCCATAGTTACAGGGATAAATGGGACAACAGGAAGAAATGGGACAGCTGGAACAACAGGGACGATGGTCGATATATGTGTAGTAGATGGGGGAGTAGGGAATGTGCCTTGAGAAGTGGATGAAGAACTAGGGGAAGAAGGGACAGTACGAGGATGAACTGAAACTTTAGAAGGGGTTGGAATATAGCTTTGCTAAACTGCTTCAGGACTTGAATCAACAAAGTCTTCTTGTTGCTCTTGTTTCCTAAGGATCTTAGGAATTAAATTGGGATTTTTAAAAACAGCTGGAGGATCTGGGTCAGGATTTGACCTTATGTAACGAGTTTTCTTCTTTGGAGCCAACTTCTAGATTTGTTATTGGTATTTTTCTGAGAATGTTTTCAATCACAGCTTTAAACAATACTTTATAGAAGATTCTTTTGAAACATAGGAAGCTTGAAATCTCCTTTGACTATGTTGAAACAAGGGAACTGATTTTGTTCCCCAACGGAGTCGCCAATGATGTTATCACTCAGGTTGTTCCCTGCTTCCTGTAGGGAATACGGCCAAGGTAACCACTAACCAATCTTTTAGCTGCAGGTCCTAGCCTACCTGCAACCAGAGAGGGCTCTCTCTTTGTAATTTAGCTTTTTTTTGTAGTGTTTTAGGCTAGTTATGATGAACAAGGTTTGGTTTTAAGTTTGTTGGATGGTGATCTCAGACAGAATTGGGATGCAAATGTATAACTGTTTTTTCCATTGGGAAATGGAGTCACTGCAAGTGTAATTGTTGAAAGAGTTTTTTGGTGAAAAGGTAGTACCACAGAGCAGGATAGGCAGGCTAGAAACAATTTTCAAATATGGAAATGATGGAATGAAGTCAGGGAATGAAAGGAAATCAAGAATCTTTCATTATA
Organism: Pinus taeda; assembly: GCA_000404065.3. NCBI lineage: Eukaryota > Viridiplantae > Streptophyta > Pinopsida > Pinales > Pinaceae > Pinus > Pinus taeda. The sequence continues at coordinate 15,182 of APFE030357047.1, read as the reverse complement.
CTGGCAGAGGGAAAGTGTATGAATATTGTGCAGGAGCAATTAAGAATTCCTAGACAGTATTCAACATGAAAGAACTAGTGCAAATATGAGCAGTTAAGAATTCATATTCATGACTAATCCTGAAGAAAACATAATTAACAACAGAGACTGAACATGGGGTGCATTCAAGCAAATCCTATGCTATTCTTCTTCTCTGTTATCAATATCATGAAACATACACGAAATTAACAAATAAAGAGAACATAAAACACAGTTTAGTATAACTTATTGTTCCTTAGCATGACACAGGAATTCTGTAGCAAGTCCCAGAACATCCAATCCACCTTCAGGTCATTCAAACACGGTGAACTTCAACCGCCATTTGTATTAGCACAGTCTGATATATTATAGCGCAGTTCAGAAAAAAGAAATCATCAGCCCTCAATACATCTCTTTTACAAGTATATATAGGAGTTTTACAAAATATCCCATAGGGAAATATCTGAATATCAATGTATCCATCTACTTCTGACATAATTAATAACGATTTGTGGAAAAATCGCGCAGCAATAACTGAGGAATTAAAAGCTCTTTACTCATTGTGGCAGGTGTCCTGTGTGCTGCTGACCTTTTGACTCTGGCTGTCGGTGGGTGATCGCTTCCCTGAAATGTTGTCCTATAGTGCTGTCCTGTGACACCTGTTCTGTGCTTTTGAATATTAGTGTGAATTTCACCCACTATTAATTTTGAATTTTATAGTGGCTGAGCCACATAATACAATTTCCTCATGCAGTCAATAAATGAGAAGAGATTCAAACTACTTTAAAAATCTGAAGCAGACTTTGCCACCAATCCTCAGTTGGCAATTGATGTTTCCTTAACTTGTATAATGTTTCATCAGCTTCAGTGTAGGTATAATAATTCGGCCAAACTGGAAAAAGGTGTGCTACCTCATGCTCTATGTAAAACAAATCCTCCAGCTTGTCATATAAACTCTACCCTGTGGGAGGGACTGCTTCTTCTGTACTGCTGGATGATGCTGTGATTTGATTCTGTATGAAGGTACTCAGCCTGTTTGCATACTGTTCCTGTTTTAGTAGCCTTCCAGCACTAGTAACCAGACTGGGTAAACCTTTGGCTTGCAAGTTTTCCAGTCTCTATCCAAAAGCATTTACCTCTATCTGCATTTCCTGGCACTTCCTTTCTATAGTCTGGAAAAAATTCCTCATGGTCAGCACCTTCTTGACTCTTACTATAGTCTCTGTCCTGCTTTGGATGTTTAGTGCTGCCAGCTGGTCACCAATACTAGTATTCAAAAAGTGAATCAATCGAGTAGCTTGCTCAGGCTTATTTGCTAGCAATGTTCTGGCTTTATGAGTTTCATGCTGAGCTACAACCATCAATTCTATTTGGTCAAACATGGTTTGTATTCCTGTCCATTGTTCAACAAGAGATTGGCCAATTTTATTCCACAAAATTGTTTTTATCTAAGTCAAGGTCCTATGGAGAGTTAGGTCTTTCTCTAAGGCCTTTATCTTATTTTCCAGGGCCTTTACTTCCCTGGTTTTCTCAGCAACTGTCATTTTTGACTTATCATAACTAGCCTCAATCTTGGCTAGCTTTTCTTTTGTTTCCCTCATCTCTGCCATTTCCAATTCAAGAGCCTTAATCTCTTTCATCATGGCCTCCATGCTCAAGCTGGCCTCTTGCACTGCTGCTGCTGTTGGATCTCCTGAAGTCGATGCACCTGCTGCTGAAGTTGAACCTGGGGGAGGTGCTGCTGAAGTAACTGCTGTTGAAGGAGCTGTAATTGTTGGAGCTGGTACTATTGGAGAAGTTTGGGATGGTTGAGGGGCCAACTCTGGCTGTTTTCCTCGTTGAGCTTCCTCCAATGCTTTTTCTGTTTCCATTATCCTTTCATTCATCCTCATAAGTAGACTTACCACATCTTCTACTTCTTGTTGTTGTGCTACTTCTGCAGTTTGAGGATGTATGGCGACTGGCAGCTTCATTTGTTTTCTTAATGCTGCTATGTCTTCCTCCTTTTTTCTAATGAAGGCCTGTGTGCCTTTGGGATATTTGGGATCATATCCCAACTCTATAATGATCTCCTCCAAGGATTTTATCCTATTATCCTTGGCCAACGATGAGGCCTTTTCCAGCTCTAATTGAGCAAAAGTATTGTATAGAGAGTTCTACAATCTGTTGGCTAATAGAGCCTTGTCTGCCAGTGTAGAATAAACCATTTCTCCTATCTGCTTATGTAATTCAATCTAGTCTAAAGGATGAATATCTTTTGCTAGTACCTCCAGATTGGTTCTAATGTAATCTGCAGCCGACTATGGTTGCTGTGTAGTAGGCCTGAAGTGACTGAGTGTCATCTTCCCTGCTTCTATATCATAGGCTGCCATTAGCCTTTACTGATTTGTCGGAGCCATTCTCATTAACTGGTTGTAAAGCTGAAACCTTATAGGCTCGTTTCTAGCTTTAATCTCTATAAATGCCTTCTTTATATCCGAGCCCTTTTGGGCCTACTGTTGGGAGGATGAAACCTCCCCACCTGGTTGTTTCTCTTGCTCCTGCTGAAAGGAGCTGACCGATGTTTCCAAGATAGGAGGGATTTTCTACTCAGAAGTCCCCTCACCCCTGATTTTTTCTATGGTCTCTTCAGTTATTTTCTCCTCGGCATATGGGTTTAGCCTCTGCCTTTTTTCTCCTTGCTGGTACGTGGATGTCCTTGTGGGTGTCCCATCTGTTCTATCCCTCTTTTTACCTCTTTCCTCATTGTGAGGAGTTTGTAGCACAGGGATTTCAGGTGCTTTTGTTTGTGTTAAAGGGATTTTCTCTTGTCCCTTTTCTAGATTTGAGGATGGATGCTCCTCCATTGTGCTTTGCTGTTCAGAATGTTCAATTTCTTTGCCCTTTTCTGCTGATGATATGGCCTCTTTAGCAGGCTGCCTTGAAGTACCAGTTGATGTGCTTTCTCCCACTGGTTGAGGCTGTGTGAAGGTGATCTATGCAACATAATCCAACTCAATCATTTTCTCAATTTCTTTCATGTCTTTCTCTAATTTTTCTTCTTCAGTGAGCTCTTCATCATCTAAGGTGCCCTCTACCCATTTTGGTTGATTGGCATATTGTTCAATGTGGGGGAGTAGCTGGTGTACATATCCTGAAAGCCTATGTTTGATTCTTCTAAGGCTTATGAAGTGTTTAGGGTCATATGGTGCCCAGTAGAAGCCCTGTTTCAGCATGAGTTCTTGTCCTAGCATGTTGTCTGCATCTTTCCATGCTTCTTCCCTTTTTTTGAAAACAAAGGGACCCAATTGGTGTCTGATTTTGAGCTGTGCCTTCTTGTTTCTTTCATGGAAATGGGTCAAGTCTGCTTTGCTGAACTGCCTGAAATATTCCAAGGCAAAAATTCCCATGGGGACATATCTTGGCAGCTTATAGGGAGACAACTCACAGCCATAAATTTTGATTACTGTGTGGTTTTGGTAGAAGAACCAATCTCCAATGCTGTAGCCTTTAGAAAGATGCAAGATCCTTTTCATTTCAGCAGTAAGTCTGGTAGGAGGAGTCACCATCAATAGGAAAATAGCTGGGTAAATGAATATGTCAATAAACTCACAATATGTGTATGGAGAATGGTGGACTTCATGGAAAACTGAGGTCCAATAAACAACAAATCTTCTCTCTCCCTTTGGGTCTAATCTACTGAGAGGAACCTTGAAACTATCTGGGTGATAGTAGAGAAGCAAGTGGTATATATAAGAAGTGTATTTAAAGAATATTTCTCTCTCCATCATCATGAATTGTTCATGTATCTTGTTTGCTATGAATGTGGCATAGCCATACATGATAGCAGGGGGTTGCTCTGGGGTGAATATGGTTAGGAGAAAGAATACAGTCTCATCCACAAATTCTCCTGTTTTGCATCCTAAGATGTATGAAATCATGTCCACCATGAGCTTGCCTGTTTCATTAAATGAAACCTGATGATAGGGAGGAGGATGATCATATTGGCACTCTGGCTTCATAAACAACTGACTAACTCTTGATATTTCTACTTTGGAGAGCCTTGCACCCTGATCCAGCAAGAGTTTCATTGTGAGGGGAACCAGAGTCTGAGGAGGCTCAAAGTTTAGCATCTCATTTATATCTTGAGGAGTGATATAGAAGAGCACAAACCCATCTGGACTGAGAATTGCCCTCAGAGTGGGTTCATAGTGTGCATGGAATAGGTGGATGAAATCAGGTAGCACATTGACTTCTGGAAGGTAATAGATGGGCATGCTGGATTGCCAAATCCCTAAAGTATCAGTGTTATTCCTGTGATTATGTTTGAATTGGCCCACAACTTTGAGGTGAGAAGTAAGGCCCATCATATCTCTGATCTGAAAGTCTCTGTCTATTAATGGTAGCCACTCTAAGTCCATATGTGGAGCATTTAAAGGAGCAATGTTCAAGGCTAATGGAGTCTCCATATCTGATAGTGCTGGTATGGATGGCAATGTAGGTGTCAAACAACAATAGGAAGTGGAATTTAAGCTCAGAGGATATTGACAGCAGTATGAAAACTAACTTTCTTTCCCAAACCAATTTTCTGTGTATTCAGTTTATGATGAATAACAAATTTACAGCCCTTTGATTGGGTTTTCCACACAATTTTGCCAAGTCACAGGCTCTGTAGGAAGAACGCCGAGAGGATTTGTATTGAATTTTGCCTGAGGGGGGAAAGTCTGCAAAGGGAAAGGGAAAATGAGGGCTCCCCTTTAAGAAAATAGGTTGCAATTAATCGGAACAAGGTCGCTCGGCTAATTTAACTCAAAGTTTGAGCGATTTGTGGAGTTTGTGGGCAGATATGGATGAACAGAGTGTAGGGATAGCTTGTTTGCGGAGGAAATGAGCTTAAGTTGCAGGTTTGTGAGGGTGTAACATCTCAAATGATAAATACTGAGCAGTGAGTGACTGGTAGGAACTTCTTTGGAAGCAATCACAGGTTCATTCGGGAACTTATAAACCAGAGAAGTATAAAAAATAGGGGTTTCGGGCCAAATTGCGGATAAATACCTGTTTCCAGGGCGCCAAGGGTGTTTAACAGGTACAGGTTGAGCTGAGAAGATGAACTATGGTGTCGAATTTGCAGGTTGACAGGCTGTAGAAGCTCCGGGAGTGAAAATAGCGGAAAAATGCATGCACATCGTTTACACAGCGAAAACAAAAATAAACCAAAAATAGTCGTTTTCACGACTTTTAACCAAATTTTGGAAATTTGGCACTTTTTGGCGCTTTCCTCGGATGACGTCATCATGACGTATTTTTTGTCAAGTAGCGGGTACAGGAGGTGACGTGGTGGGTGACGTAGATGATGACATCATCATGACACGGTGGCAGGGTAATGACGTCAGCGGGTGACATGGTGTAGGTACAGCACAGTGGTAGGCGACGTGGTGGCATCGTCATGCAGTGATGTAAGCAAGTGGGGAGGGCGGTAAGCAGTTTGCATCGGACTGCTTTTGGTACGGGAGTGGTATGTGTCAAGGGCGGCCGATGCAATAGGAGGCTGACAGCTGTTCCGGTGTACGACGGTGAAATCGTTGACCATCGGGTACTATCGTACCGCTACGAAGGGGTGCCCGATATTCATCAGGGCCGTCGGATCTGGGAGGGCTGATCCTACGATGGACGGGAGGGCAACATGATCGGGGTTTAGTGGAAAGGCGCACCCGATAATCGTTAATTATTTGCGGCTTCAGGTGGGTTTAAACCTTAGTTTATAGGTGTAATATGCGCTCGGGATTTGGTTATTTTATCAATCAAATATTAATAAAACCCCAATAAAATGTGCGCGGAGGGTGGTTTGAACATAGTTATTTATTTAACAAGGTGTTAAATAAATCCTAAGGGTAAGTGAAGGCGGATAGGCTAACGATAGGTCCCAAATGGACCTAAGGTTTCCCGACTTTTAGTACTTGGCTATAATTGCCATGGGGAGGAATATTTAGTGTTTTTGGGGTTTTTATATAGTTTCTTGTAGAATAGGGGTAGGGGAAATGATTTAGGGAGCTAGATAATAGGGTTAGATGTTAATATGAGGTCTT
>APFE030357046.1:0-40768 GCA_000404065.3 Pinus taeda | reverse complement strand
TTCCCCCCCCCCCCCCCCCTCTCAGTATTATTTCCAACAAAAGGGATCATAGTCAAGTGCATGCACATAGTTGAATTAGATTGGTGGTCGAATCTAGATCAATTGGTGGTCGAAATGAAATTGAATTTTGTCAAAAAAATGGTTATGAATCTTGATATTCTTGAGATCCTATAACAATAATCTTCAACCACCTACGTTGATTCAATATGCTTCGAATTAGGGATTTCCCAATCCTTTAAATAGAGTATGATGTATGGCTAGTGAGATGATGATGATGTACTATAATGGATTAGTCTTAGGTATGGACTAAGGTCAACATTCCTTGTAACTAGATATAAAATTCAATTGAGAATAAAAGAATGGTGGAGCTTAAGTTTCATTGGTTTTCCCAATTAAGGGTTTCCAAGGTAAATTTTGTGTGCTATTATTTATTTTATAATCTTTAAGTTAGTCAAAATAGATCGAAAAACTCCATAGTTCACCAAGACAGTGTCTATGAATGAATTCATTACAAGGTTGACCAAAATGGAGGAATGACATGAAGCACATTAGAAGTATTTCGAAAATAAATATGCACAGTTAGAAGAGAAAACCAATGAAAACCACAATGTCATAAAAAAATAAGCAGGTAGAGATAAGAAAGTTGGCTGACAAAAATCGCATGGAATTAAAAGGGAAATTCACTATATTACAAGATCTCATAACAAACCTTGCCACCTAGCAAAACATGGCCAACCCTCAACAAAATTGTTATCACCAAAAAATTGATCATCTAGCCTAATTTACTACGTGGATCGAAGTACACCATGTAAAGCCAGTTTTACCATAGTAAAATTTATTTCACTGTGAGAAATTACCTAATAAACCACCTTCGTTAAGTAATTTATAGTAAACCCATGAAGAATAATTAAATAACTCACTATTTATTTGATTTTTTTCTAGGAATAATTAATTAAACCATTTCTTTATTATTATTCCTTATCAAATTTGACCCAATCATGAAAAATAAATAGATAAATCATTATTTTTCTTATTTTTCTATAAGATTAATTAATTGATCACTAATTAATTATTATTATTTGTTAAATTTGACTAAATCCCTTAGGAATAATTAAATAAATCCTTATTTGTTTATTATTCCTTAACTAATTCCTTGAAATAATAAATAAGTCATTTATTTATTTATTATTTCTAAATAAAAGTTTAAATACTTTTCCCTCCTAAACAAATATAATAAAATATTCCAAGTGGTTATTCCAAGAATGGGATATAGTATTTTATTATTGCTCATTATTCAAGGATAACTCAATATTTTGTTATAAATAGAAGGGTTTTCCATTCGTTATTCACTTATGATTATTTTCATTGTTGCACTCAGTGTTGTAACTCTAATTATTTTCATTGTCGCACAGCATATTTTTGTTGGGTTTTCACATTATAGAGGAGAGAGAATCTACACAAGGTGAAGACGTTTGAAGATAGCCAAGAACCCATCCCATAGAGGGGGACCATTAACATTTATTTGTTCTCTTCATAGGTGTTATTATTAAATTACATATATGATTTCCATTGGATGATTGGAGTTATCACTCTTTCCTTTGGTGTTTAACTGCGATTGTGGCATAGATCAAAATTTTAGCAGGTTTTGTTTCTATCAATGGATGCAGATCTACAATGTTTAGCATCCATTTATATTGTTGAGATTGTTTTTCATCCACAATCTTAAGTGGGTTCTTTTCGTACATCATTGAGAAGAAAACACTACAACAAAATTGGTGATTCCACTGGGGAATAATTCTAATTCAAAACCTTGGGTCTCCAATCACAAAATTGGCGACTCCACTAGGTTTTCATACTTCAGATCCAAAAACCTGGGTCACAGGAACCAGCCGCGACAAAGACGGTGCTTTTTTCCGAGATTTTTTGACCGGGATACACAGAACAGAAATCGCAATTTTTAGCCCCAAAAGTGTGATCTGGACTTCAGAACGCACCTTTCAGCCCAAAAAGTGTGATCCCTATAAAGAAACAGGTTAGTACCTATGATTTTTGGGTTTTAGGGTTTTTCTCATATCAGTTTCTGGATTTTGCAAAGAGTTGTCTATTGGGCGTTTGACCTCTCTCTCATCCCACTTAGGCCTTGATCCACTCTCTTTTACTCATAGAAGTCAAATTTAGCCTCCCCTAGGGCTTCTAGTACACTTCGACCTTTCTAGGAGGAGTTTAGCTTAGTGAGTAGTTTGAGTTTCTGCAGCATTTTAGCCACATTTTCCATATTTGTACCTTTTTTATTTCAGATCTGTTAAGATAGATTTTTACCATCCATAGTATCACATTTCCACTTGTTTGGTCATTTTCCTTAGGGTCCCATCGATTTCCCCAGGTGTTTCACCCATCTCCCTATCTTTTTGCAGCGATCTTCCCTCTAGTTTTTTTGTTGTTACACCACTTTCCAGCAGCTTAGTATCACTTAATATGAGTCCCAAAAACATTTAGATCCCTTGACCGTTTCAGTGTATTTCCCATTGATTTAGCCACCAAGCAGTACAGTGTTTGCAAACCCAGTTTGGGTGGGGTTTAGTTAATTGTTTTGTTGTTCATTTTCTGTTATCTATTTTAGTTTATTTTCAGCAAGCTTTTTTCTTTTTTACAAACGTGATCTGGGCTTAATCAATTAATACACTTGCACACACAAGCACACCTTAAGCAAAGGGTGCTTGGTTTACACTGCCAAGCCAAGAATTAATGTAATAAATGTATCTCCCTGCATCGAGACAAAGATATATTGGAAATCTCCCTTCACCATTTCTATGTTCCATGTGTCCTATCATCATTGTGCCACCAAGGCATGTGTCGCGAAAACTATTAGGCCTTCACCCCTAGTTTCCACTTGGGCATATTACTCCTCCCCATTGAGTTCAAGTTCATAGCCCTCTGAACCCCCATACCAACTCTTCTCTTGGTTCTTTTGATTCCTCATATGATTCAAAGCTTCCTTCACCACATATCATCACCATGTCTGAACCCACAGCTAGTACAGGAACCCAAATTGGCATTGGCTTCGGTTTTATACCATTAGTCACATCAAGCGGAACAATCTCAAGAACCATTCCGGCAGCTCTCATGCTCCCCTTTATGGCTGGATTAAGTCTACCAGATCTTAACCAGTTGATAAATGACCCCATACACCATGATGTTGGTTGGCCTTCTATGCAGACTAAGCTTCCCTCAGACATCCTAAGGCTTGATGGTATTGTTGGAGAGGATCCTACCAACCATGTTCGATCCTTCCACATGTGGTGTTCATTCAACTCCATAACTGATGACTCCATTCGTCTTTGGCTCTTCCAACGCATGTTCACTGTAGACTCTCCAAAATGGTATGTAGAACATCCCTCCGCCTCTCATTCCGTTTTTGCGACACTTGCTAAAGCATTCCTTTAATATTTCTAGTTACCTCTTCTGTATGACACTGTTACGGAGCTATTGACCACATTTCGTCAATCCTCCACCACTCGCCTTTCTGACCATGATCAAGAGTGGCATCAAAGTAGGAGCACATGACGTGCCCCAACTTTCAGAGACTATGTCTATCTAGATTAGTTTCTTAAGATCCTTTTATGCCCCATCCGGAAAGATGGCACGTCCCATTTTTCTCAAACCGAGGAATAAGCTCTCTAGACCGCTCTGAGATATGATCAAATTTATGCACAATCTGGTTATATCTATACCATCATTCCATACCTCCCTCATCTTGGAAGTGCTAATGCACCAAAGGCATCTCACGCCACCAACTATATCATTGGATCCCTTTCAAACTCTTCACCATATACTCAACAGAGTTATGGTTACCTATAGGGGGTACCAGTTCCTCTAACACTTATGCCCCTCCTACTAGAAACATGTTTCCTAGACCCCAACCCATCTACTAAACTATTTCTCCTCCTTATGCACAATCGAGCACTCCATCCCCTCAAGCATTAGCGCCACAGCCTCCCATGCATCCTCAACCCTAGCAACCACTTCCCCCTCAAGGAAAATTGTTTTTGTAGCAGAGTGCTACCAATCCCCAAAATTCAAAGAAAAAGAATAAGAGTAACCAAGGTAACCAACCTAGTGAACCCTAGGGGAACCTGCCTAACACCAACAACCAGCAACAAGGCGGCCAGCCCAAGCAGAACAAGGCTATTTACATGAATAAGCCTTGTGCATGTTGTGGTGTGCATGGCCACTATACGCATGAGTGTCCTCTTTTACCCCATATGCGCCAAATGTGGGAAGCTCAAGTAGCTTCTCAAGGTCAACAATCATCTCAGAATCCTGTGCACCTCACCCGATTCTAACTGTACATTAACCTGATAATGCAATATAACTAAAGAAAAATACTTTAATCTACTTCTATAATCAAACTTGCGGAAGCTTAATAGATTTTAGCAAGATCAAGCAGAACACATATAACCAGAAGAAGAGTCAATGCACATGAAATATAGAAAATACTCAAGGGAAATCCTCGGCTAAAAACCCTGTTATTTGTATTATCATACAAGGTGGAAATACATCAAGATTACACAAAGCTTTAGCTCTCACAACTAGCCAGCTCTCAGTACAATCCTCCTGGATGCTCACAGGCAAACAAAGCTTCTCATAAGCCTTATCCTCTGCCCTCTAAGCCTCCTATTTCCTTTCGCAGTTTCTCTGGGTGATCCTCCTGTTACCAAGTGGAAGACTGATCACTCACACTAATCCTACACCCCATCAGAAATGTGTAATCCTCAAGGAACCTTGTTCCTTCTGTATGGATGAGTTTCCTTTATAGGAAAACTCATGCCACTAATAGTACAATGTCCCTGTCTTTAATCTCAACTGGTCTTTGTTTGAATAGACATGCATGAGTTATTTATGAGAGAATCTTCAGTTATCTGGAGTACACTAGTTGGATGCATGCATGCATTAACTGACTGAACTCGCAATTAGTTCCTCAAACTGTTTGGAACTAATTTAACTGGACTTAACTAAATTAACTGAGCTAACTAATTAAAACTCAAATACAACTCATCCTTATCTCCTTAAGGGATAATCTCCTTAATTTAAGGGATAACTGTTGCATGACTTCACAAAGACTTCTAGGTTGAATTTCTCCAACTAATTAACTCAAGATGAATTAATTAATTAATTTTCAAGCAGCTAGTGAGACTAAATTCAAATTTTAACTGAAGGACAAATTAAAATTGGAATATTCTGAATGCTATTTTTATCATTTCTAGTTTTAACATTTCTTGTTGCTATTCTCAATACCGAGCACTCCAGCCCCTCAACCATTAGCGCCACAGCCTCCCATGCATCCTTAGCCCCAGCATCCACTTCCCCCTTAGGGACAAGTGTTTGCATAGCAGAGGCCACTAATCCCCAAAATTCAAAGAAAAAGAATAAGGGGAAGGGTAACAAGGGTAACCAAGGTAACCAGCCTAGTGAACCCTAAGGGAACCAGCCTAACACCAACAACTAGCAACAGGGAGGCCAGCCCAAGCAAAACAAGGCTATTTGCATGAACAAGCCTTGTGCATGTTGTGGTGTACATTGCCACTATAAACATGAGTGTCCTATTTTACCCCGATGTGCTAAATGTGGGAAGCTCAAGTAGCTTTTCGAGGTCAAAAATCATCTTAGAATCTTGCGCCACCTCAACCAACAATGCTCACAAATTATTTCCCTCAGCAAGGATTTGTTGTTGCTCAACCTCAACCAGGTCAAGCAGCCCATCTCAGTTGATACATCAGAGCACACCCCATTACCTTCATTGGTTGCTTTCAAGGTACCAATTAGAATCTGTAATGACATCATCTATCGATGCATTATTGATGAAGGCGCATACACCTGTGTGATGTTCGCTGCTATTTGGAAATAGCTAAAGTCACATGACTTGTCCGCCTCCACCATCACTTTACGTGCTTGGGATGGACACTCCTCCCAGCCCCTCAGCATGTACTGCAACTGTCCAGTGACCCTTGCGGGCAAGACTGTCCATGTCAACATTGAAGTCATTGATTCTTGTTGTATTACAACATTCTCTTAGGTCGTAGTTACACATATGTCATTTCAGCAGGCATGTCTTCAGTGTTCCGCAATATGTGCTTCCCCAATGAAGAGAAGATTGTTACCATTGATTAGTTGACTTACTACGAGCCGACATCCGTGACCTCCCCCGAGTCCATTATCTCATCAATGTCCAACAAATAGTCTTCAACTTCTTCCACCAGTGTCTCACCTGGAGTATATAAAGATTCCTCATTGTTGGGTGCCTTCCCTGGTCCTCCCCCTCCGATTTCTGAACCTACTTCCATGTGTGTTTGCATGTTACAAGTGTCACGGGCTACCCTCAAGCAGTATGGTACACCTAATCAAAATTCAACTCCTCAGCATCATGTTGTTGCTCTTCCATCTAAACCCTCTAGACCTACTCCCCCATGACCTCCTCCATTTGTGGGTGCCTCTCCTATGTTCCCACCAGGAACTGTTCCTCTAGGTCTCAACCATATAGGAGCTATTCTGTTGGGACATTATCTTGTCAGCCAGATACCTTTCTTAATCCCCCCTCTGGGATTTTTTTCCGTACCTATCATGGCTTTGCTGGTCCTTCCTAACATGACTTTAGGTATCCTAGTATTGTACATTGATCCCCCTGCAAACATTCTGCCTGGTCAGCCAAGACCATATCACGCTTTGACCCCGGTTCAACCAGTCCCCATGAACCCTACCATTGCTTCAATTCCATTACAACCTCAGCAGAAACCAACACTTGTTGTGAAAGCATCTAGCCAGAGGGGCAAATCCAAAAGGAAAGATTCGAAAGACAAGGCTCCCCAAGCTCCTACAACCCCTAAGGCCCCAAATCCATCACCCCCGTGTGCTTTGTGTCAAGTTGATGGGAATGCCACCAACAATTGTCCTGAACTTCCTCAACTTAAACCTTTGGTTCATGAGGCATTCCCTGAGTCAAATATTCCAAAAGTCCATGTTAACTTACTGGTCCCACCTAAGAACCTCAAAACTCTTCACAAACCATCCTTGTGCCCTATGTGATCTTCATGGTCACTATTCCCATTGTTGCGCTCATCTCAATGAATTTCGTGATTGCCTCAAGGCAATTTGTGAATATAAGGTCACTCGTAGTGGAGCCTCTACTCATCTACATATGGATTTTGGTACCACCATTCAACTAGAACAGGGAAACTTTCTCCCTACTATTGTGATCCCTCCCCCCGATGTCGAGATGATGGACACCAAAAGCCCCATTCTTTATCTATTGTCATCCTTAAGTGCCTTGCAGGAAAACCTTTCTAAGGTTTCTGCAGACGTTTGTATTGAACCTCCTTCAAAATAATCTTAGGTCTCAACATCATTACATCCTCCATCTACCAGTCTGTCATCTACCATTCAAGACAATACATATGTGAAACTTATTTCTCAGTTTGATGCACCAGGTAATCCCGCCACATCATGTAGTGAGTCTTCCTCCTGTCCTCCCATTGCCCAGCCTAATGAGGACACCATGGAAGCTAGGTCTACCCCTGATTACCCCTACCCTTAAGTAAGGGGGCATTTCTTTAGAGGATTTTCAAGACCATTTCCTTCCTAATTCTCTCAATGCGCTCTACCTCAATAAATTTCGCGGCAGATACCTTTGATTTTCATGTCTTTATTTCTGCCATGAAGTTAGGTGGATTACATCATCTCATTCCTTGACTTTTTCACCTTTTAGATGGATCCATCATCCACATTGTATATCGGTCATGCCGATGGTGCAAGTCACTTCTCTCGGAATCTAGCCTTGGCCATTTTTACCCCCTTTCATACGTTAGTCTTTTCAAACGGCATGTTCAGTGGATCTTCCACCAATAATCAGGTCGAATAAGATGCAGCGATAGGTTTATTATTCGATTCCCTTGCTCATCGCATCCTTCATCTTCATGTTCATTTAGATTCCTTGCTACTTGTCATGCAATTGAATGGTGTGTATCATGTGCATAACCAAGTCTTATTTAGAAAATATCTATGAGTGAATCTATTGGTACGTGAGTTTGAAACCATTACTTTCAGTCATGTGCCTAGAGCCCAAAATCACTATGTAGATACCATTGCAAACAACATTCTAGATTGGCGTTTATCACATGTATACCACAGAAGACAACCATAAACAAAACAAATGGCAAACCATCATCTTCATATAAAATGCATAATTATATTATGTATCATAAAAGTGTTTGGAGCCATAGATCTAAATACATTTGGCATTCCCATAGCTTGTTGCAAAAATCACAATCAAAGGGACCCACATGTCCCTGCATCTAGTCACTATTCGGTGGATCTCTCACTAAAGGCTCTGCTCCACCTACATGTAGATCACATATCGCCTGACCTACCATCGCCATGCACCGCACGATACCTCGCCACTCTGAGGGAGACCAGTGCACTCATCTATGTATCGGTCCTCTAAGTCATACCATCTGCACTCTAAAACCTCGGTCAAAAGTACATCAAACCTATGATGAAAATCCACAAGCAGCGCAGTACCCTCTAGACCCTGTTATGATGACGATGTCCCCCAATCTGCGGATCGGCCTGCATATCCTGCCGACTTCACTGGTGCTATGTCTTCATACAACATATTTCACACTGAGTACCATATACATGCGACAGAAATATAAAATGCACCATAAAACATAAAAACTTAACACTCACTGTCTGGTCTCCATGCTCGCTCGGGCGGAAGTGGCAAGTCAAGATCCCCTTGGTAGTTCATCCTACTATATATCGTCAATTTAAAGGGGAATTTGATCCTAGTGTGCGAAAAACTCAAGTCGGAACACCCGTTTGAATCCCCCTCCTCCTCTCCATAGTAGTTGCACCCAACGGTGCATCCTAGGCTCCTATGGGCCCCCATCTTGGATCTGTACATAAGGATGGACAGTGGGTATCTTCTCAAAGAAGAAGGCACATAGTACTGTACCAAAATCACAATCACAATTCACTTGCCTCTTACAAAGACTCAAGTGTCATTTCACCAACAAAGGCATCATCTAGGCCGACCCATAGTAGGTCCTAGCCAAAACACTCTCGACTAACATCATTTACCCACATGTGATGTGGTGGAATGCCTAGTTGCCCAAGACCCATAGCACAGCTGTAGCAACAACCTTTGTCTCTAGCCTCTCTAGACCAACAAGTGGGATAGTCGTGCCCTTGACATAAACACTCCATCGACAATGGTGCTCCACAAACTCAGTAATGTTCCTCCCACACGGAAACACCAGATGAATATCCCCCACTACTCCGAGGGGAGGTAGTCCGGTCAAAAAGTAAATATCTTGTAATGTGATCTCGATCTTGTGCCCCTGCATGACAAAGACCTCTTAGTCTAGATTCCAATAGCTCACAATTTTTTATAGCAAGGGCTCACTTTCCCTCATCAGTGGGTTCTCTACCAACTTGAGAACCCCATAATGAGCCAATTCCCCTCGAATCGCCTGATCCCCTTGGATATCGGATCGAAGAGTATCCATGTCTTGTTCATGCCAGTTGATTTTCAGCTCTGCCATGCCTAAAAAACACCATATGTATTGTCGGTACAGAGAAGAAAACAATGGTCTACACTGATCAACCCATGGCCCTCAATAGGTCAGCATACCAACCCTTCCTCCAGCCACAAATCATATTTTTAAGCCTAGAAAGTGCGAGCTCGCAAGTTTCCAGTTGTTTCCTGTGATCCAAATCACACCTCTAGACCCAGAAAGTGTGATGCGATCATGAGCAAGGGAAAGGGTCTCTCAGGGAGCTGCCAGATGCCAAAAATTAGGAAATAAACCAATGAAATTGAAGAGATGAGTAAGGCCACCTACCTGAAAGTCGCAAATCCTGATTCTAACGGTCAGTTTTTCCACTACGATCTCCACAATATTTAGGGCCTTTTTCTCCTCTCCAATTCACCAAAGCTCACTTAGCAAATGAACCCAAATTGGAGGGAAAACATCCTTTCATAGAAAAATCCCTAAATTTTTCTATCACCCGTTGCAATTAAATCGTAGCTCATTTTGATGAACTATCAACACCATTGGAAATCTCTCACCAAGCTCTAACATGGGTCTTCCTTAGTTTTTGATGATTCAACACTTCATCCGGAAACGATTTTTCCAAGAAAGGCCACTTCATCACCTCTCAAAATCGAATGTCATCATAAAGTGACACTTGTACTTTGAGGTCCACCTCCACTTAATACTTGTCATACCATCTGTTGATTCTCATCATGAGTAACCATCATTTACTCATGTTTTGATGGTCTTCACCGAGCCTAGTCTGTGTGGCAGCATCATCGAGTCACCCTTGTTCAGAGCATCCATGATGAGTCACCCTTGCATTCTTGTAGTCTATTTCATGTCCCATCATATCATGTCATAGTATTCCATCTATATTTGCATACCATTCATCCTATGTTTCCCATTTTGGCGTCCAGTCATACTGTCCCCATCCCCTCTGGAGTTGAGTCATTTGCCGCCAGGTCAACCATGCACTTTATGCTCTGACAAGGGTAGTCATTTGTTTGTCCCTCAGTCCCACTTTTCCCCATTATCCCTGGTGTCATTCCATCAATCACATTACTATTTTCCCTCATGCTTTAGTTGAGGATCCTCATTGCCTCATCTGTCACGAGCCCTATTCCGTTGACATCAACTCATTTATTCCAGAAGAACAACCTAGAGGGCAGTGTATCTTGGTTCCAGGTTCTATTCTTGCTCGACACGTTGGATCAAGTAGAGGGTCTCATTATTTCCCTTTTACTTGGTCATTTCATGTTCGTGATCCATGAACTTGATGGTCCATTGATGCAACAAATTGTAGCAGTGGTTCCTGAGTGTGTGTGAGATGTTTCAAACCTCATGAGAGGGTGGCCCTTTAGGTAGCCCCCAACATGCCCGCATCCATACCTATTATGCTACAGCCTCATATGTAGTTTGACAGAGTTGACGGGCTCAGTTCCTACAGATCACAGTTTTCATAGCATGCACATCTCCTCCAAATGATCCATTCAGTTTTATAGAGCCCTTCCTTGTTTAACAGGGCTTCTCTGGTTGTTCTACCCTCCTTCCCACCCATTTTTTTTAGGGAAGGAGCTTTGTATCTCATGTACTCAAATATTATTGTATTTAGTCCTGGCTCATGTTTTTACCAGGTGCATTATATATATGGGACACATTGTATTATTTTTTGGCTTGTTATGCCAGCATGTCATGTACCATTCAGCATGTACTTCATTGCTCAGTTTTATATTTATGGGTGAACCATTATTTTTTGTACTAAGTTATCTCAGCAGGTATGGGTATGCCTCCTCCGCCTCATTAAGGTCTAGTACCACAACACAAAAGGAGACTTGCATTAGTCTCGCCCCCTCTGTCCCTATCCTCTTTCAATCCAGCTTCATTGGTCTCTCTCTCTCTCCTTGACTCCCTTGTGTTGTATAAGTGATTATGTCCTTAAAACATACTTTGGTCATACGTTTTGCTCCTAACACTCATACGTTTGGGGGGAATTTTTTATCACCAAAAAATTGATCATGTAGCCTAATTTACTAGATGGATTGAAGTGCACCATGTAAAGCCAGTTTTACCATAGTAAAATTGCTTTCACTGTGAGAAATTACCTAATAAACCACCTTTATTAAGTAATTTATAGTTAAACCCATGAAGAATAATTAAATAAATCACTATTTATTTGATTTTCTTCTATGAATAATTAATTAAACCATTGTTTTATTATTATTCTTTGTCAGATTTTACCCAATCATGAAAAATAAACAGCTAAATCACTATTTATCTTATTTTTCTATAAGAATAATTAATTAATCACTAATTAATTATTATTCTTTGTTAAATTTGACTAAATCCCTTGGGAACAATTAAATAAATCCTTATTTGTTTATTATTCCTTAACTAATTACTTGAAATAATAAATAAATCATTTATTTATTTATTATTTCTAAATAAAAGTTTAAATACTTTTCCCTCCTAAACAAATATAATAAAATATTCCAAGTGGTTATTCCAAGAATGGGATATAATATTTTATTATTGCTCATTATTCAAGGATAACTCAATATTTTGTTATAAATAGAAGGGTTTTCCGTTCATTATTCACTTATGATTATTTTCATTGTTGCACTCAGGGTTGTAACTCTAATTATTTTCATTGTCGCACACCATATTTTTGTTGGGTTTTCACATTATAGAGGAGAGAGAATCTACACAAGGTGAAGACGTTTGAGGACAGCCAAGAACCCATCCCATAGAGGGGGATTGTTAACACTTATTTGTTCTCTTCATAGGTGTTATTAATAAATAACATATCTGGTTTCCATTAGATGATTAGAGTTATTACTCTTTCCTTTGTTGTTTAACTATGATTATGGCATACATCAGAATTTTGGCAGGTTTTGTTTCTATCAGTTGTTGTAGATCTACAATGTCTAGCAGCCACTTATATTGTTGAGATTGTTTGTCATCCACAATCTTAAGTGGGTTCTTTTCGTACATCATTGAGAAGAAAACACTACAACAAAAATGCTTCAGTTTGTCCAACCCACGAATCTTTCCTAATACTTCAAATCCATAGTTAAATATACCTACGCATGGCATGATTATATAGAACCAATACCCACCATATATCTAGCCATTCTTTGCTTATCCACCTAGAGCAAAACTAGGATTGTCAAAATTCTAGGGGAACAAAAAAACAAGGTGGGGCCTAGTTCAAAAAAACATAAGAATATTTTGAGATCTACAATATTTATAATAATGATAAATAGATAAAATATGCATCCATGCAACTGGAACGATACACGTATAAGTGGTAGATGTGGTGAAAAAAACTAGGTATTCAATAAATTGGAATAAATTTAAATATGAATTCTTTATATGATTTCAATGTATCAAGGAAAAGGTTTTTTAACAGAACTTACTAGGTTGCAAAACAAAATGTGGATGAATTTAAATGTGAATGGGAAGAACATGCTTCAAGAGTACTCGGTTTTTAAACAAGATGTTTAGTGCAATTTGACATTACCATACTGAAGGCACACATCCAAAATTACCTGAAGCTACATGTTATTACAACTATGGAAGATGCAATATGTAAAGAAAAAGCTACATAGAAGATATTTGAAAGTGTCACCACCAAAATTTGAGAAAGTCTATTCAATATGAAGGATTCCCCAAACTATAGAAATAGAAAATCCAAAATACCTTCAACCATAGTTAATAGAAGGAATAAAACCTTATTTTGAATCCCAACGAATAAAAGAAGGAAAATGCAAACATTATGGCAAAAAAATGGGACCCTAGACATAAATACCTAATACCAAGAATTTATATAAATTTGAAGCAAAAAAGGACTCAAATAGTGAGTATTTACTCAAGAAATTAATTGAAGGCCCTTAACATTTCTCCTCGCGTCTAGATAATGAGAATGAAATGAAAATATCACTATCAACCATGATAGGAATAGTTCAACCCCGGAACATAAAATTAGAAGGGCGCATCAAGAAGAGAGGTGTAAAGGTTCTGATGGATACAGGAAGCACTCATAACTTTGTTGACACAAATATCTTTTTTTTTGTAAGCTTTGGTAGGACTCTCCGATTTTCATGTCCATTACACACCCCGCTACAGGGGAAGGGTAGCCCAAGATTTGAACCCAAGACTTCCGGTTCGGTGAGACTTCATTTCCACGGCCACTACCACTTGAGCTACCCCATGTGGACTTGTTGACACAAATATCACAAAAATTTTGAAATTTGTTTGTATATTCAATGCCCAATAAGTAATTTATGGTAGTAGATGGAAAAATAAAATTAAAGGTGTAGGGAAATTCCATAAATTTGAACTACAGGTTCAAATCTAAAATTTAGAATCCCAATTTTACACCGCAACACTAGGAGAATTTGATGTATTCCTAGGTGTCTAATTGATACAAACCTCAAGAACTTACTCCATGAACCATCAAAAACACTGTCAATTTTCGATGACAAGGAGAAAATTGTAAGTTACATGGGTTTCAACAACCTCAAAATAAAATTGTATCATCCCATCAGATGGTGAAATTAATCTGAAAAGTAGCCCTATCATATATAGTACAATGTCATCAAATGGAAATATTGGCCTCTGAATTAGTTTATTTCAATCCTCCACAAATTTAAGAATTAATTGTTGGAAACTAGCTTACTACTGAGAGGGGGGTGAACCAATAGTAACTGTGATTCTAGAACTTTTAATTATTTTTATTAAAACATCGAATAATTAGTGAGCCAACATTAAAAAAGAATTAATATCATGTATAATCATTACAGAAACACATTAAAAACACCATGAAGAATAAAAAATAAACCATGCACATAAGAGGACAAAATGTTTCTGGTGGAAAAACCTCTCCAGGGAAAAAATCACCTGTTGTTGCTACTGCTCAAATCTTCTATCATGTTGAACAATTTTTTACATAAAGGAGCTAAAACCCATTATTTGGAAGACTTGACTACTATGACATTCTTCTAGAAATACCATATAAAAAGACTTATCTTGCGACTCTTCGAGCACCCATTTGCTAGAAACCACCACGACCAACGAGGCTCACCCAACACTACTAGACTTTGGAGAAATCTGCTTCTTGTTCTAATTTGTCAGCTAGAAGTCCCCCATATTCTCTACTCATAGTCTGTATGAAGCCTCAACGCCTTCAACACCTCCATGCGAACGACGGGAAAATACCATGGTTATCCCAATACCACAGACACTTGTACCATGGTAATCTCCAACTCAATATCACAGGTAAATACCATGGTTCTTCCAATTCCACAAACATGTGTACCATGATAATATCAAAGAAAATACCATGGGTAAATACCATTGTTATGATAATACCATGGGCCCATGAACCATAGTAATCTCTAAGTCAATATCATAAGTAAATACCATGGTTATATCAATACCACGGACCCCATTACCATGGTAATGTCAAGAAAAATACCATGGGAAAATACCATGGTTATGTTACTACTAAGACTATCTACACCAAGGTAATATCACATGCCAACCTACTCCACACACGTACCAATACCATGGTAATACTCTACTCATTAAATATGCAATATGCGCAAGGAGACCAAATAAAATGCTCAAACAAAACTAAAAATAACTCAGCTCCAAAACATTTGACATAAACCAAGCCAAATCACCTACAACAATAAAATATATGCAACCAATGGCTCAAGCCAAAAAATCCATCTATAACAAGCCACAAACCATAGATCAAAGCTCAAACCACCTGCAACATGATCATTTGTAATACATGCCCAGGTTGACACCAATGCCAACCAACAATCACTATAATCAGAAATTGTGCCAACGATTTCATCATCAATGCCAACATTAATTCAAAAACAAAAAAAAATGCATTTCAATATTTTCCCTTGGATATTCTTCCTGAAAGAGAGATTGAGCACATCAACAAGGTTAAAAAATGATCAGGTTTTTCTAACATTAAACCATATCAATATCCACATCATCAAAAAAAAAATCAACAAAATAGTCCAATATCTACAAAGATATGATATTATAACAAAACGTAAAATCCCTTATATTTCTCCTATATTCCTTTTATGAAACAAGGGTGGGTCTTTCAGGCTATGCATAGATTATAGAGGATTGAACAAGATAACAACAAAAAACAATTTTTTTATTCCCTTCATAGATGAAAATTGGATGAGTTTTATGGAGCTTGGTATTTTTATAAGCTAGATTTGTGATTAGAATACCACCAAATCAATGTAAGATTAGAAGATGTGGAAAAAACTATTTTTTGAACTCATGAAGAGCACTATGAATTCAAATTTATGTCCTTTATATTAATTAATGTTTGAGTGTAACAAACAAGGTTCTTAATTCGCAATCATCTTCAAAACACTTGGAATATGAAAACATCCATTGAGGATAAGAATATGTGTGTGTGTGTGTGTGTGTGAAATAGTGAATAAAAAAATTGATATGATCAGATGATTATTACAAATGGGGACATGCTTATATACCTAGGAAAGTGCCCCTCTATGAATGGTCATGTCCTTAGGGACATGCCTCTTCATTGACTAATTATTACTTAATAAACTATTATTATGATTATTATTTATTTATTTATATTTATATAAATTATATTCATAACATTGCCTTCCTCTTCAGAAAGCTTTGTCCTCAAAGCTTATTACTGACAAGGTGTGTCATTTGTTTCTATTCGCATCTTTTAGAATTCTTCGAGTTGTCATCTTTGATGATACAATATGATAGGATCCTTTGAGTGATAAAAAAAATTGTCGAACTACGAATGGATCTAACCATCCTAAATCAATATTATATGGAACTTTGTAATTATTTGATAGCTAGAATAAATTGTTATCATAAAACTGGATTTTGAAGACATCGGTATTCTTTGGAAAAGAAGATTATTTTTTTGTTCTAAGTGATAAAAATATGTTGATTAATTGAATGTCTTCTCTTGTGATTCAATTGTTGATGAGTTATTTTGATTTGATTTCCCCTTATTGTGCATGTGGCAATTTCCTGATTTACTTCATGTACTGATGTTGTTGAGTTGGTTATAGAATCTTCACTTGGATTTTTCATCGTCTGAACTGCAACATTTAAAGTGTTTTTACTTCAATTGATCTTTCATCTTCTTGAGTTGTGATATTGACTGGATCTTTATTCATTTCTTTTCTTCAACTTTGATTGTTACGTCTTAATACTTCAGTACTTCTTTCATGATAAGTTCTTCTAACTTATTTTTCAATGTTTTTTTATCATTTTTTATTTTCTTAATTTGCATCAATAATTTCTCTCTATGGTCCTTGAGGCGAATAACTTCTTCATTTTTGTCTGTGATAATATTTTCAAAATCCTTTTGCATATTTTTCATTGACTTATGGTTTTCTTGAAGAATACATTATGAGATATCTCTTAGTCTTATGTTGTTACTAAATCTAGCTTCAATGTGACATCATGTAGCATTATTTTTTTCTTTTTGTAGGAAAACGTGAAGAACTTATTTTTCGTATTTAGGATAAATAATCCTAGTGGTTCCATCTTGGTCAAACTCATAATTATATCACTATTGTCACAAAATAAAATTTTAACAATGAATTGTGAGACAAAAGTATAGTCTTCAATATTTAGTTGTAAATAGTTTATATCATATTGTTTTTTATTCAACGAATCTATCATTTTAGTTATATTCAATTCAAGAATCACTAATTGGTTATCACATTCAGTACTAACATAATTATTCTCTTCAGTAGGATCTATTGAGATTATACTATCCTTTCATGCAAGTGATCCTTTGATTTTAAGTAGTGCACTAACACTTTTACTATAAGTTTTAGTAATTCTTCCATTACTGGTCTCCATTTCAAAAATGAGCTTAGGGTTTAAAAAGTAACCCATTTAAATTTTATTAATCCCTCAACCCCTTTTACCTTTATAAAAATATGTGGCACTTATTTTGTCTTTAATTCTGAAAAAGGTAACTTAATACTTTCAAACTTTTCAATGACATGCCCTTTTCTTTAATCAAATGATATGTTTTTTTATAACTTAACTTTTTTTATTAAGTGGGAATTCAAATATATATATTATTTATATATTTATATATATATATATATACTATATTATAATTAAGTTTTTTATTAATGTGAGATTCAAAATAATATATATTCTAGATAGATAGATAATTCCAATATATTTCTCTTTCTTTCTTTTTTTTTATGTGGATGTGTTAAAATTCCATATTTCTTCTTTTTTTAATAAATACAAGGCTTCACTTTGATTATTTACAGACTTTTTTTGTTTTCTTTTCTACTTTTTTAATTTATTATATATAATATTTTTCCTTTCTATTTATAACATTTTTTTAATATCTTTTTTTTATTTGCTTTTAAAATTATTTTTTTTATTTTGTTTGTTGTGTTTTTTTCTTTAAATTGTCGAAGGCATGACTGAAAAATGGAGAACCTCCCAAAACTTGTGTAGAGAAACTCTTAAATCATGACAAAAACAAAGTTGATGATAGGTTGATGGCTCAATGCCGGATCAGAAAGGCTCTATGTAGCGTTGAGTAGCCAAAGGATCGAACAACTCAGATACCAATGTAACAAACAAGGTTGATACTTCACAACAATCTTCAGAACACTTGAAATATGAATACATCCATTGAGGATAATATATATATATATATAAGAATTGATATGATGAGATGATTGTTACAAATGAGGGTCTGGTTATATACCTTCCCCTTTATGAATGGTCATGTCCTTAGGGGCATGCCCCTTCATTAACTAATATTATTATTAATGATTTTTATTATTATTAACTATTTAATTTTATTTTTATTATTTTTATATAAATTATTTTCATAACATTCAGCCACTTTAAGAGCAACCATGAATGAAGTGTTCTGACCCTACCTACGGAAATTTATGTTAGTCTTATTTGACGATATTATTATATATAGTAAAACATGGGATGAGCATGTAAAGCACTTGGAGGAAGTTCTCTTTCTTCTAGAAAAGAACCAATTTATGCAAATAAGTCAAAATGTGCCTTTAGAAAATAAAATATAGATTATTTGGGTGTTGACAGTGCTGGAAATCCATCAACCAAGGGGTTCTCCCTGATATGAAGTCGCGATCAGACGTCACACCATTTGGAGTAGGAGCCTCAACCATAAAATATGGTCAGTTGCCATTATCTTAAAGATATTCCTTGGTTGCAATAAACAACACAATGGAAGCATATGCAATTTCGATATAAACAAGAAAGTTAGCCTTGTGATGTATTCAGTTGCAAAATTTATAATGGTTTTTTAAGAGAAAAGTAGTAGTACTATCCTAATAAAGATGCATGCATACATATGAAAGAATCGTTAGTAATATTTTGAAATAGTTCACAAAGAAATAACGATCATGAAAGTATAAGACACATGATTCAATGATGCATACTAAAGCCAATGAATTAGTTCATTTTCATTAGTATGCGTTAACATAAACATACATCGCAAACAATGAAAGAATAGTCTTACAATCATTCACGACATATTCATAAAAAATTTGTCGACTCCAAGAGCTTCAAATTATTAAGTGAGAATCCCAAGATACACTATTACAATGATACAACATTGGTTCCAATAGTGGATGTTAAGAAACTACTTTCTTCTCAAAAGCCTAATCTTCCCACCTATGCCTAGCTTGAGAATCCAAGGTGAAAATGATCTGAAAATGGGGCACTTAGGCTTCTTGTTTAACTTACAAGAACCTCTCCCACTTCCAAAGCTTTAAATATTCCGAAGTCTTCATGATTGACCAATGCAGAATTAAAAATGTGCTTGAAATAGGTGTATTCTTGTGTTTATTTTTTACTGTTAAGTGTTGTAATTACTGTTGCTTATGCTGATATTTTAAATACAAAGAACAGTAAATAATGCAACAAGTAAAGCACACACATAACAGCGATATTCATTTTGAGTTCACCCAAAACTCTTGGGCTAATTCCCAGATAGCTACTGGTTATCGGTCAATAGGTGTTATGTTGGCGGCCAGGCCTTCCTTATTTTCTTGCCCTCACTCTCATTTTGATTTGAATTTAGGGGAAAGCCTTCCTACCTGATAGAAGTACCCATCTATATGAGAAGGATCTCTGTAGGGCAGGCCAAAAGGACAGTTGAAGGCTCAAGAAGGCCCAATGGGCTCAAGGATCAAGGATCAAGGCCAAAGGTCGAAGGCTCAAGGGTGGCCAAAGGTCGAAGGCTCAAGGGTGGCCGAAGGTCGAAGGTCGAAGGTCGAAGGCCAAAGGTCAATGGGCCGAAGGGTCATGTGCAATTTAGGTCATGTGACCTTTGGGTCATGTGCAAGTGTTGTCAAGTGCAATTAGGGTCATGTGCATCTGTGAGCTCTGATCAACTCAACTAGGCTCTCTGGGATTATGACAGCAGTTCTTTTACAAGTCTTTGACTCAACTCCATTAGTTTACACATAACATAATGGGCTTACTTTACCATCTCATCCTTGGCTCTGAAGCTCTCGAATTTTTGGCTCTGGCTCTAGCTCTGGCTTTGGCTCTTGGCTTTGGCTCTCGCTCCCGCTTTGGCTCTCAGCTCTAACTCTGGCTCTAGCTCTTTGGGTCTAGCTCCAGTTTTGGCTCTCGACTCTTGCTCTCGCTCTCGCACTGGCTCTTCGACTCTGGCTTCTTGGCCCTCTACAACCTTCGGCTCTCTGGCTTTTCGGTTCTCAAGTTCTCAGGCTCTCTGTCCCTTCGCTTGTTGTCTAGCCTTCCACGCTCTTGTGGCTCTCTACAGCTCGATCATTCGGGCTCTCTATCCTTTCCTCATCTTAAGAAAACATCTCCTGCAATCGGCCCAACCTCTAATGGTTCTATGCCTTCTATCAGCTCTGCAGTTGTGGGATGTACAGCGTGAGCTCTCGGCTCTATGGCTCCTTGCTCTGTTGTGAGCTCCCTGAAGGAAAACTGGTTTTTTCACTTCAGTAGCCTTTAGTAGCCTCTTCAGTTGCCTCTTCAACTCCCTTCAGCTACTCTGTCTCTGTCATTTTGTGGCTTTTAAGCCAAATCGCATTGCCTGTTTTCTTTCCCTTTCAGGCTCTCTGTCTTCTAGCCACAGTCTGTTCAAATCCATTCTCTGAGCGTTAGAAATCATTGCTAAACACCCTCAGGGATGAATGCCACCTATGTTGTAACGGAAGAGTGCATCAGCACGTAAAATTCCTTCAGAAACAACTCGAAGCAGAAGACCGCAATGCTAATTCGACACTCCTGAGAACAGTTCAGGAACTGAAGGACGAAATGGCTCGGTTGCGTGCAGATAACGCAAGACTAAATATAGAACAAGAGAGAATTTTGAAAAGCTTATCTGATAAACAACATCAACAGCAGTCACATCCGAGGCCTGAACAAGCACAAATAACAGATGAACAGAGCTATCACACTGAACAAGAGGAAGCAGAGGATAGAGGGGAGATGCGAGGAGAGAAGTCTGTCAATGCTTCTGAATATCAAACCCCAAAAAGACCCCGGATGGAACTACAAGGGGAGTTTCGGAAAATTAAACCACCTCATTTCGACGGGGAATCAGAAGAAGCTACAGAGGCATGGTTAATTAACATGAATAAGTATTTTCAAGTGTATGAATATGATCATCATCTTAAGCCACGCTATGGTGGGAGGAGGTCAAGATGGTGCGGGGAGTGAGTGAACAAGATGTGACATGGGAAATGTTTCAAAGATACTTCAAGGAGAAGTATCTGACAGAACGCTTTTATGATGAAAAAGCGCGAGAATTTCATGATCTGCGGCTTGGACAACAGACAATTGACGAGTTCGTAAATAAATTCACATCCCTGCTTCGTTACGTGCCCTATATTCGTGAAGAGAAGGCTAAGGTACGAAGATTTGTTAGTAGCCTACCTCTGACAATGCGAGAAAGGATAGAGTTCGATCATGGTATCAGAGCCCAGGTTTACAACTCTGTGATCCTTGGGAGGATTTTGAGTTATGCAGCAAAATAAACTTACAATGTCATGACAAAAGCTGAGAGTGTGACAAAAATAAATTTTATCTATTTAATGAGTTATCCTGGAACAGGTAGCAACAGAATGAGGAGAGCAAATAGCGCTCCCTATGGAAACTTGAATCAACCTGATAACGGGGGGCAACCTCAGGGAAATCCTGAGATTTGGGTACAACTGGGAGCAGAAGACCGCAATGCTGATTCGACACTCCTGAGAACAGTTTAGGAACTGAAGGACGAAATGGCTCGGTTGTGTGCAGATAACGCAAGACTAAATATAGAACAAGAGAGAATTTTGAAAAGCTTATCTGATAAACAACATCAACAGCAGTCACATCCGAGGCCTGAACAAGCACAAATAACAGATGAACAGAGCTATCACACTGAACAAGAGGAAGCAGAGGATAGAGGGGAGACGCGAGGAGAGAAGTCTGTCAATGCTTCTGAAAAAGACCCCGGATGGAACTACAAGGGGAGTTTCGGAAAATTAAACCACCTCATTTCGACGGGGAATCAGAAGAAGCTGCAGAGGCATGGTTAATTAACATGAATAAGTATTTTCAAGTGTATGAATATGATCATCATCTTAAGGCAAGGCTGGCTATATTCCAGCTGCAGGCCAAAGCCACGCTATGGTGGGAGGAGGTCAAGATGGTGCGGGGAGTGAGTGAACAAGATGTGACATGGGAAATGTTTCAAAGATACTTCAAGGAGAAGTATCTGACAAAACGCTTTTATGATGAAAAAGCGCGAGAATTTCATGATCTGCGGCTTGGACAGCAGACAATTGACGAGTTCGTTACTAAATTCACATCCCTGCTTCGTTACGTGCCCTATATTCGTGAAGAGAAGGCTAAGGTACAAAGATTTGTTAGTAGCCTACCTCTAACAATGCGAGAAAGGATAGAGTTCGATAATCCGAAAACCATGGATGAATCAATTCGGAAGGCAAGACTGTGTTATCAGCAGAACAAATCAAAAGGAGAAAATTCTGGAAAGCGTTGGACAGATAAGCGGGACAGTAAAATGCCTATGGGTAGTAAGGGAGCACGCAGCAGTTTTCAAAAAGGATTTTCGAAAGGAGCCAATACTAAAATTCCAACTAAAAATCAGAACAGATTCAAAACTCCTGCAGAATCCAAATATAGTGAACAGCAAGTTAGATTGGACAATGAAGGCTCAGCTCGGCCACCTGTTCAGTGTTGGGGTTGTGGAGGACCCCATTATATTAGAAACTGTCTTCATCGGAAGGACAATGATCAATTGTCCCAGATCTACGAAGCTTCAACGGTAGGAGATGTGGCTCGATCCATTGCCAGAATAAATGCAGCACTGGAGGATCGACAAGCTGATTATCAGCCAACCATGATAGAGTTCGAAGGTAAGATCTTTGATCGAACTGTTTCTATTTTAGTAGACCCAGGAGCTACTTTAAGCTATGTAAGTCCCAAAGTTGTAGAAAGTTGTGGTTTGCAAACCACTAAGTTTAAAAGCCCTTGGCTAGTACAGCTGGCCACTGGGGCCAAAAGACGAGTACTAACCAAAGTCAGCAACTGTCCATTAAGGTTAGCTGGCCAAACAATAACAACTTAATTAAATGTACTCCCTCTTGGTT
Source organism: Pinus taeda (assembly GCA_000404065.3). NCBI lineage: Eukaryota > Viridiplantae > Streptophyta > Pinopsida > Pinales > Pinaceae > Pinus > Pinus taeda. The sequence goes on along the minus strand of APFE030357046.1, from coordinate 17,493 downwards.
CCTATGATGTGCTGATAGGAATGGATTGGTTGGAAAGGCGGTGGTCTGTAATTAATTGTAAAACAAAAACAGTCTCTTACCGAGATGAACTGGGTGTGGGAAAAGAGATTCAAGGCATCCAGAAACCAGTGCAGATTCAGCCGATCACAGCCTCACAGCTGGTTAAGTGTATCCAAAATAAGTGCCAGATTTATGCAGTACAAGTGGGGTTTGCAGATTCTGTGGATAAGGTTGCAACTGTTAAAGATATACCAGTAGTGCAAGATTTTGCAGATGTATTTCCTGAAGAAATTCCAGGGCTGCCGCCCAAAAGGGATTTAGACTTCACCATTGAGCTGATACCCGGAGCAGCCCCAGTGTCCCGAGCACCCTATCGGATGAGTGTGCCGGAGTTAACTGAGTTAAAAATGCAACTGCAAGAGTTGCTGGAAAAGAAGTATATCCGCCCCAGTGTCTCTCCTTGGGGAGCCCCTGTGCTATTTGTGAGGAAAAAAGATGAGACTCTACGAATGTGCATAGACTATAGACAGCTAAATAAACTGACAGTTAAGAACAAATATCCACTACCCCGCATTGACGAGCTGTTTGATCAGGTAAAGGGGGCGAAAATCTTCTCAAAGATCGATTTAAGATCGGGTTACCATCAAATCAGAATCAAAGATGAGGACATAGCCAAGACAGCTTTTCGTACTCGTTACGGACACTACGAGTTTGTGGTACTGCCTTTTGGATTAACCAATGCACCTGCAACATTCATGTGTTTGATGAATAGTGTATTTCATCAATACCTAGACAAATTTGTATTGATCTTCATTGATGATATACTTATATACTCCCTGAATATGAAGGAGCATGAGGAACATTTAAGGATAGTATTACAGACTTTAAGGGAGCATCAGTTATATGGAAAATTTAGCAAATGCGATTTTTATAAAGAACAGATCCAGTATTTGGGCCACATTATTACGAAGGAAGGTATAGCTGTAGACCCCGAAAAGATTAAAACTATAATGGAATGGCCTACACCCAAGGATGTGGCAGATATTCGATCTTTCATGGGGCTGGTTGGATATTACCGGTGGTTTGTAGAAGGTTTTTCTAGAGTTGCCTACCCTATTACCTCCTTGCAAAAAAAGGGAAAAGTGTTTAAATGGACAGCAGACTGTCAACGGAGTTTCGAACAGCTCAAACATTTACTTACCACAGCACCTGTGTTGTGTGTGGCAGATCCCGAAAAGGAGTATGTAGTTTGTACAGATGCCAGTAAGGAGGGCGTGGGTGGAGTGCTAATGCAGGAAGGTAAAGTGATTGCCTATGAATCCATAAAGTTAAAAGAACATGAGCAAAAATATTCTGCCTATGATCTGGAATTAACCACTGTGATCCATGCTTTGAAGATGTGGCGCCATTATTTAGTAGGGAGGAAATTTTTGTTAATGACGGATCACCACAGCTTGACTAGTTACTTTAGTCAACCTACTTTAAACGCAAGACAAGCAAGATGGGTGGACTTTTTGGGAAATTTTGATTTCGAAATTAAACACTTAAAAGGAAAGGAGAACAGAGTAGCTGATGCACTGAGCCGAAAAGTGCATTGCATTTATGAGATTGGTACCAGTCAAGGATGGTCCACTCTTGACAAAGAGATTGAGGAGGCTGCGGCGCAAGATCAGATTTATTTGCAAAAGAAGCATTTAGTGCAGAATTCAGATACCCATTCCATACAACAAGGTTATACCTTGAATACAGTCGGCATTTTGTGCTATCAGAAGAAGATTTACATACCCAATCAGAGCAGTATTAAAGAAAAGATTCTGGATGAAAATCATAGAAGTCCTTATGCAGGACATCCTGGTTACCAGAAATTAATCACCTCACTAAGGAAGGAGTATTACTAGCCAAGCATGAAGAAGGATGTTGTAGAATACCTGGCGCGCTGTTTGGAGTGTCAACAGGTGAAGGTTGAACATCAGCATCCTGCAGGACTACTACAGCCAATACCCATACCAGAATGGAAATGGGAGACCATAACCATGGACTTTATTACCGGTTTGCCGAAATCCAAAAAGAATAATGATTCTATAATGGTGGTAGTGGATAAACTCAGCAAGTCAGCTCACTTTATACCGGTTCAATCCACTTATCGTGCAGCTCAAATCGCAAACATTTTTATGCAAAATATATTTAAACTTCATGGGCTGCCGAAAGTAATAATATCTGATTGTGATGTTAAGTTTACCTCAGCTTTTTGGAGGACCTTATTTGAAGGTCTAGGAACTCAATTGAGCTTCAACACCGCATATCATCCGCAAACTGACGGACAGACTGAGCGAGTGAATCAAGTGTTGGAGAACATGCTGAGGTCTTATGTGATGCAGCAACCTACGTGATGGGAGGAGTATCTACACCTAGTGGAATTCACCTATAACAATGGCTATCACTCATCCTTGAAGATGAGCCCATTCGAAGTACTCTACGACCGGAAATGCCGCACACCCTCCAGTTGGGGTGGACCGGAGGACAAATTCTTGCTGGGTCCTGAGATGTTGGAAGAGATGGAGGTCATGGTGAAAAAAGTTCGAGCTAATCTAAAGATGGCACAGGACAGGCAGAAGAATTTTGTAGATCAGAAGAGAACATTTAAAGAGTACCAAGTGGGTGAACATGTGTACATCAAAATTCGAGCTAGGAAAAGTACCCTCCAATGGAATGCCTGTGCCAAATTGGCACCGCGTTTTTGTGGACCATTCCGAATTCTGGCACGAGTAGGACCGGTAGCTTATCAGCTCGCCCTACCCAGCCATATTCGGGTTCATAATGTCTTCCATGTATCAGTTTTAAAGAGATATGTGTATGACCCTAGGCATATAATAAGTTGGCAGGACATTCAGGTAAGGGAAGACTGTTATATAATGTAAACTGAAATAAAATACTAGTAAGCAGCTGATTTAATTGTTATGTGTTTCAGGTGGAACCGGAAGGAGAGTTCCTGGTCGAACCAGTGAACATATTAGATCGGAGAAGAGTCGAGCTGCGGAAAAAGGTCATCATCCAGGTTAAAGTGCAGTGGCAGCACTTTGGGCCTGAAGAGGCCACTTGGGAAGATGAAAAAATGATGAGGGATACTTATCCCAGACTGTTTTTGGATGAACAGCAACATCGGGATGATGTAGACTTTCAGGAGGGGGAGATGTAACATCCCTTGTGAAAAGTTAATGTTAGTAAATAGTAAAAGTAATTATTGAACAAAGACTTTATTTGAAAAAGATATATAATCCTGTTATTAATTTTATGTTAATGAAAAACAATTGTGTTGGTACTATTTGAACTGAGTTATGATTAATCATGGTTAGTAACTAAGGAATCAGTTACAATGGAACCCTAACTACCTTGAGGTAGTTGAGACCCCAGAGGAAAAAGGGGGAAATGCTATGTCTGGTTAGGATCAGATAGCGTCTACTGGCGAGACCAGTGTAATTGCGGTCGAGTAGGACCTGCAAGTGCTTGGGGGTGGAAGGTCAAAGAAGAACTCTTCCTACGGACGGGTGGATTGACAAGCATTACAAGTAGGTTTGTACAGGAACAGGTATGGCCTACTATGTGTACATTTACTTATTGAGTTGTCTCTGGTGTGGATTTATGCTAAAAGATACACTATTATGTGCTAGAAAGATTGGTACAGTGTAAACTCTTTGACTGTCATTCATAGCAGAAAATAAGAAAGAACACTAGCCGCTGCATTTTAGATAGAGACCGAGACACTGCATTCTGAAGAAACGAATATTAAAACCCTTGCATATCTCATTCAGAAAACAATAGTAGAAGATCTGAATAAATAAGTTTTGTTATTACAGAGGTGATACTGTAAGAAAACCCTATTTAGATTTACATGCCGAGGAAAAGAAACAGAATTCTTTATTACAGACAAAATCGAAAGGAACAAAACAGACACTATGTGCAAGAGAATGTATTATGCTCATAACATTATGACATTTAGTTGTAGGACGGGACTGGTATGTCTCGCAAACCCCCTATACATATACCCCGGAAGATATTGCCTTATTCATCAAACAAAAGAGTGTATATGCACATTAAACCCCAAAGGCTCGCAAGAACCTCAGAGTCGGAGAACTAGACCACTGTAACAATATTCACATGCGCGGCTTAACAACACAGATTATACGCATTCAAAATTTATATATATAACTTAAAAGAAATAGGTATGTCGATGACTGTATGGTAACCGCGGTTACAAACAGTCTCAGCTAAAGCCTGCTAAGTAAAACCCTCGCTCAGAAGAAGTTAAATGAGCTGGGCTGAAGCTTATTCGAGACGGCCAGAGTGCCATAGTCGAAGCATAGCAAATAAATTTGGGTATCGAATCGTATATCAAGAAAACTAGTTTATAACAGAGCTTAAACCATATCAAGGACCTGTAACTCATAGACGAACTCAATATTGATAAAAAGGAAAAATGCTTTTTATACTGAGAACAGGTAATACCGAATCTTAATCAAATCAAATACTTGCAATATACAAACAAGCTCGAAATGAACATAATCCCAATCGACAGCTTAATAAAAGTCAATACTGTATTTGAATAACAGTATGCCGTGAGTCGGGCAACCAAATAGATGATAAACTGTGCAAATATACAATTACTCAGTGAACAAAGCCTAGACGGAGGCCATCATAACAAGAGTCTTTAAACAGAGCCTGAATACCAAAGACTAAAACACAGTAAACTAACAAACGAAGGATTGAACCACAGGTTCGTAAAATGAAAACCCTGGTCGTATAGCGGAGGAAGGAATCGAAAGCAAGGAACTCGGCATCCCTGTTCAGCAGAACAGAGGATTAGCCACTGTTCCGAGATGAGAAGACCGAAAACAAACTCTAAGAATGAGGATGTGCTCATACCTGTGGCAGGATGGCCGAGGTCGGGGAGTCGGAGTCTCTCCCAAACGTTGTCTGGATGCCAAAGGCCTTCCCTGCAAAAATCATGGAGACCGATGACTGAGAAAACATATTAACCGAAATGAGATCAAAATCATTTAAATGTAAAAGCTAAATTGTTCTTCGAAGCTCAACTTAACCTGAGCAGTAGGTTGTAGAGGTTCCTTATGCCTTGGTAGAAGTTGGAACCCTGGTGCGGTGAGGATCTGTAAAGTCCTCAGCCGAGCACAGTAGAGCCGAGGACTGCAGCAGCCAAGCACTCGACCCTAAATAAAAATAATAACCAACCAATACAAAAAGAACCTTAAATATCCCATGCAAGACCCTGCCTCGTGGCATAGTCTCGGCCTTTGATCTGGGTAAGACTGCCATCACCGTTCGATCATGGAGAAGGATCCGGAAGGGTTTGGCTGCGAGATTGGTAAGACCGAGGAGCCAGCCTCGTAACACTTGTTCACACCACCGCACATGACAGAACAATGTGAGCCGTGGATCGTGCCAGGTGGATGAACCACAGTAAGCCAGTGCTGTAAAAGATAGTACCTTACTGTACGCATATATCTCAAAGAGCAAGTTAATCCAGTCTCGAGTTGATCGCCTATCAGATCGCAATTAAGGTTGTGCCAGCCCTTGGTAACCGGGATCTATCGTGGCAGTAAACCCCGTGACCGCCACAGCAATGAAACCCATACATATATAATAAAACCTTTGATAATTAGCTAGGAAGCCGAATGTTTATTTGTACATGTAATCGAGTACAACTAATATTTTAAATCAAGTGAGTATTGACTGTGATGATCATAAAGTGCGTGTTATGCAATAGTATATGAGTGGGTATTACTGGGAGCAGAAGACCGCAATGCTGATTCGACACTCCTGAGAACAGTTCAGGAACTGAAGGACGAAATGGCTCAATTGCGTGCAGATAACGCAAGACTAAATATAGAACAAGAGAGAATTTTGAAAAGCTTATCTGATAAACAACATCAACAGCAGTCACATCCGTTCTCTGTGTTTTCACAGAGAACGTTGTAAAACATGTTAAAATCCACAGAGAACAGTGTTCATCGGATTTGAAATTTTCATAGCTGCACTTTATATCCCTATTAGGTCTGCTTGAAATTGTTATCGCAAGTCGCTTTGTCCCTGTTCCAAGGTTTCCTCTTTGTATTTAAAAATACACTAAAATACTGAGAAATCCCATCAAAATGGCTTTGGTCCGGATCTGAAATATTATGTATTGGCATTTATAGCCCTATTGGGTCCGCATATATATATATATATTATTATATATATATATATATATATATATATATATATAATATATATAATATATATATATGATATATATATATATAGATATAGATTTATATGTATATGGTTATATGTATATGTATATGTATATGTATGTATATGTATATGTATATTGTTAATGTATATATATTGAATATAGATAATATAATATGTGTGTGTGTGTGTATTGGCATTTATAGCCCTATCGGGTCCACATATATAGGGCTATAAATACCAATACACACACACACACACATATATATATATAGATATCGCAAGTCGTGTAATGCGGGGACCCAGGGTAAGCCATACGGCGTGACCGCTGTCGGTGCCGATTGCGATCCGCCGATATCAGCGATCGACATATCACATGTTGTGGGGTCCTGCCTTTTCCTCGTGGCATCATCGATTGTGATCCACTGATATCGGTGATCGGCATATCGCCCGGCTTGATCCCTATGTTATCACATGTGCCTTCCTCCGATCTGACCCGTTGATCTGATCATCAGAGGTCGTTGATCGAGGATTTCTTCCGCCCGGCCTTAAGTCCTTCTCTTTGGCCTTCTGATGCGATTTTCCTCTATAACCCTTTTAGGCCATTTTTAATGGAATTTGTCCTTTTTCCAAAGGATAAAGGGAAACTTCTTCCTGCGATAACTTCTTCATCTGAAGTTCGTTTTCTCCCATTCAAGTTGCGTTGGATTCAGAATGAAGAGATCTCTGCAATGAGATTATTTCTGAGAGTAGCCTACGATTTTGATTTTCCTCTGCTTTACAAAGGATTTGTGCCATTTGGCACCTTTTACTTCTTATATGAAGTCTTTTAGACTTAGAGGTTTATCCAGGATCCATTTTTGGATCATAAAAGTCCTTTGCTTGAGATATGAGGATGTATATATAACAAATGAGGTGACTTTCCACCTCCCATGTGACTTTGTATCTCCCCTCATGACTCTTGAGCTTCCATGTGACTTTTCAAACTCCTTGAGACCTTTGGAATTATACATGAATTTTCACATTATATGAGTGAATTTTGGATTTCCACACACTTTACGCTTTCCTATTTTGAAAATTACATAATTACATCCACAGATTATGTGGAAAACTAAAATTACACATGAGACTCTTGAGGTGACACTGCGACAAACCATGACTTACCATTGATGACATGGAACTTTATAGTGATGTATCAATATCTAGCTTTCCTCATTGTTGCCATATTATTTCATGATAGGTTTTAGAAGTACTTCATATTCATCCTCCAATAGGTTGGCATGATGTGAAGCTCTCTATGTATACTTTACCTTCCTTCTTCTCTCATGGTCAGGTGTCCCTTCATCTTATTGCTTGATGTTCTCCTTGTATCTTTAGATTCCTATGTGTCTCTTACATGATCTCCTCAGATTTCTCCTTGAGCATCATCTTGTCATGACAAGATAACAACAACTACAAAAGGAATTCACTCATGACAAGATGACATCAGTCTGGAAATATCCTATTCTATATTTTTCTTAATGCATCACATTGATTGATTGGGGATAGAGTGTTGGACTGGGGAGGAGGCTCATGGATTGTGTAGTGCACAGTTCTGGAGGGCAGTGATGAGGGTTTGGTGATTATAAATATGCAATGCGTAGTGGCTGAGGGACTAGAAGGAAAGACTATGTTGTTGATGGATTCAATGATGTAGTGAGGCATTATCCCAAGCTATTATGAATTATCCCACGTATGACAAGGAGTTGTACGCCTTGGTCCAGAGTGTAAAGAATTGGAAACACTATCTTATCAGCAAGGAAACCATCATCCATACGGATAATCAGTCCTTGCAGTAACTTCAGTCACAAACCAAGCTTCAACAAGCTCGTCATTTCAGATGGATGGGATTCCTCCAATAGTTTCATCTGGTAATAAAATACAAGAAGGGTGCCAACAACAAAATAGAAGATATGATTTCTCGCCCTCCTATTTCTGCATATGTAGTTTTGAAAAATGTTTCTTAATAGTTAGAAAGTTATGGTGAACAATATGCTAACGATGATGATTTTAAATACATCTATGCAAAAATGACTTGTGGATTGAAGGTGGACAATTATTATTTGCAGGGAAAACTATTGTACCACCTTGGAAAATTGTGCATACCCATTGGTGAAAGGGTACATGTAATCCAAGAGGCTCATACCTATCAAGTGTCTGGTCATTTTGGGATTGGAAAAACTTTATGCATTTACAGATGTTTTGTTTTTGGCCTCATATGAAAAGCATTGTGACTCGCTTTGTAAAGGGTTGTGTGTTGTGTTCTGTTTCAAAGCCCTCTAATAGAAAACTTGGGCTCTACACACCATTCCCTATTCCAATTCGACCATGGGAAAGTGTGTCCATAGACTTTGTAGGAGGTTTGCCTATGTCTAGGAAAGGTCACAACTATTTGTATGTCATTGTGAATCATTTGGTAAAATGTGTATTTTAATGTCTTGTAGAAAGAAATTCATTGTTGAGCAAACTAGTTATCTTTTCTTTTAGCATATTTGGGTCCATTTTGGGTTGCTCACATCTATTGTGTCAGATCAAGACTCTTGCTTTCTTAGAGATTTTTGGACGAACTTGTGGAGAATGATGGACACTAAGCTGAAAAGATGGAATTTGATCCATAAACTGATGGGCACACTGAGGTCATCAACCACACTGTGGTACACTTGTTATGAGGCTATTATGGAAAACATCCCAAGTTGTGAGATGAACAGCTTCCTTATGTGCAACATGCATACAATCGAGCAACACATTCATCTACACAGAGCTCACCATTTGAGACATGTTTTGGCTATCTATCAAGGGATCCATTAGAAATGGTCTTTAGGAAAGGTGAGAATGGAAATGAACGAGATGATAGGGACAAAGCATGGAATTTTATTTAGCAGATACAGGTGATTCATAATACAGTATAGGAGCATTTAGAGAAGTCAGGCTTGGTATAAAGCTCGACATGATAAGCACCGAGTTGACCATCAGTTTCAACTTGGGGACAAGGTATGGCTCCACATCAGAAAGGATAGAATGAAGGGAAGAAATTGAGACCCATTCAATATGGTCCCTTCACCATACTGGAAAATATTGGAGACAATGCTTTCCGTATTGACTTGTCCGCTTATACGCAAATGTACTCATTGGTAAATGTTGAAAACCTAAAGCTTTATGAACCTCAATTGATTATGGATACCGAAGAGGTTGCATAGATTCCTACAGTGGATGATTTTTCACCAAAGTATCTAGATAAGTTGCTCGAAGATATCATTCTCGATAGGAAAACCAGAACTTCACAATAGGGAGATGTGGAGTACATTCATGTTGGCTTCAAAGGAATGAATCCAAGTAAAGCTCGATGGATGGAGAAAGAGAAAGTGAGGGAACAATTTCCTCACTTGCTAATTGATTGAAAGGGATTTTAGCAATCCAAAATCTCTTAGTGGGGAGGATTGATCCAGGTGGATCTTCAAAAAGTACTAGTGGCATGGTAAAAGGCTCAAAACTCAAAGTGATATAATTTGGATAAACTTAGCATCAGATCAAAGTGCTCGTCATCCAAATTCCAACGGTGCAAATAGCACTTAAATCTGAGTTCATATGCAGAAGTTATAACAAGTCAAAGGTCAAGTTTGACTTGTCGAGGTGGAAGGAGGAGATGACATGGAAAAAGTCTCAGCAAATGGGGAAATACCAAGTGGAAAACTACCATTGGTCTTGCATATCACATATTAGAGCAAGAGGAAGAAGCGGCTTAAGGAGAATCGGCTTCAACATGATCCTAGCTGTGATTGTGATACCGCATATCGTAGGTCGGAGGAGGAATGAGTATTCAAGTATCGGCCCCGGTGAAGCCCAGTTACGATGCGATAAAATCACCATCGCAGATAAAAACGGGAGCATTGAGTATCACCCCGTCCACCACCGATTGCGATTTGTGGTGACTTTCGGACCTGATATTTTTATACACTATATTTTATAACCCTAGCGGGTATGCTACTAGCGTAGTGTATGGGCTTTGATATCCACCGAGGGAAGTGTCGATTTTGATTTGCGATGAGGACTACCAGATGTGATATTGTTCTATGTTGTGTTTTATAACCCAGCGGGTCCGCTGCATCGCAGAACGCCTATTGTATGGGTTTGGTCCATCGTCGATTAGAAACGTCGATGGGTTATCAGTGTTGATAAAGTTGTTGAGGCAAGGTAAAATCTTGGTCAAAACAGTTAAAGAGTTTTTCTAGGTTTGTAAGGGGATCGTTTCCATGTCTTATTCAGGCCCAAGAATCTCTATTGGGATAATGCCCGCTTGCTAAGTTCATCGATGGTTGGAAACTACCCAAGTTTTGAGGGATTGTTGCCATGCTTATAAAAGAAACTTTTGTGTCAAAAGAAGATAGAGAGGATTGGTGATATAGTTCAGAAGCATTGCACGCAGCAAACCCTAACCTAGCAGCAGGTCGGGACCTTGCCTTGAGCAACAGGGAGGTTCAGAGAAGTTGTAGAAGGCCCAATTATCCAAATTTGGTGTTAGGATAGGCATTTTTGCATGATATTTTGCCAAGATTTCGGTGGTACTGTCTATTTCTGAAGTTTGCCTCTCCATTATTCATCCATCTTCCAGCTTGGAGGTATAAGGATTGTAAAGAATATTTCTTATACTTTTATCTCTTTTTGTGCCACTTAATGAATGAAGGAAGGCCTCCCCACTATTGAGCAGGGCCCGGAGACATAGTCTAAATTGGACAAACTCCGTAATAAAATTTTTGTGTCATGGTTTCTTGTTTATCATGTTATTTCCGCAATGTTTTCTATGCTTTTAAGTTCCATGGTTAATAAGATTTTTTTCATGTAATTTTGATGCATATATAAGTAAAAGATCTTGGATCAAGTTTTGTATCAGAACAGGTCTTTGTAGAAGCAGATTGCAGGAATTTATGCTAACCCGAAACAAGCTACGAAAAGGAGAAGGAATGCTTAAGTCCTTTGATCCTGAAGTAGGACGGGCATAATGGAGAATAAACATGGCCAATGAAGAAGCTCGTTGGGAAGAGGAACAGAATTTCTGCAAGGTATTCTACAATATGGCAAGGAAAGTAGGAAAGTTGTTTGCAAAGTATGAGAAAGCACTTGGGCATGAGAAGAAGGATGTTGATGACCATGGATCAGCAAATCATGAACGTTCTGGAGAAGAGCCTCCTCCCTCTCCTTCTTCAAGTGATATTTCTCATCACTCTCATCGATATTCCAAACATTCATCTAAGAAACCATTCTTCAAGTTATATGTAAAGTTTGATCTTCCCATGTACAATGGAGAGTGTAGGGCAGAAATTTAATAATTGGATAAGATAGATAGAGGTTTACTGCCGGATCCAGCAGATTGAAGAAGATGAGGTGAAAGTCCAGTTAGCATCTGCATCTCTTCGGATGAGCGGCGTTGCTCTCATTTGGTGGGAGAGAAATTTGCAGAAGGGCGGTACAAATTCAAGTAACCTTATGTCCTTTTGGTCTAGTTTTATTTCTGCATTGAAAGACCAATTTTACCCTTTGGGTTATAAAAAAAGGAACTTATGGAATGAAAATATCTAAGGAAAAGTAAAGGAAAAAATTTGAAAATATTCACTGAATAATTTTGGAAACAAGCATTGAATTTGGGCATCTCATTAGATTCGCCTGAGACTGTAACTAAGTATGTTGGTGTACTACATAGTTACGTAAGACACTCACTGTTACTATTCGAGCCTACTAAATTGATGTGGCCAGCGTAAAGGCTATTCATCTTGAAAGTCGAGGCAAGAATGACAAAGATGATTAAGCCAAGAAGACGTCATTCAAACCTCAACAAGGAAAATTCTAGAAGAAAGGCAAAGGGAAGGATAAGAAGACTGTCATAGCCAAGAAAAGGGACAAAGCAACATCGTCTTACACTCATTGAAAGAAATATGGTCATGATGAGGACCACTGCTGGAAGCTGCATCTGGAGATGAGACTAAAGAGATTTAATAGAAATGGGAAGCAGAAGACAGTGGAAACAATGCAAGACCTTGGATTAGATTCCTGTGATGAGATATTGATCATAGGCGTGGGAGAAAAAGGTACTCTTTCTGTTAATGATAGTTCTGATTCGATTGCAAGTACTAATTATTTGAATGAGCCTGTAAGTCATGAATGAAAGAGAATTGAATTATTCCATGTTAGGGTTATCATAAAACACACAAAGGTGGAAACCCTATTCGATTCGAGTTCCCAAGAAAACTTAATCTCATAGTCCTTAGTTAAAAAGTTAGGCCTCAAAACTAAGCCTCATCTGAGTCCATACCCGCTTGGTTGGGTAAGCGATAAAGAAAAACTATAGGTAACCAAGTAGTGTAGGTCTATATTTGTTATTGCTTCCAAATTAGTTGATGAGGTAGAGTTAGATGTTGTACCTTTGGACATCTATGGAATCATCTTGGGAATTATGTATTTATATGACAAAAAATCAGTTTTCTTTCGGCACAAGGATGGGGTAGAATATATAGTCAAAGCTCATCATACAAAATTTAGTGTTACCCTTGTAAGCACAAGACAGATTAAACAACTGGTTAATTCTAGAAAAGGGTGCATGCTCATGATTTTTGAGAGAAAAAGAGGTAGAGATGGTTGATGCTTTCAAGGGTTTTAATCATGATCATAAGAAAGAATTGTTTGAAATTATTTCTGACTATGATGGATTAGTTCAGGAACCGAGAGGATTGCCCCCAAAATGGGAAATCCAACATGAGATCCATTTACAACATGATGCTCCTTTACCAAATGTTGGCATGTACAGGATGGCTTCTATCCAGATGGAGGAGATCAAGAAACAGGTGTAGGAATTGCTAAATCAAGGGGTCATCAAACTAAGTTATTCTCTGTGCAGCTCACTAATCATGTTGGTGTCAAAGAAATATGGCACATGGAGAATATGCATATACTATAGGGTGCTAAACAAAATTACGGTGAAGAATTGATACCCCCTCCCTTGCATTATTGAATTGTTAGATCAATTGAAAATTGTTGTTTATTTTACAAAGATGGATTTGCATAGTGGATATCACCAGGTTACAATTACAGAGAAATATGTTTGGAAGACTGCGTTAAAAACCAAACAGGGGTTGTTCGAATGGATGGTGATGTGATTTGGACTATGCAATGCTCTGACCACGTTTATGAGGGTAATAAATGATCTGTTTAGGATTTTTCTTGATCATTTCATGCTTGTATATCTGGACGATATTCTTGTTTATAGTTGGACATGGGATGAACATGTATGTCATGTGAAGAAACTTCTTAATGTTCTGAAACGAGAAAAAATGTATGTAAAATTGTCAAAGTGCGAGTTTGGGAAGACCTCTCTGGTTTGTTTCGGCCACATAGTCTATAATGCGCAATTGAGGATAGATCCCTCTAAAGTAGATGTGATTATGAAATTGCTTGAGCCCAAAAATGTTACAAAGGTCTGAAGTTTTTTGGATGCGATACAGTATTGGAGAAGGTTCATTGTGAACTTATCTGTTACTGCTGCCCCCTTGCATTGACAAGTGTGAAGCAGACCTTTCAGTAGGGAGGAAAGCAACAAAAATCCTTCGACACGCTGAAAGAGAAGATCATCACAGCAACAGTTCTAGCCTTACCAAACCTTCAACAGCATTTTGAGATTGAAACGTATTCCAGTGGATCTGCCATGGGTGTTGTGTTGATGCAGAAAATAAAGCTTGTACGTTACCATTCGCAGACTTTCTCCCAGGATGTTGTGAATTATCCCACATACGACAGGGATTTGTACGCTTGGGCCAAAGTGTAAAGAAGCGGAAACATTGTCTAATCGGTAAGGAGACCATCATTCATACTTATCATCTGCACTTGCAGTACCTTCAGTCACAAACCAAGCTTCAACAAGCTTGTCATTTCAGATGGATGGGATTCGTCCAACAGTTTCATCTAGTAATAAAATACAAGAAGAGCATCGGCAACAAAATAGCAGATATGCTTTCTCACCCTCTTATTTCTGCATCTTTAGTTTTGCAAAATGTTTTTTTATCATTAGAAAGTTATGGTGAACAATATGCTAATGATGATGATATTAAATACATCTTTGCAAAATTGACTCGTGGATTTCAGGTGGACAATTATTATTTGTAGGGAAAACTATTGTACCGCCTTGTAAATCTTTGCATACCCAATGATGAAAGGGTACATGTAATCCGAGAGGCTCATACCTCTTTGGTGTCTAGTCATTTTGGGATTGAAAAAACTTTATGTCATTTATAGGGGTTTTGTTTTTGGCCTCATATGAAAAATAGTGTGACTCGCTTTGTAAATTGTTATGTGTTGTGTTCTATTTCAAAACGCTCTAATAGAAAACTTGGCTCTACACGCCACTCCCTATTTTGAGTCGACCATGGGAAAGTGTGTCCATGAACTTTGTAGGAGGTTTTCCTATGTCTAGGAAAGATCACAGCTATTTGTAAGTCATTGTGGATCATTTTAGTAAAATGTGTATTTTAATGCCTTGTAAAAATCAAGTCACTGCCGAGCAGACTGCTTATCTTTTCTTTCAGCATGTTTGGGTCCATTTTGGGTTTCCCACATTTATTGTGTCAAATCGAGACTCTCACTTTCTTGGAGAGTTTTGGACCAGGTTGTGGAGAATGATGGACACTAAGCTGAAAATAAGTACATAATTTCATATGCAAACCAATGGGAAGATAGATGTCATGAACCACACTGTGGTACACTTGTTACGAGGCTATTGTGGAAAACATCCCAAGTTGTGGGATGAAGAGCTTCCTTATGTGCAACATGCATACAATCAAGCAGCACGTTCATCTACACAGAGCTCATTGTTTGAGACACGTTTTGGCTATCTACCAATGGATCCCTTAGACATGGTCTTTGGGAAATATGAGGATGGAAATGGACGAGATGATAGGGACAGCATGAAAGTTTATTCAGCGATATAGGTGATTCATCAGGAAGTACAGGAGCTGTTGGAGAAAAGTCAGGCTCGGTATAAAGCTCGAAATGATAAGCACCGAGTTGACCATCAGTTTCAAGTTGGGGGAAAGGTATGGCTCCACATCAACAAGGATAGAATGAAGGGAGAAGGGAAGAAATTGAGACCCATTCGATATGGTCCCTTCACCATATTGGCAAAGATTGGAGACAATTTTTTCCATCTTGACTTGCCTGCTTATATGCAAATGTACTTGGTGGTAAATGTTGAAAACCTTAAGCTTTATGAACCTCCATTAATTATGGATACTGAAGAGATTGCACAGATTCCTAAAGTGGATGATTTTTCACTATATTCTCTAGACAAGTTGCCCGAAGATATCATTCTTGACAGGAAAAACAAAACTTCACTATGGGGAGATGTGGAGTGCATTCATGTTAGCTTCAAAGGAAGGCATCTAAGTAAATCTCGATGGATGGAGAAAGAAAAAGTGAGGGAACAATTTCCTCACTTAACAATTGACTGAAAGGGCTTTTGGCATTCCAAAAGCTCTTAGTGGGGAGGATTGATCCAGGTGGATATTTGGAAAGTACTAGTGGCATGGTAAAAAACTCAAAACTCAAAGTGGAAGAATTTCGATAAAATTAGCATCGGATCAAAGTGCTTGTCATCATGATTCCAACGATGCAAATGGAACTTAAATCTGAGTTCATATGCAGAAGTTAGAACAAGTCAAAGATCAAGTTTGACTTGTCGAGGTGGCAAGAGGAGATGACATGGAAAAAGTCTCAGCGATTGGGGAAATGCCAAGTGGCAAGCTGCCATTGGTCCCACATATCACATATCGAAGCAAGAGGAAGAATCAGCTTAAGGAGAATCGGCCTCGGAAGGATACCAGTTGTGATTGCGATATCGCATATCACAGGTTGGAGGAGGAACGAGTATTCAAGAATTGGCCCCCAGGGAAGCCTGGTTGCAATGCAATAAAATTTCCATCGCCGATTGCAAAGGAAGCATATGGAGTATCACCCCATCCGCCACCAATTGCGATATACAGGGACTTTCAGACCTAATATTTTTATACACTATATTTGATAACCTTGGCAAGTCCGCTACTAGTGCAATGTATGGGCTTTGATATCCACCAAGGGAAGTGTCGATTGTGATTTGCGATGAGGACTAGAGGGTGGAGCGTGCAAATCTGAAGGCAAATTGTTTTCATAACCCTTCTGATTCGTAATCATTTTGTGTAGAACATCATCGTATCTCAATACTGCAATTCTGTAAATCTGTTGCCCCTTCTATTAGCCTCTTACGTCACGCCCGTGTGGATTCGAAGAGCCTTCTCACCACCTGTGAAGCCGCTCTTCCTCGGTGATTCCCATCCCTGCGTTCATCAACAGTGATCGCGGGCCCAAAATGGACATTCTGCGCCCTGCAGCCCTGCTTGCCAATGGTTTCTGAAAATTATTCCAAAATTGCTACGCTACTGCCTGTGGATTCTCTACCAAGAAAATAACTATACGTTATTTCTATACCATTTAAATCCCAATGGATGGAAAAATCTGCGGTGGATTCAGTCGCTTGGACTAACAGTACAATTTTTACTGAGAAATGGTAACAATGCAATGCACATGCTGCCTAATACGTTTTTAAATGCTGCCTGATATGAGCCTTTATATGTTGTTTCATATACTATTCCATCTGCGGATTTGAGATAAGAACTGGTGGACCGTGTGGAGTTTGAGTATAATTCTTTGCTGGATCGTGTGCAGTTCACATTGAAGTGAATATTTTATTCACCCATAGTTCACGTTAAAGTGAATAATCATTCACCCATATTTGGTTTAAGTGAAGTCGTATTCATTCACCCATATTTGGTTTAAGTGAGTTTGTTATTATAAGGCATATAAGGGAAGTGTATATACATTATTATATTGAGGAGTTTTGGGAAGTTAGTACTATAAAAATATATATGGTTTTTGTTTAAAGAAGAAAAGGGGAGGCATTATGAAGGATATTTTACAGAGATATTGGAAGAAAATATAATGAATAAAGATTTTAAAATCTTTTTACCCTTTTGAGAAAATTTGACTGTATAGCAGCAGAAGTTTTTTCTTCATAAGAGCATTTTTTTTTGCCATCAGAAGTATTAGTCTATCAGCAAAAGTTTTTTATATCAGCAGAAGTAATTTTTTACAGAATGCATTCAATCATCTCTATGATAGGAATAGTTCTCACTGGCAAGG
>APFE030357041.1:88075-114443 GCA_000404065.3 Pinus taeda | reverse complement strand
GAAAGATACAGTCATCTATATGCTTGTCTTTTAGACATAGAACATCAAACGCTACGCTTTAGAGCTCAATAGATTCCCGGGATAGTTTCATTTATTTATATTTCTGTTAATAGTTTTAGCCTTTCGCTCACCGCTAGTGTAATCTATAAATCATTCACCCATCCCATTTGTCTATTTTTGGGAAACTGGTCCCATTATCCCCAGTCGGAGCCACTATCCCAAACGGAAAAGGAGCTGTACTAAGGTCCGGACCGGGTGGTTTCCCCAATGTTGTTGCAACGATTTTCGAGGCATCAACATGTTGTTAGTTTATGTGAGTTTTAAGATAATTGACACGAACTAACCTTTGACTTGAGTAGCTACTACCCAAAAACATCTAAACCCTCAAAATTATTTGATATTTACAATAAAAATATATGATTTTCAAATTTAAATATAAATTTTTAATTTAATATATTAATACATTTTAAAATTTAATAATACAAAATATTTGATTAGATTATAATATAACAATGACTTTTTCATATATGTTCTATTTTATATACACTAAAATAGAAGAAAACACAATTTTGATATATTTTAATTTATTTTGCAGGTATACAATAAAATCAACAAAACACTTATTTTTTTCATAATTTATTAGAAAAATCATTTAAGAGTGCAAAAATTCACACTATATTACTAATGAATTCCGTGTTCACAAAGAAAAATGTTTCTATGCTTCATCTTTCTGCTGATAAATGATGCCATTCTTGATGGTGGCCCTAAGGAATCATGTGATAATAAAGGTGAAGTAGGTCAGTGGTTTAGAAGATAAATGGAGCACTCAAGAAAATCATGTATGTGCAAATAAAACAAAAGTCTCACACCATAATGGGCCCCCTCTTTGAACTTGAACTAATAAATGTCATGTGACTAATAATTGAACTTGAATTAAATGTCATTACTATCATTTTCTAACTAAATGTCATGGGCATCTCTTTATTGTTGCAGGTCATTACCTTTTTCTTTATTATGGTTTGCTACAATACCGCAATCACCTTCTACCTAGTGCAACACGTTTGCCAATTTGGTATCTTTGCCTTGCTTTGTCAAGATTTGTTACACAATATAAAGAGACATTTTACCTATTTTAATCAATGGGTTGCAGTTGGTGGTGAGAGTAGATTTTTAATAATATTAATTAATAATTTTATGCCATATAACGTGCCTCTCGGGACTATTCTCTTTATTTTTACAACTATGGTGGTAAACCAATTATTACTTAATGTCATGGAATGCACATTTCTTAACGTATACCTAACTTCATTTTAATCAAAGGCTTTTTTTACACTTATTTTCAATATAACAAAGGCTCAGGTTCTGATATAAAAGAACCAAGATGGGCCTTAACCATTCATGGTTTGTAGTTTTAACTCCATTGGAGAGTTAAACACCCGGGACAGAAGTGTGGATGCATATTTATGCATACTGTGGGTATGTGCAGGTTTTACCCTGCACCAATGACTCCAGAAGATAACACCACAAAAATATGACAATTACAAATAGTCTTGAAAATATTTCGATTCTCAAGTTGTTTGATAAAGTGTTAAATTGGAGGTTTTGATAATCAATTGTAACAGAACATATGTAATTTGTGCTAAAGCAGGTTGCCTCAATTGGTGGGATAATTAGAAGATTTGGAATGATCATAACAACCATGACTAGAGCAGCCACATCATCAGAGAAAAGACAAGTCATCGTTGCCATGAAAGGCTATGTTGACGAGTGCCTTCGACGAGTAATAGCACGAGTGACAAAATCCTTTAATGATAATAGTAAGACTATTAGGATTAACCAGGGTTGTGGGGGAGTGGCTGCCCCCCCTCGAACCCACTCCTGAATCACACTCTCGAAATCGCTCCCGCAGGGAGCGAACCCAGAAGCCAAATTTTCACTCCCTAGCCTTTTTTGCAATTCTTTTTTTGTAGTAACATTCCAAATGCCTTTTTTTTTCAAAGAAACAAATAATTTTTGATTGGGGTAGCCTAATGATCAAGCCTATGGCCCTAGTATTGATATGTGATTCATGGTAGCTTTATGTTAAAAGGCCCGCACCATATAACTATTGGAAATATTAACCATTCGGGGATGCAAAGGAATTCCCACTCCGAACCACATACGTCGTATTTCAAATACTATAGAATCGTGACTATGACTGTCATCGGGTCTGGTCACTACTTACTCTATGCTTCCGCTGTGCTGAACTCCGATGGTTCTGAGCTTCGATATTTTGATTATCGCTATCGGTTATCGCTTCTTTACCCGTGCCTAACTTCTTTTGTTGTGAACCTCCGATTGCACGATTGCCGATCGGTTTATCGACGATATCACCAATCGCTCGTCGGAATATTGCTAGGTTTGTTATCACCGTCCCTTGGCACCTCTGAAATGCGATTGCGATTTCAATCGTAGCCGTTGATCTTTGAAGATCCAATGGCTGTTGAGTATCAATTCTGGACTTCTCCGCTCGTTCCTTTTCATGGAATGTTACACTGTTTTCCTCAATTTCTCGGTGATTTGGCTTCTTTAAAGGTTCCATCCTTATGAGCTTAAACTCCTCACAGTCCTTTGATCTCTGTCCTTCTTGCAGAGCTTTAATGGATTCAATGATCCATTTCGATTCTTCTGAATCATTCCTCTTTCTGCGTTCCACTTGGGTTCTGTCTCGCCCAATTTCACTTTGCTATTTTGCTCAAACAATCCTCAATGTCTCCTTTGTGTGTTCCACAGAGCTTTGTCTATAACCCCTTGTCATAGAGCCTACGAGTTCACATACAAATCAATATTTAAACACGCATTCAACTCTTTGAGACATTCAGAAATAACTCTGTATATATATTAATGTAAAACACAGATTACATTCGAGACTCCTTGTCTCGAATAGACCTGAATTCTTCTATTCATGGCCTCTTCCTATTGAATGCGCAGGTTCACTTATTTATAAGAATGCATTGGATTGGATCATTGGAGGGTCTAATCAATCCTCTAACAAAAGCCTAAAGCTTTGCATGCATGCATATGTGACAGATAAGTCTCCTTGAGACTTTATCCATTCCATCTTTTCCTTTGTTTTAAAATAGAAAAGTCTTCTTATCAACTTCCCATTTAATGCCTAAAAGCTCTCTCTTGTTCCAAGAATCATGGAATTGTTTAAGAGTTGGATTTGACTTCTACCACTCATGTTCTCATTTATTTATTTTGAGAGCATTTACATATTCTCCCACTATCTAATTATATCACACTTAAAGGCCTAAATATTGCCTTAACTTGATACTTAGGAAAACTATTTCCTAAAATGCATGACCCACTATGTCTACTATTTACAATGATTTTCCTTGGGTTGAATGCTCCTGCATTAGATATGTGATTCATGGTAATGTTAAATTCTTAAAGTAAAAGCGACATTCTCCTTAATCTTCATTTTCATCATTTTACTTAAATTTTTAACATTACCATGAAATGACTCAGGATGTTTGAGAGTGGTTCCGACCTCATTGGATTTCATATGAAGAAAGTAGAATTTTGGATCTCATTCAAAATCCAGTAGACTTATCAGTTTTTCAGGATTTCAAGATTGGGGGGATTGTAATGTTTCCATTGGATTTTGTCATGTATTGGGGTATGGAACTTATATTTAATCAATAGCATCAATCCCTTTATGTACCTTGATGTTAGTGACATGGTTGTCGAACTCCTCTATCATGACCCTACTAAAAATGTACCCATCACTCAAACAAAATCTTGACTTGACATGCTATATTTTTCTATCTTACACTAATGCTTAGATGGTGATATTAAAGACAAAGATCTTGATTTTCCAACAAGACTAAAAAATTAGACATTTCTCATGGTGGCAAGAGGCCTAAGCATTAGTAATAAATAATAGATTTACTTGTCTTTTCTAGTTTCTTGTAGTTTTTATAATTGTTCACTCTTTCATATTTATTATGATATTTTTTGTAAACAATATATGACAATTTAAGTTTGAAGTTTGAAATTGGTAGTTATAACTCATTGGTAATGAATTATAAATATGATGCTTCGTGAAAGTTGTTTCATTTCATTTCATTTTATAACATTTCATTTCATGTTAGATATTCTTTGTTGTAATGGTTACACTTAGCTTACAAGTACAACTTTGGTGATCAATGATGATAAATGTTATATATTGAATTTTGAAAGCTTGAAATTTTAAGATTAACGAATCATGAAACTTAATATGTTGTATGTTACTAACTTGTAGACGTGGTTGATGAAAATTATAACTTCTAAATGATTAATATTATATAGTTCAATCTATATTTTTATATCTAATTCATCATTCTATATACTTTTATTGACATATACATCAAAATATAAGAAAATATATATTAAATAAAAATTCTCACCCAAATTCACTCCTAAATCTCACTCTCCATTTTCACTCGCACTCCCAATTAACCTTGGAATAACCTTGGAATAGGGAAGGCCCAAGAGTTAGCTCAATCTGTCAAGTCGGGGCTTCGTTGTTTGGGAGGTCACAGGGTCAAATCCCAAAAGCTCTTGGGGTCAAAGCTTGTTATAGGCCGAGGGGC
Source organism: Pinus taeda (assembly GCA_000404065.3). NCBI lineage: Eukaryota > Viridiplantae > Streptophyta > Pinopsida > Pinales > Pinaceae > Pinus > Pinus taeda. Next base: position 109,827 of record APFE030357041.1, on the reverse strand, counting down.
GTCAGCCCTATATTTTCCCGTGGACGTAGCGCCACCCGCTGACCAACAGTGACCGTGAACCCTAATATAAAAAAACAAAAAAAAACAAAACCTTGGAATATGCCACTCAAAGAAAATCATATATTTGCAAAAGTCTATATCTCGCCCAATTGGTCCACTCTTTGAGCTTGAGCAATAAATGTCACGTGACATCTCTTTTTATTTCATCGAACTTGAATTAATAAGTGTTTCGTGTCATCAGCATCATCTTCTAACTAGATATATTTATAGTTGCATCTCGTTACCTTTTTCTTTGTTAACTTGCTTTCATCTTGTCATAGCAACTTTGTCAATTGCGTCTCTCTTCTTCACTACACTATTTTTTTCTCTTTATTACGTTTTTTTCTTCAATTTGTCAAGGTTTGTTACATTGCCATAATCACCTTTATGGTTGCACCACTTTTGTCAATTGCGTATCTTTTAGCACCTTTGGTCAATTTGGTTCTCTTCATTATCAGTAGGTTTGTTATCTTTCCTCATCACCACTTACTTGTTGGTCAATTTGGTATCTTTCCTTCATTACTTTTTTCCTTTATTAATGTTTTTTTAATCAATGGATGATACTTGGTTACAAGAATAGGTTTTTAACCATAATAATTATTACCTAATCTCTTTATAATATATAGCTTTTACATCGTTATTTTATACCCCGAAATAAATGTATGTGTACAGATATTTAACTTTTTCTAATAATGTGTTTATTATTTAACTTCTTTTCTTTTCTTAATATTTTTTTTAATTAATGGAGGAGACACTGTTTTACTAGAATAGAATTTTTAAGAATAATAATTATTATATATAGAGAAATATTTTTTTTTCATCTAAAAAAAAATTTGTGCCTAGAGTAGTTCTTAAGTGTATATAGTAACTGCCTCAAAGCGTATATAGTCTAGTTTAAGATTGGATCACAAGACATGTGGAAACCAAGTCTCCTCACCTAACCATTGGACCACATTGTACTAATAAAAAATCTCTCTTATATAAATTATTAATTATGTTTTTAAGGTATTTTATTATTGTTGCATTAAATTGTAATTTAACATTCAGTGATTTGTTTTCATCAAAATTAGAAAATTTGTATTAAATTAGTAAAAGTGTATTTTGAAAGATGGTACAGGTGTACATAAGTAGTTTTAGCCTTCAAAATGAGTCATATAATAATAATGGGCTAAAAAGTAGAGATATTGAAGTTTAACAAAAAAAACATAATAATGTAAATCTAAAGATACACTTCAAGAACATTGACACAAAAGAAAAACATTAAGTTAAATATATGGGAATAGGATGAACAATGGATTCTAGAGTTGCAGAGGATTTATCATGAGTTGCTTCTTGAGGTGTGGAATATAAGAATTCATTTTAGAATTGAGGGTTTTTTGAAATTCATCTTGTAGATTTATCACATTGAAATTATTTTTGTTGATGTTTTGAACCATCAAGTGTGGTTCATTTTAAAGATAAATTGATGAAGAAAAATTAATAAAGCTTGAGAAAAAACTTAAGTCAAAATCAAAAGTAATGCCTTTAAAAAAAATAATAATAAAAAGAAAAACATTATAATAGACTAAAAAAATTAATATTTAATAACTCAACTATAGTAATTAATAAGAGTGATATTTAAAATAATTGAAATATTAATGAAGAATAAGATTTTTTAATATTTATTATTAGGGCCTTGACGATAAATAGTAATGGGAAAATAGAATGTAATGTTAAAGTAAAAATAGTATAGTGGCTTAATAATATATATTAGAATTGAGAATGAAGTTAATAGTTATTATTATATTATTGGTAAAATAGTATTATTAATATTATTAATAGTATTACAATTATTAATATTAATAGTATTTATTATTAATATTATTATTAGTGAAAATAAAAAATATTATTAATTAGTGATATTTAATAATTATATAAAGATCATATATAAGTAGTAATAGTAAATCGTCTAGATTAAAATGAAACAACATATAACGGGTTATAAATTTAAAAAGATATGAACACTTATAATAATTTTTGAAGAATAATAGTATATTAATGATAAAAAGGAGAGAACAAATTCACCTCAGGTAGAGAATATGAATTAGAATTCCTAGAGGAAAAAAAGACATGAAATTCTAATGTTGAGTTGCGTTGATGATTGACAATTGGCTCTTGATTATGTCAATTTCATCTTATAATTGGTGAATAAGCTTCCAATGTTTAACCAATAAATCCATCATCATTTCTAGTTTAAGGTTGTCCAAATCAATATGCTAGGTGAAGGATGAGGAGTGGAGGTTAGTAATATCTCCTTCCTACTGAGTCAAAGTAGACTTGATAGTGAAAAGGCTACGAAAGGCCATGGTAGAGATGTGGACTAGCGAGAAATAGAGTAGTGGCAAGGAGAAGGTGGGGGCATAGAGGGAAAAAGTGATAGGGGAGGCAATATAAATAATTTACAAGAGAACAATGGTATTGAAAGACTTAAATTGTAGTTGTAACAAGTTGTACTAGCCGAGATAGAGACCACACCATGACATGATTTCACCCAACAACCATATGTAGAGCTTCATGTAAAATCCCACCCCAAACTAGAGACTTACATGAGGAGATTTATGATGAGGCGAGAGAAATAATCAAGTTATATAGGGTGATAAAGAGGAAAACCTTTGCATGAGATTGATACACTGGCTCTCAGACACATTTCATGGGGTGGTGGGCATGCTTTAATGTGAGTCTTATCATGGGATAGAATGTATAAAACATTTCCCATTAATGATGTGGACCCCAAAATTTTCTAAAAGGCCTTTATTTGCTTACAAATCCACAATTGAGGTTTGGATTGAGGAGTGTGAAAAAAGGGAATTTTAGAAAGGGAAGGAAATAATAAGAGGAGATGGAGGAAAATAGATTTCAATGGTGATACAAGGGGGAGTGTTTAGACACCTATTGCATATAGTGTTTTTAGAGTAACTTCCTACAGCATGTAAACTTAAGATGTTGAGGGCGGAAGCAAGTTTGACTCCGAATAATAAAGCATAGACTTCAACTTGATTATTGGTGGTTTTTCAAAAGTTTCAAGAGAAAGTATTTACAATATATCTGCCTTGTCATTAATGAATCATGTAAAACTTGCCTAACTTATTAAGTGACAATATTTATTGTGATAATAAATTGGATTGAAAATCTAAAATATATGTTTCTACATAAAGTTGATAAATATATTTTTGAATTGATGATATATAATTACAAAACATTTATCTAATAATAAAATGTGATAAATATAAATTTATTATTAATATAAATAATAATGTTTTATTTTTTATTTTTTATTATTATATTATTACTTATAATATTTTATACCATTGATTTAAATTAAATTTTATATTAATATAGTTAAAAGTATTCATGAGAATATGATTGATAAAGAAAAAAATATTAATATATTAGAAACATATTTATGAGATTATGTAAATTGAATTATTAGTGAAATGCCCAACATCCTTAATTTCCCACCTCTCAGAGTCCAAGGCACCTAGATCGACCTGGCATTTGTATTCCAAGTCGAATCACTCATCAACTTAAGCCATGTCATGCTCAATACCCATCTTCAATTGTTGGCCAACACTTGAATTTGTTGTTTCTAATCTATTTCAACCCAACGTTATAAAAGTATCAACTATACATTATTGAGAAGCATTTGCATGATCAAATCCCATCATGCATTTATCTTCGAATTGCGAGCTACTAAAAACGGCGTTTATGGCTTAGCTCATTATGGTGTGAATTTTTCGAGGTTCTTTTGTCATCATTTGGCAAGCCCGAGGATCAACTTATAGTCTTAGGGGTTGGATCATTAACAGAGATCGAAATACACTTTTGTCATTGAGAATAAACAAAAATAAATAAAAATCAGCAATCTCCTCATGAATGTTGAATGAACTGTGAACATGGAAGATGGTACATAAATCAAGGAATCCAGTTTTACTCGTCTTATTCGTAATTTTTGAAGTGTCCACTTGGCCTCCTAAACATATCTTGATTGTATATTTCCAGAATATTTTGGAATCTAATGGATATGAGAAAAGTTCGATAATTGACTTCGCTCATGTTCATTGGATTCCGAAATATTCTTGGAATTCACAATCTATACAAATATGTCTCACTTGGCCACTCACTCTAAGCCCACATGCATAACGGCTACACAATTAAAAATGTTGCCATAAAAGTTAGCCGCTTTACCTCCTGCTCGTGTGCTAGAAGCCATGACCAATTTTTTGTTTACTTCTTTTTATTAATTAGTGATGCCCACAATTTGAATATATCTTGGCTACAAGGATTTTTGATTTCTATTAATCTTTGACTACAAATTTTTGATATACTAATAGTGTGGCCCTCATGGATTTATTTCTTGGGAGATTAGAAGTTCTCAAGATAAGAGATTGACAAATTTGGCACCGCCTTTGTTTTTTAAAGGAAAGATAAATGGTTGGTGATCACCATGTTATGAAGTTTTGTGTAAATCATGAGGTTTCAAATTTTGAACCTGTGGTGGTTCAAACCAACATAAAGAAAAAGAAAGATAAATCAACCAAACCTAAAGGACTCTCAATTGCATGCATCAATGATAATGTTGTTATAACAAGAAGAACCCATATATTGGCCCACAAATATATTAGCTATATTGGGAGCTATCTATCTATGTTTTTGTATGTTTATAGGTGCATTTTTGGTTGAAGCTATCACCATTTATTCGTTGAGTTTAAATTGTTGAAAATGGTTCAAATTGGTGAAGTATTAGAGTTACTGAATACTCTGATAATCTCTATTGTTGACAATACAATAAAAATCAACAAAGCCTTTTTCATTGATGTTCAAATTTGTTTACAAGATGCATAGGAGAAAAACAAGTTTTTCAATCTTGAATCCTATCTACAATGAGATGAACTACAACAAAAGAGTTATTATTATGTACTAGTCTTGGTTCATAACAACTTTTTAATTGAGATTAATTCCCATAAGTAACTAATACTTTAACAAATTAATGACATCACCTTAGGAGAAAATTCACATGATGTAGAAGTTCAAATTTCACTTTCTGTTGAAGAATGTAACTAGGTTCGGTCTTCACAATTGTATAATGTAATTTGTCAAAAATAATTTTTATTATGAATTATTAAATCATCGATTTCATGATTGGGTCATCATGTTTATAGGTCAAAGCCTCCATTGTAGGCTTCTAGGTTTTAGATTGAGTCAATAGAGTCATTATCAATGTTATTAGACCCTTCTCGGGCTTTTGTATCATGTAAAAATAATAATTTTTGATTCAAATAGCTCATTTGACACCTCCACACCAAGTCAGCCCTATGATGATGAAGTTAGCCTACATTAGGGAAATTTGACCCACAAAAGAGGCTATATATGGTAGGCAGTTCGATTGATTTTCTCACTCACTCAAGAAGTTCGATACATAAGAAAGAAAGGCAGTAAGAGGTGTGAAATTCCAAGAGAAGGAAGAGGATTGTAGAAGAAGACAAAGTCAAAGTTTTGGGGCTATCTTTCTCTCACACATGCAAAGTTACTGGGCTATTGTTGGGACCGAAATTTTGAATTCTACTGCAGGTTGAAGTTCTGCTGCTGGGGTCGAAGCTCTGCTGGGGAGGCTGAAATTCTGTTGCTGTCAGGTCGAAATTTTAGGTCAAACATCACTTGGAGAAGAAGGAAGGGTTGAATTGGTGACTAGGGGAATTTCGTGTCTAGGTCAAAAGAGTTTTGGACTATCTCATCTTGTTTTTTAGACTTATGGCATTTGCATAAACATGTATAATCTACCCATTAACATCACAAAAGACTCCACTATAACTGACTTGGCCTAGATTCCTTTTGATGCCCCACAAAGTTAAGTTTGATGAAGTCCTCTGGAGTGGGGGACTAGAAGGAAGGGTTGGAAGGGAAGAAATTCGGGATATAGGGAGTTTTCCATAAGTAATAGGGGGAGGGGACCCATTTTGGTTAGAATGATTTTTTCAAATTGATTTCATTCCCAATCTTTGGAGGACCAATGAAGAGAAGAAATTGTTTCCCTTATTTTATTTAGGATATCTTGCTAAATAAAGTTTGTGGAGGCCACAATATTCTTAAATGTGCGTCTGCTACGCTCCTTCCAAATCTCCCATAGGATGAATCCTGGGATGGGTTTCCATGCTCTATTGACAATGTGATTAGTAAAAGTGGAGTCACACCAAAATTGTAGAGTGGAGAGGAAATTATTTTGTGTTATGTCGATTTGTCAAAAGGGCATAGTAAGGTGGCCCTAGATAGAAGTAGAGAAGTTACAACTACTATGAAGATGGTTAACATTTTCTAAATTAGTTAAACAAAGAAAATAGGTTGAAGGGCCCTGAAAACCACAACTTTGAAGCTTGTCCCATGTCAAAATTTTGTTCTATAATAGAAGCCATAGAAAACAAGTGATTTTGGGCCACTGTTTGAGATTCCATATTTTATGCATTTTTCCTTGATCATCCTCATTGTTGTTTCTTGTGAGAAGATTGCAAGCTTCAAAGAGGTTAAAATTGTCTGAAGGACGGCAAACCCAACAAAGAATATAATTTCCCCCTTGAACCACAATGATTTTGTGTTGCTAATTCTTGCTTGATAATTGTGCTTTCATTTTGGGAAGGAGGATCATTTCATTCCTCGCACGACTTCCAATTGTACCATTGGGAATTGCATGGGCATGAGTCCCAATAATTTGAAACTAATATTTGTCCCTAGAGATGAGGGATTCCTTGGTTGGCAGAGTTCATTCTAAGCTCATTTTGGCCACTAATTCCATGAGTCATCCCAAAATAGTGAATTGTTCTTGTTTCTGATTTCCCAAAAACTATGCTCCTAGATAAGATGTTTGTTACTCCAATCAGTATTCCAAATATGAGAACCCCTAATGTTGCTTGTCATTATGCTGAGTCGATATTCCTGGGTATTAGGGGCATACTTAAATTTCCACATTTCTCTCCATCAAGCCTTCGAGTTTTTAATCCACCTCCATCAGGTTTTATCACTTAAATATCTGATGAGTATATCTCGATAGAGGAGATCAAGGCCTCCTCCTTTTTTTGGATGGAAAAATAAATACAAGGTTAATTACAAAAATCCAAGATAAAGAGTATTCAAAGCATCTCATTTCTTCAAGTAAATTTTTTTATTTTAATTTAGTTGGAATTAAGTTGAAGTTTGAATTTCACCTTTATTATGGGAGTTTTGTCTATGAAATGTGGCCTCTATAGTTTTTGGCCAATTTTTAAATTAATTAGATAATCAATTTTCCTAGAAAATTAATTAGAATGCATGGAAATTGAGCTCACCAGAAAAACTAGAACTCACTAAAAATGAGGTGATATAAATTCCCCATATCAAACACCCTAAAAAAATATCATATACCTTATACAAGACACCAAAAAAGGTCAATATTAATTTGACTAGTTAATATTAATTTAATTTTTCTCAACATGTATTATAGAGTGGTAATTTGTGTAAAAGTGTAGACATTAATTTATGACAAGAGTGCAATAAGCAATACTTATTCTTAATGATAAAATGAAATTTCATATTTTTATTAACATTAATTTAGAAAAAAAAATAGGGGTGACATTTGCGAGTGTAAATAAGATTTTTCAATATGTATGGAGCTTGGGAATGTACCAAACAATCTGACTGATGTTTATTGCATGTGGTGTTGTCTAGCCATCACAAAGAGAAAACATTTGACCACTAGTGGTTTTTGGAGATTCAATGTTGGTCATTAAATTAAAGATAGTCTAATCAAACCTAATGGTGAACAAACTCATGAATTTAATCTCAAGAATGAAGCATGAAATTAATTCATTTGATAAGGTTACATTTATGCATATCAAATGAGATCTGAACTTTAAGGTAGATCAGTGGTCCAATTTCATCATTGAGTTAATCCCATAAAATTTATTAAAAAATGCATATTTAAGCCATAACTCAATTCCCTTGTTTGATTTATTAGATATACCTTTGAAATTTCTTCATAATGTCTCTTTTAATGGGTTTGGGTTGGCAACACTTTGGGGCAAGTATAAGGTGTATATTTCTTCTTCCTTTTTATTTATTAATACATGCTTATATAATGACAATTCATTATCCCTTGGAATGCATATTTTGGCTTCTTAGGATGGAAGTTTGGGGTTTTCCATAGAAATTATTGGCGAGTTATGTGTTTCTAGGATTACTCAATTCTAATGATGACTTCCTTTGTGATTTTGATTGCCTCAACACGTATAACTTTGGTGATGGTTGTTTGAACCTTTGTGTTGGTTTTGTTCCTCCTTGTCTATGGTGAAGGTTGGGGTGGTGGTTTCAGTGGGGAGTTTTACATTTGGGATCCATGGGGAGTGAAGCATGTGAAGCTAGTGGAACATGAATAGGGGAAGGGTGCTTTGAAACAAAGGTCTAGTGGAATTCTTGCATGGTTGGATTGAAACCCAATACATCAACTCCTTTCAAAATGTAGGAACATCGTAGCATTTAAAATCTATGGACGAGTAAGAAAGACTTGAACTATTGGATTTTTCACTTTGATTTTTCTAAAAGGAAACTTAGGACTTTTATTAACTCGTTCCTTAAAATTGGAATGGGGATTTATATTGAGAAATTGGATATCTTTGTAAATGTGTTAATATTGTGTGGTTCTATTTTTCTTTTTGCATGTTGGCCTCTCTGGTCCCTAGGTTTGTGGAAAATTTTCCCTACTACTAGATGGGAATCATCAAGTTTGGTTTAGAGAAATTTATGGGTATCTTAGTTATATAACAATGAATAATGAGGCAATTAGACAATGGCAATGAATTATTCATTGACTTGATATCTCATAAGTAAATAATAGCACATTGCTGGTTATATCCTTGAATATTTCTAAATTGGGGTGAGAATTCTCCTCTCAAAATGCCAACACCATGAGAATCCCCCTGCTATAAGTAGAGAATCAATTCCTTGGAGTTGGACATTAATAGAATTCATAACTTGACTCTCTCTTCATAAGTGGAAAATCTCTTAATGGCTTCTAATAATCAAAGAACACAAAATTTAGTTCAAGAAGTTTGGAAAGAAGAATAGTTAGTCCATTAACATTAGGAACCTATCGAAATTGAAGGACTTGGCCCTCCCCACTTCTAAGGAGGGGAAAGAAGCATAAGGAAGTGCCTTTAATTGTCATTTTTTTATTATCAAGCTTTCTATTTTTGGACATTTAATTAAGGTTGTCCACATGTAAGCCAACTTAGAATTTATGTTTTTGTTAGTACTCCAAAGACACTGGTTATATGCTATGATTGATTTATAGTCTAGTGAAAAAATTATGGATATGAATATGCACACTACTTTTAGCTTTGACGTAGCCTTTTTAATATAAAGTTTTGTTTTGGTTAAAAAAATGTCAATTTAGAAAGAAAAAAATTGGAAGGAAAATTTTGGTATTTACATTTCACAAATGGTATCTAACATGGGTACTTCCTTTTGTGAATGGTACTTAATATAAATTTGTCGATGTTGATTATGACATTTGACCTTGTAGGAGAATTTAGTGAAGTATGCAATAGAGTAAGCACTCAAACACTCGAGCTAGCCCACTAATATTAATAATATTCTTGATATTAATGTGTTATTGTTTTAATTTGAACCTTGCATTAATATCATGAAAGGTGGTTTGTGTTAATATGATTATATGCAACTCCCCTTAGGAGAATGAAGGAGGAGAATTTATAAACATATAAGTATTTGAAGATGCTATAAAATAGGAATATCTTAATTGTTTCAAATACATACACCCACACAACATGTTTCAAAAAGGAAAAAACAAAACCATGCACTACTCAAATAAACACTTATGTGAGCCATGAGATGGTTGTCACGACTAACTTGTGGCTTGAGTAGACATGACCAAGGGGCATCTAAGTCATCAAAATCACTCGGTGTTCGCACTCGGCCTCGACCACACCAACCCTTAGCATGAGATTTTTTTTAATACATGAGAAATATTTCAATATTCTACATGAGAAATATACATGTTTCAGTCCTTGAAGACTTGTTGAGGCTCAACAACAAGGCTCAAAACTATTACAACAAAGCTCATCATGTCACTTGTAGGAATTAAACCTATGCAAGAAGGATAACAATCATTCATCCCAACCACTTGAAATAACAATATATAATGTTTTCTTATTATATCTCATGATTAATAATTAATACTAAAAACCAGATGTAAGCTATAAATATGTCTAAATAAACTTGATGAAATAAAAAGCCTTAGTTGTTAAGTCTAAATTAAAGATATATAAATTACTAACTCAAAATAAAATTCTTAATTTAAATTGATCAATTTTCAAAATTTAACATTTAATTTAATTTTTCATATTTTATTTTAAATCAACTTATATTAATAATAAATCTTAATTCTGATGGTAAGTATACAAATTTCATTTTAGTCCTAGAAAAGAGATTTGGATTTTTTTTTTAAGAGTAAAATTGTCCTCCCAATTTGTTTCTGTTTGCAGATTATTTTGTTTTTTAGGGTTTGACTTTTTTATTTATGAATTTTTTGTTTCTATATAGATAATTTTCATTTAATGGTAATATTCTTTTAATCTATTTTCTCACATTAATTTTTTTTTTCCCTCCCATTTGATTGCTTTGTTTTAATTTTAGTCTCATTTAGTTTTAATTTTTGTTATAAGATCTTGACTCATTAATCAATGCTTGACTCGTATATATATATATTTATAATATATATTATATATAATATAATTAAGATAATAAGATCTAATCAGCTTGACTCGTAATATATATAATAATATATAATATAATATATATATAATAATATACGTTCTTATTTTTTTAACTTGATTGTTTGTTATTATTTATGTTTTTCGATCTTTCTTTATATATATATAATATATATATTATATAATTACCCCCTCTGATTGCTTGTTTTAAATTTTAGTCTCTAATTTTTTTTTAATAGATCTTATCATTATTAATCGTAATTCTTATTATTTTATTTTTTGAATTGTTTTCTGTATTTGGTACTGCATTATTTGTTTTTTATTAAGTTACATTTTTTTCGAATATAATATATATATAAATAAAATATATATAATATATATAATTTTCGTTGTTATTATTATTAAATATTATTTTAAATTGGCCATTATATTTATAGGAATATTTTGATCTTAATAATCATTATTAAAATATTAATTTTCATAAACTAATCGTCATATGATCTTTTGGTCTCTACATTGCCCTCTATTTAATCATGTGCCATGATCTGCATCTTCATCTGGTCCTGATGATGAACCACACTCGCTCGTTCAAAACGTGTAGGCAAAAATTTCTTCTATGTGATTTCTACCAAAAAGACTCTTCTTAATGTAATATAGATCAAAAACCTGAATTCAAAAAGTAAAAATGTTTTTGTCTATTCTCCTTTCATAATTTTATTTTTATTTTATAGGATTGATTTCATTTTTTTATATTATAAAATATAATTATTTAATGATAAAAAATAAAAATGATATAAAATACAACTCTATATTCTTAGAATACTTTTGAGATAGTTAATTATAAAGATATAATTTTAAATTTATTTATTCTTTATTTTTAATTAAACTTTAAGCAAAATAAAAAACAAATTAAATTCTTATATTAATAAGGTAACACAATATTTTCGTATTAGCAAATTACTTTGTCAACTTACACAGTGAAATTTAAGATGAGAGAAAAAAGGTGAATTATATAGTCAAATTTAAGATAAGAGATTGCCTTGGTGAAGCTAACATTGTTGGGGAAGACAACGTTAGCCCCTTTAAGTAGGGTTGTGGACAAGTTTATTGGTTGGATAAAAGAAACTTTTGGTGATGGTTGATTAGGCTTACTATTGAAAATAAAAAAGAAGAGGTTGCTTATTCGTTTCAGTAAGGCATTTAATAAAAAATAATAATTTCTTGTGGAGTTAATTTATGATAGTAAGTCATCGATACAATGAGAATAAAAAGATGGAAATGGTTTTGGTTGAGTCGATTTGTTTTTCTTTTAAGTTAAAATTTTATGAGTAATATGAGTAATAAGTAGCTTAGTATGTATATTTTGCAAGAAGTCATTTAATTGAGTTTTTAATTTTTATACCAGATAAAGTGAATTAATTAAATGATATGTAAAAATTATTTGTATTAATGAATTGGATGAATCTTAATTATTGATTTTAATTAATGTTGAGATATAATTTCAATTGTTAATTATTTTGGAGATTAAGATTGTGGATTTAGTCAATAATTCGAATTTATAAAAATGAAGGTTAGGTTAAGGGAAGAGATATTCATCTTGAGCACAAGACATAGAGATTTGTAAATTGTTGTGGATCTTCCACTGGATAGTTCGTCGCAACAAATCTGATAATACTTGATTAAAAATATGAAATTCTACATTATTATAGTTTTATTAAATTTCTAGATCTATAGATTTTACTGTAATTAGTGCATGCATGCGAAAGGAAATCATGTAGAAAATATAGAACGACAAATTAAAATCTCTCTCTCTCTCTCTCACACACACGACAGAATATATGTTTTGGGAAACCCTTTCGAGAGAAAAACCAGCTGGAAGGTGAGGTCGCTCCATTCTTTTTCGTTGTTTGGAAATATGGCTGCAAGGACAAAGAAGTATGGCATGTGGCCCGTGGATTGCTACAATGCACAAATCCCCTCAGTGTGCTCTAAACCCTATCCCTTTTGGCTATTTTTGCTCAGCCATGGAACAAATGCACTCAAAAGAATGGAATGCCTCTTGTCCTTTTGGCCTGGTTATAACACAACCTAATAGACTACTAGTGGTTAAGTTTGACTACCTCAACTCTTAACCGAAGTTACAATATAGACTCTTCTAGTCCTTTACATCACAATCATGTGGCTAGCCCCTTTTCCATGAATAATGGGGGTTGATGCGACATCCTCTCAAACCATGGTGGTTAAAACATGAAGGTCAACTTCCAAGTGGCATAGCTTTTGCATACAAACTATGATTGACACACTTCTTACACCGTTGGAAAGATCTCTGTGTGTAGAATAGCATGAAAAGATGCCGCATTAAAGCGACAAAGTTTTTCCCCCAAAAATGTTGTTTGATGCCTCAAAATGCTCCCTGAAGGTTTTAAACCCTATTTTGCAAACTGGATCCCATAGGTAAAAAAATCCCCTAAGTTGATTCCTCCACTTTTTCCACTCAGGATGTGTCGAGATGGGTGGTAAACAATATAATGATCCAATCCAGATCACATAATGAGAGACAAGTATTCGTAATTAAGTAAAGAAGGACATCCATTCAACTAGTAAATTGAAGTGTGTAGGGTTCAAGAAAGAGTGTAAGGGGTAGCAAGGGAAGGATCCATATTAGCTAGTAGATTGAAGGATTGATCAAGGTTTGATCAACTGGATCAATTTTATGGTTATTGTTGTGTGTGATTTCCCTTATCCAAGGTATGTAGCTCTTGTAATTTATGAAGTCATTTGAATGAAGCACTAATTTCAAGGACACAAATATTTTTGTGCGTGTGATTAAGATTGATCTTTAATTTTTCTTCTACTTCCACTATTATATTTGCTAAAATCCCAGTTGTGTCTTTTATTTAGTATTTCTACGTAATAATATTAATTTTACATCAAGAAATTTTCTAGGTAGTAATTAGTCAAGTTTTTGGGGTTAGAAAAATCAACATGGTATCAGAGCATAGTCAATGAGAAACCAAATCTCTAAATAATTGCACACATGATTGCATGTGTGGGAGATTTCAAGGTCATATGAGAACAACCATACACAATCACTTGTAGAGAGTATGCATGGCTAGGTTCATATGGATCAAATCGTACGTGGATGAATCCAAGTAAGAGATGTAGTCATTTTTGCAACCATATGTTGTGCAATGATAGAACTAAAGACAAAAATTAACAAAATATGGCTACTGAAAATTGATGTGGGGGATTAATAACCCAAAGATTAAAAAATAAAAAAATAAATAAAGAAGTTTGGAAAAGGAAGTCACCACTACTAGAAATTGTTTCAAGATTTCGAGTGCTTGAATTGGACATAATTGTGACAACCAATAACAAAGTAGTTGTAGGTGGCAGAAAAGGGAATAACACAATTAAACTGCCAAAGTCATGCCATGTGTAGGGATAAAGTGGAAACAACTAAGCTAGATGCTACGAGTTGTAGCCTAAAAATAAATGCAAGTAGACACACACACACGAGCAGAGAGTAGTTTCCATACATGTTAGACATAGCAGAAAATGTTATATAACCAAGTATTATAGTGGAGGAGCACAACTTTGTTTGTACGATGCCATAGGGAAGTTAAAAAGGGAAATGGAGAGTGGAAACAACACAGAGTGACATACAATTGATAGATTTGGCATACAAAGGATAGTGCCAACAAAGTTACCTATAGGATTGGTGGAGGCCATCCTTCAAAGGGAGAGAGGGACATCATTCAAGTTGAAGGTGTTGTATAAAAACCAATTTTTTGGGTGTTTCAAAAGACTAAGACATAGATCCATGAAGATATCTTTATGGATCTATAATTTAGCATTTATTTTATTGTAGGTTCTAAAAGGACTTAGCACAAGGTGTAATCATCAGATATAGAAATGGTAGAAGCCATTCTCAGGTTTGAGGATTGGTTTGATGGAGCATCAAATTCCTTTCCCTAGAAGGTGAGAGTCACCTAGCTATTGAAGGAAATGACCTTTGGTATTCTATAGAAAAGGTTGTTCTTGAACCTACAAATCCAACATATAAGGCGACTCATGTAAAGAAGGACATCGGAGCCTAGATGATAATCATGGATACCATGAAGGATCATTTGATCTATCACTTAGTAGAGAAGAAGTTGGCCATAGATATGTTCAAGGCTCTAGTGGACCTATTCTAGAGTGACAACATGAACATGAAGATGATCTTGGGAAACAAGCCTAGATCCATCCATATGTCAAGGTTTGATAGCACTACCAATAACTTCATGAGGATCACCCAAACTTGAGATCATATTGTATCCATTATGGATAAATTGTAGGATTTAGAGCTCGTAATTGTGGCACTGAATGGTTTTCTCGGGTCATGGGAACCATTTGTTAATGGGATCTTCACTAGGTAAAATATTCCCAATATGGGAAAGGCTTTGGAATGACTACATCTAGGAAGAAAATTGGGAGGATTATAAAGCCAACAAGTAGGTAGATAGAGAGGAGAACCTGGCCCTATTCAATATGGCTAAGAAGGGCAAAGGGAAGGGCTCCAAGGATAACACTGAGGGATAAACCTATTAGCCATGGAATAAGAAGGTCTTGAGAAAACTCAAGTGCTTCATTTTCCGTAAGAATGGGAAATATGAATCATAATGTATATAGAAGAAGAAGGAGAGAGTAACTTGCAATAGGTGGTAGCATCACTTTGGTTCATCTTAACGAGTTTGCAACAAATCTCGATAATTAATTCTCATTAGTATTATTTTTATATATGAACACCATCACAAGGAGTGCTTGGTACTTGGATGATGGTGCATCACATCATACTACAAATGAACGACAACGTTTTAGCAATATGACAGGTAAGAATATCAAGGTGTTGAGGTGAAACAGTTGGGAGAGTACACCTCCAATAACTTCAATGATTTTTCCAAGGAGGCAGGGATAAAGATGGAGATGATACTCTCATACAACCCTCAACAAAAAGGGGTTATACAAAGAAAGAAGCAGTTGATCATTATTTTTTCCAAGGCTATGTTGCATGGTCGGGAGCTATTGATGTTTCTTTGTTTGTAGGCATTTAACACTATATTATATGCAAAAAATGTGAGTTCTCACAAGATGTTGGGGGACAATAATCCTAAGTATGAATTCATAAGGGTGAAGAGATAAGACACTTGGGGATCTTTGGTTGTCTAATATGCATCCATGTTCCTGTGGAGAATAGGAAAAAGCTAGAGCCTCTAGGATAAAAGGGAATATTTGTTGGATATAACAAGACTTCAAAGGCTTGCATGGTATTCATATTAATGCATAGGAAGATAGTTGTGATAAGGGATGTTAGGTTCAAGGATAACTCGACATTTAAAAGTTTTGATGAGTTTCCATTGGTAGTGATAGAGGAAAAGAAGTAGGAGGATTTGAAGGGAGAGAAACATGAAGAGGCTTCTAGTTCAAGGAATAGACCCTTAGGTGGGGAGGAGTCATTAGCTCCTTCCAATTTTGTTAGGAGACATAGGTGGTTTGAGTAGACATTGAGGGATGCTTAAGAGCATGTGGAGACCCCTAGGAGCAAATTTAGGGAGAGAAAGTCTCCAAATATGTTTCTAAACTACATGGAAATGATGAGTAGTGTCATCAAAGAGGAAACAAACCATGAGGTTTGCAGGATATCCATGGTGAAAGACGATGCATGGGACATTTTTTTGGGATTGGAGGGACAACCAGTTCTACGTGGATCTTTAGGAAGTACCTTCCTTTCTAAGAGGGAGTGTTGATAAGAGTATCTCAGGCAGGTTCTTTTGCACATGCCTAGGTGTCTAAGCATGTGGAAGTTTCCTAATCAAATCTTAACTTTAGAAATTAGTTTATTTATTAAATTAATTAACTTTTATAAGATCAAGTGAGTTAATATAATGAAATCAAAGGTTATTTGTATTAATAAATTAGATAGGTTTCAATCATTGATCTCAAGTGATGTTGATATCTAATATCAACTAACATTCACCTTGGATATTAGGGTTATCGATTTGGTGAATAAGTAAAACTTATAAAAAGGAAGGGAAGGGTAATGGAGGAGACACACATCTTAAGAACAAGACATAGTGGAAGTGAGATCTTAGTGATTGAATGGATAAGGAATTCTATTCAATTGTGAAAGATTCAAGGAAGAGTGAAAGGGGTAGAAAGGGAAGGATCCATATCAACCAACATATCAAAAGACTAATCAAGGAAAAAATCACCTAAATTTATTCTAGGTTTATTTTTGTCTGTATATTTCCTCAATGGGCCATTATCCAAGGAAGGGAGCCCTTGTAAGTTTTGAAGTTATTTGAATGAAGAACTAATTTCAAGGCCACCAAATATTTGTGTGCATGTGATTGAGTTTGGTGTTTATTTTTTCTTCTATTGTCATATTTTTTAAAATCTCAGTTATGTCTTTTATTCAATAGATCTACATACTATTAATAATTTTACAACAAGGAATATACTAGTTAGTAATTCAGTAGTTTGTTGGGGTTAGAAATTTTTACATTACGTGAGTAATTAGGATGAAAAACAAAGTTGGAGAACTCAACTTGAATATATATATGTATATATTCTTAATTGATTCTAAGGATCGATCTTTGATGATATATAAATGTCTACATATTGTTACATGAGGTTTGATACTTAATGATATATAAGTTGTGGTATATTGTGTTCTTTATGTTGATAAGGTTTTCATAGAGGAAGTGGTTGTCGTACTAATATAATAATTGATTTGTTGAATGAATATGGATTTTTCTTGCCCTACCTTCCTCTTCTGTGTAGGCACTATGCGTTTGTGAATAATAAACATTCAAACATATAGTGTTTTAAATCTTGGAATAATTTTTATGATTTTAAAACTCCTCTCCTCCTATGTGATATTCAAAATTGTTTGTGATGTCTAGTCAGTGATGTCATATTAGTCCCAACATATCATGATCCTATGCTAATGGGGGTCTCCATAGACATAGTGTCCCTCCTATTAACATACGATTGTTTGGTTGTATGGTGAATAAGCATGCTTTCTTGCAACCCTCTCCTCATAGAATTGTGTGGGTGCATGTGTGCGAGTAAGAAATATCAAATGATAAGGTCATGATAAAATGTTCTAATACAATGATACTCAAAATATTATTATCAAATGTGATAATAACACTGGATGTATATTGTGTTTGGCTTCTTGGAATCACTTTTACAACTTCAAAGTATCCTCTCCTCTTATGTTTTGTCCCAACATACCCTAATCCTTATGCTAATAGTGATGTCTACTAACATAATGGTCAATTAGTTGCAAGGTGAATATGTGCGCTCTGCTCAAACCCTTCCTTTGTGGGATTTTTTGTGTGGTGTTTATGTGTGAAACATAAATTATATAATGAATAGTTAGATTTGTTGTGTTTAGGATCTTCGAATATTTTTTTATGACTTTGAAGTCCCCTTTCCTCTTGTCTACTATACCATGTTGGTAATGAGGTCTAGTTTTCAAACACATATAAGTTCCAACATAGCCATAGTTACAAGATTAATGTGTGTTTTCTTAATATCCCCTCCTCTAATATTGGAAATATTAAATTAGCTCTAATGGATTTCTTACATTTATCCTTCTACTATGTTTAGAATGTATATAGATGAATATGTGAAGTATTTCCATAGATGGTCATAATAAATAGAGGATGTGTACATGGATCCATTAATATGCCTCGTCTTTCTCTTGCTAGCCATGATGTGTTCAAATCTTTAGCAAAAATTCAAATTTAATAATTCAAACAATTTTTATTTTTATGTTTCAAAACCTTATGGTAACCATAAGTATATCTAATCTTTCAAAAAAATTTCATGATATTTTAAAGGAAATTTTTATCATAATTATTATAGTAATATAGATAAATATATTTTTTGAGGGACCAGGAATCCACCCGAGGGATCATTTTCCATTTCATGCCCAACTATAAAGCCCAACCCGAGGTGTTGTTGGGGAATTGCCTTGTGACCTCCCAATGGGTGGTGCTTAGCAATGACCTCGTCAAGTGAGCTAACCCTCAGCTAATTTAATATATTAAATCTTATAATATATATGAACAATTAGTTACAGTATAAAATATAATATAAGTTATTGATGAAAAATTTATTATATAAAAACAAAATATTTTTATAATATAATATAAATCTTATTTTTATTATTATTATATTTTAATGTTAAAATGTTATAATAACTAATTTTTGTGCAGAGTCTCTGAGCTAAATATAAGATATCTTGTGATTTTATGCTATGTTATGTTTTGTAAACAAAATAATAAAATAATAAAAATAACAATAACAATAGTCTTATGTTAAAATAAAAATAACTTCAAACTTTTTTTTTTCTTTTTTTCTTTCTTTTCCGAGGAAATAACTGGGCATATCCACCCAAAGGGATCACTTCCCGTCATCTTATTAGTGGAGCATAACCTTGAGAGAGTCGAGGAGAATTGAACTAGGGATCACTTCCTGTCATCTTATTAGCAGAGCCTAACCTTGAGAGAGTCGAGGAGAATTGAACTAGGGATCACTTCCTGTCATCTTATTAGCAGAGCCTAACCTTGAGAGAGTCAAGGAGAATTGAAATGGTGACCTTCCAATATCAAGGCACTTTTTAGCGACCGAACCTCGACTAATTGAGCTAACCCTCGAGGAAAATGACTTCAAACTAAAGTAATAAAAATAAAAATTCTACGTTATTATTATTATTTTTTATATTAATTTGTGTTGGGTAGTTAAGGGAACTCACGATTTTTGAGGTCTAAGTTGATAAGAACCCATGTTATTGACCCATGTTTTTCATGTGGACTATAGCCTATTTAAAGGGTGAAAGACTCTAGGAAAATGTGTGCATTGATAGCGTTGTGTGAAAAATCAAAATTTGTAACTATTGTCGTGTTTTTGTGGGTAATCTTTTAAAAATTACTATAATAATTTTTCCATCTTAAATCTGGATGTATAAATGCAAAGAGGGATCAAATATCCCAATGTGCAAACCTCTTTTTTGTGTGCAAAAGAGATTTTCTCCCTCTAAAATTAATAGCTCTCGAGTTAAGATAGATCTAAGCTATAATATTTATATTTCAAAACCTTATAATAATCATAAATAAATAACATCTTTCACAAATTATATATATATATATATATATTTCAAATCGTTAGGGTAACCCTAAGTACATCTCATTTTTCACATTTGGCATGATATTTTATAGAATTTTTATTATCATAATAATTATAGTATATAGAGATAAATGTTAAACATATTATAATATACTTTTTGTTTATACATTTTTATTTTAAGAAACATAGTTTTCTATTAAAAGAGGCAAAATCTAGAGTACGGGCCAAAACCTTTACAAAATTATTCTAGCTCCATCAAAATTGTTGTTACCTAATCCTCTAGGATTGGGAAAATATATTGTAAATATGTAAATATAAAAAAAGAAGATGAAGAGACATTATAATGTGAACTTCAAGGGTCTCTCTCTCCTATGTATATGTTAATGTTTCATTTAATATAAAATTGAATTCATGGAGTTACCAAAATACCTTGGCTAACATGGTATAAGAGCACAAGTCTCAACTTCGCATTTATCTGCACTCATAAATCCTTTGAATTTTGTCTCGTTTACCATTACATCATTGCTCTTGTAACTCCACCGTTATTTCCTACAAGCATTAACGCATCAATGTGTGACCTATAACGCAGAGTATATCCTCCATGATCTCTGCACATAGTGGTGTTATCTTTACACACAGTGTTGTCTATGCATTATGAGTGTGGTCAGCCTCACAGAGAGAGACGACCATTGGAAATATTGTTGTCTTGAAGGAGAAATCACCACCTTTTCTATTGAAGAATGAGACTATCCCCATCTTCAGTGTATTTAATTGTTGTAGTTCGTCATTTCCAAAAAGGATTTGAAGAATCGTTCCATTCATGGTCTGCGTGTTCCATTATTGTAACCAACCTTTAATCGTTGAGATATTTTCAAACTTCATCAAATCCACAAATTAGAATTCACATCTGATCAATACCATGAACTATTGTACAAGTCACCATGAGCGCCCATTCATTTTTGGCGACTTTCGGCACTGCGCATGCCATGGATTATAAGCACCACAAAGACTCTAGTCTGTCTTCATTGTGTAGTTGAAGAATTTTGCATAGATGCATTCACTCATATCAATAGTTGGAGTAGTTCTCAATGGAAAAGAGAACTACCATGAATGTTCTATAAAGATAAAGCATAACCTCATTTTCAATGAATTATGGAAAAGGAGTATGTGAAGGAGAAGATGGGAATCCACTTTCAAATCCCACATCAGAAAAAGAGCTCTCCATATGGGAGAGAAAGAATAACAAGGTCTATGACTTGATTGTTGCATCAGTAAATGAAGAGGTGAGCCAATTACTAGTGCTTTTAATGCTTTAACCAAGTTGAAAGACTTATATGACTCACACCCAGAGCTTGAAGTAGTTCAACTAATGATCAAACTCTTCAATATTGAATTGAAAGATGATGGTACCCTTTCCCTAGCCTTTGAAATCATAGCTATTATGCATGATGTAGAAGACATTAGTGTTAAAATGGATGTTCCTCTCACATATTTCCTTAAGGAATTATATCCCACATATTCTCAGTATCTTGAATCATTACAAGCTAGTGACCAACTTAAAGAGATTACTTTTGACACTCCTGTGGAGAAGTCTGTAGAAAGAGAAAGATTTTCGGAAGAGGAATATAGTTGCTCAATCTTCTGAAGAAGTTATGTGCCTTACATAGTAAGAGAAAAATTAGGAAACAAATTATTCTAGAGGAAGAGGTGGTAGAAGAGGAAGAGTAAAGAAGAATAAAAGAG
>APFE030357041.1:71084-87881 GCA_000404065.3 Pinus taeda | reverse complement strand
TACCAAGGAGGAAGACTTGATCTTCATTGTATATACGACAACATAAATGGACATGATGAATCCACATGAAATCTCTCTTGAGACAGAATCGAGCAAGAAAGAAATGAATAGAAAGGTAAAACCCCGGATCTATGGATAGGTAAAGCACCTAAATCTGCTCATCATATTGTGGCACATTGAAATATTGGAGTAACTGAAGAATTGTTTAATACTTCATTTACTTTGTGGAAAGATGCATGGTTTCTTGATAAAGGTGAAAACTGCTAAATGATATTCCAAAAATATTTCTTTGAATATTTTAGTGACAATGTAGATGGAGTAGTCTACTTTGTAGACAATTCAAAACTCAAGCCATCCAGATTTTGCACCATTAGGCTCACACTACCCAGACTCCATGACTTTCTTCTGCATGATGTTCTTTACCTCCCAAAGATGTGGAGAAATGTTTTGTTCTTGGTTCACATCCACCAACAAGGTCACTCCATTCACATATTTTAAGGCATAGTTGAGGTGATAAAAGCATCAGATGAGTCACTTGTCATGACGGGAATAGAAGAAGAAAGACTCTTAAAGGTTCAAGGAACATCTGCCTGTGCACAAATATATGCATACAGTTCTCAGTATAATGAAGGTACACTTCCATCCAATCTCTTATGACATTTTATATTTTGACATCTAAATTACGACAATCTTCATTTATTAAAGAGAATGGTGTTACTTGTTTACCAACCATTCCTAGGAAACTGAATGTAATAGCCCTGGTGAAAAGTTCATGTATTAAAAGTTAATAAAGGAGAAATAAGACCACCGGTAAGGGACACTTATTCCAAGATGAATGTTCGACAAATATATCCTAGTAGGCATCACTGGATGTGTGTTTTGGCTTAGGAAAATTGTCAAAGGCTAATGCAAAATCATTAAAAGGAAAAAATGCATTTTTGGCACATTTATTTATGAAAATAAAGGAAAATAGGAGAAAAGTAAGGTGAAAGGTCATAGGTTGCATGTGAGGAGGAAATTGAAGGAAAATAATGGAAAATGAAGAAACTAGAGGCCTCATGTAGAAAAAGGCTTATGAGGATCAGTTCATGGTTTTTGTCAAGTTCAAGTTTGGAGCTCTCTAATTATTCTCTTTATCTCTCTCTCACTCTCCTGGTCACTTAGAGTTTCTTGGAGCACTCTAGTTTGGAGCAAGGAAAGGAAAGGAAAAGCCAACAAGGATCAAGGAAAGGAAAGCAGTATCAAGCAACTTCAACAAGAATACTTGTAGGTAACATTTTTCATGTTTGATACCTCATTGGTTTGGACATGCATGGCTTTGCATGTCGGTGTATGGGTCTCTTGCTATCGGTGACATGGTTTTTCTAGGTTATGAAAATGGATTTCAGCCTAGCCTAGGATTTTTTCGGATTCCATGGTATGTTGGGATGTTTATTTTGGTGTTAGAACTTTGGAATTATCGGATGGACTTCATAATCTAGGGAGGAGAAGGTCTCAAGGTTCATTCCCAAATTCCTAGGAATCCCTTGACCGGTTTTGGCGGGATACAAGGTAAAGCCTGAGGGAGCAATGTAGGTTTAGGGCCTAGTGAAGCGATTTTGGATTGTGGTAAATCCTGAGAGACAAGGAGATGAAAAATTCCTCAAGGATAGTGATGGATTCTGGATGGCATTCCAAGTTCTGTTCGGTTGTGATCGGAGCACCGATATTTTTGTGATCATGGTTTGATGAGGGTGGAGGTGGTTTAACCTCTAAATTCCCTTAGTTGTTCTTGGATTAGATTTTCTGTGAGATCCCACATTCATGCTTGGAATATGGCACGGGGGTGACTGGCTAAAAGAGAGATTTGGTTAAGCCATGTATATGGTTGGGTGGTACATGGATGTCCCAAACCTAGTCGGATTTGACTATGATTAATAAAGGATGAGTTCTCTTACTTTTGCACTAATTTATATGTCGATTTAATGGTTTTCATATCTATGATATTTATATGGTTTTATGATGGTTATAAGCATGGTTTAATAACTGGTTCATGTCATGGTTATTTCATATATTTACTTGTAACTATTAAATCGATGGATGAAACACCTAATTGATGATGTAGTAGTTCAATGGAGAAGGAGGTGACCCTTCTAGTTATGTTTCATAAGTTGTTTCAGTCATTTATGTCTGTATTGTATCCTAGACCTGTAGGTTGCATTGATCCCAAGTGTTTGACATAATGCCAGTCTCGATTGGGGATGCTCATGCCTAGTCCTGAGGGTGATTTTTGATTGATCAGCATTGTCATTATGTTTTTTATTGAATTTTGGAAGTTACAATAAGTTATGGGTAGAGGCTAGGATCTGGGCTAGAAAACTGGCTTAAATCTCGAGGTCACTGGCACATAATTGGAAATTTTGGTCCACAGTCAATGGCAGACAAACCTATGAGAGCGAATTTAGGTTGCTGGTCGCTCCATTTCCCATATCATGAGAGCGACTATAGCCTAAGAGCTGCAGAATAGAAGTGGGACCCAGGGACCGGTTGTTTGAGTGGCTGAGTTGTCTCCTGAGGGTTTTTTTAATGACGTTGGATGTATGTATGTGAAGTTCTATCGATTCCATTTCCTTAAGGTGAAATAAGAGGTTGAATCTGATTGTAGTAGCATCTCTCCTCATGTTTACCTTGGTTGGCATGGTTACTTTGGGTAGAACTGGGTGGGGGTGTTACACTAAAGCAATGTTATGCTTGTATCTTTGGAAAAATTAGCAAACAACCATTTCATAATTATGTTTTTAGAGCACGTAGAAAGCTTGAATTGATTCATTTTGACTTTTGTGGCCCTATGCCTTTTCCATATGCAAATGGAAATAAATATATGATAATTTTTATTGACGACTACACTAGAATGTGCCAAGTATATCTCTTGAAGAATAAATTTGAAGCTTTTGAAATCTTCAAAACCTTTCATGCATAGATTGAAAACAATACACAATCACATAGTGGTTCTATTTGTACTGATAATGGAAAATAATATACTTGAAATGATTTTGAAAACTAGCTTTTCTAGTGTGGGATTCAACATCAAACAACAATTTCTTATAATCCTAAACAGAATGGTGTAGCTGAAAGATTGAACAAGACAATCTTAAGTATGGTTCGTTCAATGATGTTTTTATAAAATGTAAATTTGATGTTCTTGGTTGATGTGGTTATATATACAATGTATATTAAAAATAGATTTCCATATCATGCGCCTAAAAATAAGGCTCCTTAGGAAATGTGGTATGGCCATGTTCCTTCGGTAAGGCATCTCAGGGTTTTTGGTTCCACTTGTTATGCCTTGATTCCTAAGGAACTGTTGTAGCCACAACCACCACCCTATTAAAACATGCTCTGGTAGCAAATCTAAATGGGTCCCCTAGAAGTTTGATCTTTCACTTCTCCGAATGATTTGTTTTTATCTAAGGGATTTTAACTATGTGCCGAGTCAAATATGCAATTCTTAATGGTCAAGACCCCCCTTGAATAAATCTTTGCAGCATGATTCATTTATAACCTAGTCTAGCCCTTCATTCATATCCTTCACCGGGACTCTTTCAATCCTCATAAACCTTCATGGTGCCCTATTCCCACACATATAACCACCCCCACTCTTTACCCCTTAAAACCTTCCATCACATCTTTATTCCTATTATAACTCTTTTATAATAGAAATGCTTTACAAAGCACGCATGACTTAACATCTCCGCACATCCTCGTTGCATACCGTTATTGTATATCGCAGGTCACATTGATCAAGGGCAAGGCCTATCTCTCATGAATAAATGTGATGCGATCAGGCCTCCAATCGCAAATTGCAATTGCACTTTGCTAAGACCCAAAGCCCAAGCTTCAACATTCTGCGAATGGAGGACTCGCCAAGATTATCAAGCATAATACATATATTTTTGGGTTCGCTTCCCCAATCACATATCGCAATCGGTGGAACCCAAGGTTTACTTATAAGGCGCACTGCGATATACCAGACCCGCTAGAACTATTAAATGCAACATATATATTTTCGGGTCCAGCGTATTGCATATCGCAATCGGCGGAGCCTGAGGCTTATACATAAGGCGCGATGTGATTAGCGGACCCGATGATAACTATAGACTCGGGTGCATAATATTTGAAGTCTGGCCTTATGGTCTGGTCATGGGTTTTCTCATGTTTCCCTGTGTATTCTGATAAAATGTTATGGTCCGGGTTTTTAAAGGAAAATTCCATTTGGCGGACCCATCAGAACTATTAATCGTAGTGCATATATTTTCGGGTCCGCTTCCCCAATTGCAAATCGCAATCGGCCATGTCCAGTGCTTATACATAAGGTGCGATACCATATGGTGGACTCAACGATAACTATAGATCTTGGTGTATAGGATTTGAAGTCCGACCTTATGATTCGGTTGCGAGTTTTCCCGTGTATTACGATAAAATGTTGGGGTCCGGGTTTTCAAAGGAAAATCTAATAGGGGTGATGTTGCATGCGATTTCCTGCCGCGATGTGCTATTGTGACTCGATCGCATCACAACCTTGGCTAAACTAGGGGCTGATTCTTTCACACTCACTCCTTTTGATTTCAATACGCCTTATCATTTTATAAAGTTTAACGAGGGGAAGATTTGTTCTTAGGTGTTTCTATCATATGTTTCATAATCATAAAGCTAATGTTAATTATCTCTGCAGGCGAGGATTAAATGACACATGAGTGGATCCGAAGAGTTCATATATGTAGGTGTGTTTTATTTAATGATTCAGCCTTAGGCATTCTCGGTCAAGTTTTCCATGCGTTGCCTGTGTATTCCGAAAGTGTAGTTGTCCTGGGTTTCATCATGAAGAGATGACACACAGTCATTCTCCTTTCCATCAAAATTCATTTATTCCCCCCCAGGAAGTATAACTCTCCAGCAAATGTAACCTCGACGTGTCAGTGGTTACACTGACTGTTCTATGTCTGTATATTCAGATTTGTATATTGAAAAGAGAAGGGACGTGAAAAGTTAGGGGAAGACTGAGGGTCAGTTCCTTCTGCATAAGTATTACCTCCAGAGATGAGGGAAGGACTTTTTTTTGGGCATAATAGCTTTTGATTTATTGTGCTAATAAAGAAGATTGTTTGGGTCAAGAAGTAGCCTTTCTCAGATCCATTTTCCTCTTCTTTCATGTGTTTGGAATCAGGGTGTTGTTGTTGGCATAAATATAAATGTGTTTTGTTTTGTGCATATTGATAATGATACAGCTTATGACTAGCCTTGGTTATTTTCATGTAATTCTTTATCATAGTTAATTCATGAGCAGTCCCTGCTTTGAAACTATGTTAAACATCAGTTGCAAGTTTAGTTGTAGGAACAAGAATGTGCATTCCTGTGTGAGTAATTAGATTGCAATTAAGATTTAAAACAAAATTTTTCATCTGTGAACTCAATAATTGATTCATTTGGACTTGGAATCTATGCATGATGTTTAATCTCTTTTGTTATGCTCTTGCATGATAGATTAGAATAGTTAGGACTAGCATAAGTAGTTAGAATTAGTGTAGATAGGATTTGATACATATACGTTAGCTATTTCTTTTGTTGATTTAATTGAAGTGTTCCTCCAAGACATAATCTTTCAACATCTATAATAGTTTACAAGATCCTTTAAAACCCGTTGGAACTAGCCACTTCAAACGAAAGCAGATCTAATTGGGGTCTGCGATCGGGTTAGTTCCCCTTTGTTGACACAACGAAAATTCGCCATGTCAACAAATTGGTGCTAGAAGGAGGGCCTGAACCGCTGTCCACAACTTTTCATGATTTCATCTATAAATGTCGCGCATGGATTCAAAAATATAAATGTATGGATCATAAAGGTCGAAAAGATCATTCCGCCCATTTGGAAGAGCCTCATTTCGAAGAAGCAGAGATCCCTCTAAGTCCCGTGTTTGGGTCACCCAAAGAAGAGAGACTGTGGGAGTATCCTGTCACTCAGGAACAAATAGTTAGAGTACTTACTCAGGCTTATGCTCGTTCCCTCTCTCAGCTCCCCATCTTTCACTCTTTATCGCCGAAAACTAAAAGAAAGCCAAGGGTCTTTCCCATAAGCGAAGAGACATCTGCAACCCCTTCTCTTGAAGATATTGTGCTAGAGTCCTTGCAAAGTATCAACACCCCTTGGGAAGAAATTCCTGAGGATTCCCCCTCTAAAGGTAATCCTTGGCTTGATTTGGAAAATCTTAACAAAGAACGCCTCGAAGAAACCTTCAACCAGAACCTCCCTATCCATAATATGGCTAATGTTCCCCCTCCAGGTGGGAATTTGCCTCTACCACCCCCTCCAGGTGGGAATCAACCTCCACCGCTTCCTCCAGGTGGGAATCAACCTCCACCTCCTCTAGGAGCACTCCCTCCTTGGCTTGCTCAGGATGCCGTAGTGGTACCTAGGCAACAGCATGCATTACCTAAGAATGCAGAAAGAGTATTGCCTAAATTTGACCCTGAGCAGGGAGACACTGCTGATAACCATATTCACTCTTTCTTCCTAGCCATGCACATGTCGGGGGTAGCCGATGAAGATGTAGTATGTCTCTTATTCCCTTTTACTCTGATTGGTGTGGCCTCCACATGGTACTTTAGCTTGAGAATAGGATCGATCACCTCATGGGGTGCCTTTCAACAGGCCTTTTTAGACAAGTTTGGCGATGACAAAACACATGTGGCCTTAATTTAGAACTATCCTGTTTGAAAATGGAAACCAAAGAGAAGGCCAAGGATTTTAACATCTGGTTGAACACTTTGTTCAACAGAATCCCAACTAACGTTAGACCTACTGAGGAGGTGCTTATGGAATTCTACATTACTGCTCTCCCTGTCCCTACTGCGATGTGGGTCAAGAGAAGCAACACAAAAACCTTACAAGGTGTTATCAATGAAGCAATAAAAGTTGAGAATGAAATGATCAGCCTCACAACATGTCATCATATGACCGAAGGAAAGGAAGCCTCTCAGTCATCCAAGAAGAATAATGGGAGTGATAACAAAGTGGCTGAGGTCAAAGAAAGGGACACCACGTATGTGGAAGGTCTGCATCAGATCATTAAGAAATTGACAAACACAGTCATTGATATGAAAAGGAATTCTAGAGAGAGTACAAATGGGAATGGAGGAGATTATAACAACATAAAATCCTTCAAACCTTTCTATCGTAAGAAGACAGAAGGTGGTCATGGTCAACTTGCGTTGCCTGCTCCACCCAATGAAGGGAATTTAAATATGGAAGAGCTGGCTCTTATTGGATCGCTCCTTAACAAAGAAGAACCTATAGCGGAGCTGGAGCCAGAACAAGAAAATGAGGAAGAATACCAAGTAGAAGAGCCCTTGGACGAAGAATCTCAAGTCATTATACTATGGGATTTCTATACAAATGAGAACAATGACGATGAAGGAGATAGTATGACAGAAATCCACACTAATGAAATCCACACATGAAGTAAAGGGCCGCTTGCGGGCGTGATGAGGTTTGTAGACCAGACAAAGAAAGATCTTCACCCTTTGAAGGCATCTGCTCCTAAAGTTCCTGTTGAGAAGGGTAGACCTAGTGGTGATTCCAAGAGTACTCCAGTTGTGAACAATCCATATATAGATAATACATCTCCGACTGCAACGAAGGAAACTCAAAATGGTAAACTCCCACCTAAGAATGGAAAAAACGGTATGTTTACTCTGCCCTACCCCGTTTATAACATTGATTACAACATTGTGGATGATCTTAAGAAATCTTGAGCTAATATCACATACTTTGATTTGTTAA
The DNA here is from genome assembly GCA_000404065.3 of Pinus taeda. Classification (NCBI taxonomy): domain Eukaryota; kingdom Viridiplantae; phylum Streptophyta; class Pinopsida; order Pinales; family Pinaceae; genus Pinus; species Pinus taeda. The sequence continues at coordinate 80,065 of APFE030357041.1, read as the reverse complement.
AGTTAACGCAGCAAAGAGATCCGCTTTTGAAAGCTATGAATGAACGAAATTGCAAATCTCCCACCAATCCGAGTAGCCAAACCAAGAAGTCGACATCCAGACTTGTTAGTACCCCTAGTACAACCCAAATGCCACCAGCCATGGAAGCCACTCTGTCAAAAATAAATTGAATGCCCCAATATGTCAGTGCAACCATGATAGGAAGGAAATCAAAATCCATGATTCCACCTTTCCTTATCACATTTGAAATCTTCAACATGAACGTATACAATTGCCTTTACGTTGTTGCTAAAAGACTTCATGCAATATCCGAGAAAAATAGAACTCGAATTATGCAACTGGACAAAATGAATGTGAAAGTAATTGGAGAATTGAAAGATGCGCTGATTTGGATGGCTGCCAAACCACAGTACACACAAGGCATTGACATAGTGGTATTCGACATACCCGAGGCATATGGAATGCTGCTTAGTAGGGGCTGGTCAGCAAATCTGAATGGGTATTTCTCAACTGATTGGTCCCATCTCTTGTTGCCTCAGAAGGGAAAAGGTGATACACTGAGAGTTGATCGAGAAATATACATGAAGTATGTAGTGATAGAACTAAACAACCCCAATGAGCCTGTAATGTTTACCAACTCTATCCTTGGGAATTATAGTTTCGGCGTTTGTGCCTCGGAGACTTGTTTTGGAGAATTCCATGCAGAGATAGTTGAAGAAACTGTAATAAAAACACAATTGGAAGCTCTCCCCCATAGTCCAACTGATGAATTATCTTGTATTATAGTAGATGATAGGACTAATTTTGTAGAAAGTAGTTCAATTGATGTAACATTAGATTCTATATTTTGGACAGTCTATTTTGATGGCTCTAACTACATTGAAGGTGCAGGAACTCGGAGCATTCTCATTGACCCGCAAGGGAACCAACATTTGATGGCTAGCCGGTTGGATTTCACGTGCACCAACAACATGGTAGAATATGAAGGCTTGTTGCAGGTCCTGAAGAAAGCCACTGATATGAAGGTAAAAAATCTTAAAGTTTTTGGTGACTCACAGATAATTGTGGACCAGGTAAGGAAAATGATACACTGCAATTCCCACACTTGGTAAGATACCAACATGAGGTATGGAGCTTAATTGATAGTTTTGATTCTTTTAATATCACATACATACCTTGAGGGCAAAACCGAGATGCTGATCTAATGGCTATTATGGCTTCAAAACTCTTGCTTGACCTTAGATTAAACAAGAATAAATATTATGTTGAATTGATTTTTAAACCATCCGTGCCTGATAACATCTCAAATTGGAAAGTGTTCAAAGGTGATGAGAAAATCTTGGAGTTCCTGCATTGTGAAAAGACATTCAAAAATGCGATCATTGATGAAAAAGAGCATGACAAGTGTATGAATGGGAGTGAAGATAAGGAAAAGGAGTAGCTCAATATAATTCCCAAGTCAGTTGTCAAGATGGAGAACTTGTATGACCTGCATGATAAACTTAAGAATCTGACTAACTGCAAAACACATAGCTCATCCATGAAGTATGAATCGGTCAACCTTGGAACCAAAGAAGACCCAAAAATTATTAATTTGGGCTTGGGATGCTCGCCACGAGAAAAGGCTGCATTTGTTAAGTTGTTTAAAGAGTACAAGGACGTCTTTGCATGGACATATTATGACTTAAAAACCTTCGATACTAGCGTTATGCAACATGTGATTCCATTGGAGAAGGATGCTAGGCCATACCAACAAAAGCTTCGCAAGATGCATCTAAGCTTGGAACCATTGGATGCCAAAATCATTTTTCCTGTCAAGAACACCCACTGGGTAGCCAATCTCGTGCCAGTAAGAAAGAAAAATGGAGACATTAGGTTATGTATCGATTTCAAAAACCTGAACAAAGCATCGTAGAAATACAACTATCCTGTCCCTTCTATGGAACACATTCTTTAGTGTCTTTGGGTTTGAAATGTTGTCCCTATTGGATGGGTTTTCAAGATATAATCAAGTGTTGGTATCTAATGGAGATTAGCTTAAGACAACCTTCAAAACTAAATGGGGCACTTACACATATCGTAAAATGCCTTTTGGACTTATTAATGCGGGCGCCACATTCTAGAGAGCTATGGACATAGCTTTCCAAGGATTGATTAGCAGATCAATAGTAGTGTACATGGATGACATTACTGTGTATTCGTATCAAAAAAGGGATCATATCGATCACCTGAAATAGATTTTCGAAAGATGCCGAAGGTATGGAATATCGTTGAATCCCAAGAAGAGAATTTTTGCAATTACAGAAGGGAAACTACTGGGTCACATCCTCTCTAAATAAGGGATTGTTATTGATCCTGAAAGAATGGAGACCATCATGAGAATACAACCCCCTGCAAATAAAAGGGCAATATAATCTTTCTTCGGGAAGATTAATTTTGTTAGGAAATTTGTCTCAGGTTTCGCAGAAATTTGTCTAATGATGAAGAAAGACGTTGTGTATAGGTAGAGTGTTGAAGCTAAAGAAATTGTTTCAGCAGATTAAGGAGGCCATCGCAGAAGCTCTTGCGTTGGTCAACCCCAATTTTGACAAGGAATTCTTCTTGTACACTTTCGCTTCTGATGTTTCGTATGCCGCAATCCTCAGCCAAAAAAATGATGATGGCAATGAAGTCCATATTTCTCATATGAGCTCTAATATTTAGGGAGTAGAACTGAACTACCCAGACGTGGAGAAACAAGGTTTCGCGGTTTTTAAAGACGTAAAACATTTTCGCCCTTATTGATTAAAGCCCAGGACTAAAGTAATTGTTCCCCACCATTTAAAGTAAGTGATTAAATGGGTGAACAAAGAGGGAATTGGATAATCACACTTCAAGAATTCAACCTCGAGATTAAGCTGGCGAAGATAGTTCGAGGGCAGGGATTGTGTAGGTTAGCAGTAGAAGCCTTGGTGGATAAAGAAGGGGCGTCTGAAGAACCAGAAGTGCAGAACATGCAAAATGCATAAGTAGAATTCAGGGAGAAGCCCATATGAATTAATGAGACACTGATGTGTGACCGCGAAATGTCAGAAGTCCTTTTGGATCCTGAGTCGTGTTATTATGACATACACTTTTATCTAACACGAGGATCATGTCTTGAACACATGGATGCATCACGAAGGAGAGTGCTCAGACTGAAATCTAATCAGTATCACTTGGTCAATGACACATTATACAGAAAAAATTATGATGGAATCTAGCTGAGGTGTTTGGAAAAGGATGATGCCAATCATTTCTTGAAAGAAATGCACGACGACCCAACAGGTGGTCACTATGGCGGAGAGACCACTGCTCACAAAATATTAAGAGCTAGATATTATTGGTCCATAGTGTTTAGAGACTTGCATGCCTATGCTCGAAAATGCAAGGTATGTCAAACTGCCGCAAGATGAGAAAGAAAGCCAGTCGTTCCCCTCAGGCCTGTTATGATTTATCGCTTGTTCCAGCAATGGGGCCTAGATGTCATAGGCAAGATCACTCGTAACTCTTCACACCAGCATAAGTATATAATCACGACGACTGACTACTTCACCAAATGGACCGAAGCCATCCTGCTTCATAAGGTAAACGAAGACGAGGTAATATCATTTATTGAGAAATTTATAATCAACAGGTTTGGCATCCCTGACGCTCTCATATTTGACAACGCTTCTTACTTTTCATCACTAAAATTGACTAAATTTGCTATTGATAAATCAATTCATATAAGGTATGCATCAAACTATTACCCCCAGGGAAATGAAGTTGCAGAGTCCTCAAATAAAAACCTCATTCACATAATCCATAAATCTGTCGCCGACAACCATAGGAATTGGGACAACACTCTAACAAACGCCCTTTGGGCCGATAGGGTCACCCCAAAAGTAGCATTAGGAAACTCCCCATACTTCCTCATTTATGGACAGGAGGCCATCCTGCCTCCCAACGTTACCCTTCACTCTTTACAGTTCTCCCAAGCTTCAAGAGGGACCCCTTCAGTGTTACTTCAAAAAAGGATCAACCAACTGGTGAGGTTGGAGGAATTGAGAGATAAAGCCAGAAATAAATTTAGAAATCACCAAATGATTGTGAAGAGATGGTTTGATTGCCATCTAGTAGGAGATAAAGATTACCAAGTAAGAGAGCTAGTCCTGAAATGGGACAAGTTGAATGAGCCAAAAGGTAAACAAATGAAATTCCAACACTTATGGCTAGGCCTGTTCCAAATTGAGGAAAAAATTGGTTAGGGAACTTACAGGAAAAATTTATAGGGAGAAACTAAAAAACTCCCTATTAATGGCAAACATCTTAAGAGATACTTCCAGTAGTCACCACATGGTGGTTATCTCCTGAGTAGGTTAGAATTCATTTTATTTTTCTATTAGCTTAGTTATATTTTCGTCCTTTCTGTTCTTGTTTTTTCTGCAAAGTTTATTTTCCTTATGTTTTGAATTTTAGTCCTTTTCAGCCAACTGATTTCTATCCTCCAGTCTCGTTTTCACCTTTTATAACTCTCTTCAGATTTCCCTCATTCTCCACCTTCAGCTTTTACCTCCCTCATTAACCTGCTAATGAGTCTACCGATCCTAAATTCATCATTACCTTGCAAATCAAACAAATTTTCAATGAGCCTATGAGAACTGGAAAATCAGTGGTGGAATTCAAATTGAAGCCACTCATTACCATATCTTGGGAACTAGGTAGGATCTGTTGATAACCTAGATACCTGGAGCATGTAGGGGCATCTTTATAAAATGAAAAAATGTGTAACCACAACTGGACTGGCATGGCGAAGCGCTGCATTTCTAAAAATCCCACTCAGACCTAGCCTATACTTGCTTGTAAGGTTTGCAATTATTCTCCATTGGTCCCGTCAACTGCACTAAGTTTTCCAATACCTATCATCTACAAGTAACCCTCCTTTCGTGGGCTAAGCTCACTGTCATATACCTTGTGGCAGATCCAATTGTGCTCTAGTCCTTGTGCCTGAAACTGAAGGACTTATTTAAAAGAAAATGAAATGTCGAGTCCTTGTGCCAATCTGGAAGGACAATTTGTTTGGGAAGCAAGTTGGAGTAGGGACTATTGCTGAGCTTAGAGTACCGGTTGACACAGCAAACCCAACCTTGCTTAAGTGGTTTAAAAATATGGCATGATCCATGAATGCGCCCCATTCAATCATGTAGAAATATAACACTGAAATTCTTACATAAAGTGTAGATAAACATATCTACATCAAGTTTGATGAGCGATAAAGAGCTGAGGTACACACCTAAACAGGTATTGACAGACCAGTGATGGCCTCGAAAGGATTTTTGAAAGTAGAAAACAGGTAAAGGAGGGTCAATAAATCCCATAATACTACCATTAGAGAATGCCTATCAAAACCCTATCAGTAAGTAGAAGCTATTTGTCTTTATCTCGCATGAAGCAATTAATGTTGAAGTGGAACCCATGCTTGTCCATCTATACAGTTTGCATTTCAAGTTTATCTTAACACCCTGATGTTCTATTGATCCAAGGTTTATTTGAAAACATAGATAACTAGTTCACCCAGTGGTTCGCCATTTGTTGTGGCCACAACCACCACCCTGTTAAAACATGCTCTGGTAGCAAATCTGATTGGGTCCCCTAGAAGTTTGATCTTTCACTTCTCCGAATAATATGTTTTTATCTCAGGGATTTTAACTCTGTGCTGAGTCAAATCTTCAATTCTTAATGGTCAAGACCCCCCTTGAATAAATCTTTGCAGCATGATTAATTTATAACCCAGTCTAGCCCTTCATTCATATCCTTCATCGAGACTCTTTCAATCCTCATAAACCTTCGTGGTGCCCCATGCCCACACATACAACCACCCAACTCTTTACCCCTCAAAACCTTCTATCACATCTTTATTCCTATTATAACTCTTTTACAATAGAAATGCTTTGCAAAGCATGCATGACTTAACATCTCCGCACATCCTCGTTGCATACCTTTATTGTATATCGCAGGTCACATTGATCAAGGGCAAGACCTATCTCTCATGAATAAATGCGATGCAATCAAGCCTCCAATCGCAAATCGCAATCACACTTTGCTAAGACCCAAAGCCCAAGCTTCAACGTTCCACGAATTGCGGACCCACCAAGATTATCAAGCATAATACATATATTTTCAGGTCTGCTTCCCCAATCACATATCGCAATCAGCGGAACCCAAGGTTTACATATAAGGTGCACCGCGATATATCAGACCTGCTAGAACTATTAAACGCAACATATATATTTTCGGGTTCGGCCTATCGCATATCGCAATTGGCGGAGGCCGAGGCTTATACATAAGGCGCGATGTGATTAGCGGACTCGACGATAACTATAGACCTGGGTGCATAATATTTGAAGTCCGGACTTATGGTCCAACCATAGGTTTTCCCGTGTTTCCCCATGTATTCTGATAAAATGTTATGGTCTGGGTTTTTAAAGGAAAAGCCCATATGGCGGACCTGCCAGAACTATTAACTGCAACACATATATTTTCGGGTCCGCTTCCCCAATCGCAAATTGTAATCAGCAGAGTCCAAAGCTTATACATAAGGTGTGATACCATATGGTGGACCCGATAATAACTATAGATCTATGTGTATAGGGTTTGAAGTCCGGCCTTATGGTTCGGTTGCAAGTTTTCCTGTGTATTCCTATAAAATGTTGTGGTCTGGGTTTTCAAAGGAAAATCCGATAGGGGTGATGTTGCATGTGATTACCTGTCGCGATGTGCGATTGCAACTCGATCACATCACAACCTTGGTTGAACCAGGGACCGATTCTTTCACACTTGCTCCTTTTGATTTTAATACACCTTATCATTTTATAAAGTTTTAATGAGGGAAAGATTTTTTCTTAGGCGTTTCTATCATATGTTTGATAATCATAAAGCTAATGTTAATTATCTCTGCAGGTGAGGATTAAAAGACGCATGAGCAGATCCGAAGAGTTCATATATGCGGGTGTGTTCTATTTAAAGATCCGGCCTTAGGTGTTCTCGATTGGGTTTTCCACACATTGCTTGTGTATTCCGAAAGTGAAGTTGTCTCGGGTTTCATCATGAAGAGATGACACATAGTCATTCTCCTTTCCATTAGCATCCGTACATTCCCCCTCCAGGAAGCAGAATGCTCCAACAAATGTAACCTTGATGTGTTAGCAGTTACATAGACCGTTCTACGTCTATATATTCTGATTTGTATATTGAAAAGAGAAGGGAGGTGAAAAGTTAGGGGAAGACTGAGGGTCAGTTCCTTTTGCATAAGTATTACCTCCGGAGATGAGGGGAGGACTTTTTTGGGTAGAACAACTTTTGATTTATTGTGCTAATAAAGAATACTGTTTGGGTCAAGAAGGAGCCTTTTTCAGATTCATTTTCCTCTTCTTTCATGTGTTTGGAATTAGGGTGTTGTTGCTGCATAAATATAAATGTGTTTTGTTTTGTGCATATTGATAACGATACAACTTATGATTAGCCTTGGTTATTTGAATGTAATTCTTTATCATAGTTAATTCATGAGCAGTCCCTAATTTGAAACTATGTTAAACATCAGTTGCAAGTTTAGTTGTAAGAACAAGAATGTGCATTCCTGTGTGAGTAATTAGATTGCAACTAAGCTTTAATACAACCTTGTTCATCTATGAACTCAGTAATTGATTCATTTGGACTTGGAATCTATGCATGATGTTTAATCTCTTTTTTTATGCTCCTGCAAGATAGATTAGAATAGTTAGGACTAGCATAAGTAGTTAGAATTAGTGTAGATAGGATTTGATACATATAGGTTAGCTGTTTCTTTTGATGATTTAATTGAAGTCTTCCTCAAAGAAGCAATCTTTCAACATCTATAACAGTTTACAGGATCCTTTAAAACCCATTGGAACTATCCACTTCAAATGAAAGCAGATCTCATTAGGGTCTGCGATCGGGTTAGTTCCCCTTTGTTGACACATCGAAAATTCGCCGTGTCAACAAGAACAAAGAAACGAAATTGGTACAAGGAGTCGAAAGTGTGTCTTCTTGGGTTACACAAATACCTCCAAAGCATATCATCTCTATGATGAAGTAATAAGAAGTTTATATTGTGCAAAGATGTGATTTTTCTTGAATCTTCCAAGTTTGACAATATTGTTGAGTGACAGCTTGATCATTTAGACAAATTTAGGCACGTAAAATATTTTCACAAATTTGATAATGAAATTCCACATATTGAAGGGTGGATACCTATCCTAGATGAATATGTGGAATCCGCTTTTGAAACACTCTCTCCCCCCCTCATGAAGCTCCATCCATTGTGTTAGCGCTTGATATTTCACCTCAGGCTGAGAAAGGTAAACCTTCAAGGCAACATCAAACCATTCAACCCCGTAGCTAGCCCTACGGGGCAGGAGAAGGCTCTCTCCGGTCAATCTCAGTAAAATCTTCAATGGCGAGATGACCCACAAGGTAACACAGATATTAGGCTAGTAAACTGATAAGGAGGGTTGATTTAAAGTTTTAGGGGTTTTTGGTGGCAATTGGAGGTAGTGCAATTCAGGGTGCGGGGATTGAGCTCAGTTTTTGCAGGTGGGTCTTTTGGGCAAGGTAGGAGTTTGTGTTGATGCTTTTAGCTGAGATGGATGATCAAGGAGGAAAGAGGAGAAGCTAAAGAGGGCAAACAATGGCTTTGAATCCTCTTTAGACAGTGGAAAACATAAACATTAAACAAATTTGAAAGCTGAGCATGACATGCATGAATTCAAACTTTATCACTTCATTTGTTTAATAAGTTGCAGTAAAGAAAGATATGGAACACATAAACACACTTACAATTACAATAAGAGAACACACCATCAACACAAGAGTCCACAAGAATTCCAATGATGTCTGCAAAACCGTGGTCTTCCTTTTCCTCAAATTGCAGAGATACAAGTGAAATATACAATAGGAGCTTC
>APFE030357041.1:52116-67720 GCA_000404065.3 Pinus taeda | reverse complement strand
AGAAAAGCTTCGAATTTTTGAGGAAGTGTCTGGGTATGACCGAATGCCCAGCAGGTGAAATTAAAGGGGAGTGTTAAAATTATAATTTCACCAACCCCGCGGACGGGTCAGCAGTCAACGGCGCATAAAACCACACGGTAAATCAAAACCAGCAGTATCATATCGCACCACCTTTTGCATAAGGTTGTTTTCGTACGATGCTGGTCCGATACTGACAACCTGACACCTATGATGCTGGCCTGACATCAGCACTGACAATCCATCGGAAGGTATCTTTCACCCATCTCACCTCTTCTGATATCATTCTCACTCGTCGATCTACCTCCAGTTTTTACCGCCGTTGATCTACCAAGCTGCACGATGGTTTAAAGGACAGTGAGAAAGGGTGTCCCGATATGCAACCTCCGCCGTTGGATTAAAGGCACGTTTGTCCGCCGTCTGATCCTGTGCAAAGTACATATGGGCCTGTCGAATTTAATTAACCATGGAGCTGCCCACACCTTATGATTAATTCAACGTCATATGTTTGGTAGGGGTTTTAATATTTCTTACGGCAAAGTTAAAATAGCGTATGGGTGTAATTTTTTTTATTATTTCTTTTTTAATATATATTTTTAATATAGCGTTGACCCCATTTTGTTATGCGAAAAACAAAAACGCACTGGGATTAAAATGTAATGTATTATGTAATTGCATACGGGGAGAGTATGTGATGTTTTTTTTTTTGGTTCTCGGCAGCAAAGAAAATAGAGGGTCTGCAGCACCCGTAAAAACTTAGAGTAATTTTGTATTGCAGGGAAGGAACACATAGGAGTGTGTGTGAATATGTTTTGTTCTGGAATGTAAAAGAAAAATGCAGCAGCAGTGTAAAATCATTTTTGTCTTGGTGATGTAAAAAGAAAAAGAATGCACAGCAGTGCAGGAGGAGGAGAAGTGAATGAAAAACCAGTGGGTTGTTTTGTTTCAAATCCATGGATTGTTTCACACAAGTGAAAAGGTAAATCTGTAACTCCTTGTAAGTTTTGTTTTCACACAGCAGTGAATGTAAATGAAATATTTACACACAGTGGTGTAAAATTTCATAGGAGGCAGAGTAACTTATGTGAAAATGTTTTAGTGAATCCCTCTGAGTGAAAGAGGATGAATATGTAAATGTTTTTGTCTAGTGAATGGAAATTTTATGGTGGTGAAATACTCTGTCCTGTGTAATTAATTTTAAAAGACTCCTCTGTGTAAAAGATCCTGGTGTAAACAAAACAGAGCATTGCCTCTGTAATTTATATTTAGTGGTTTTGGTATTTTCCCATCACAAGCAGAAGCAAAAATACCCAACAAATAGCTGGCAACAACGAAGTATCCTGAGCTCTTACAAATTCAGCTATGCAATTTGACCTGGAAACAAATCAATGAATTAAGCTTACAGTTTCGAAATTCTTATGTCGGAAGAGCTGTTATCACATCCAATTCCTTCCCACTCTACGAGATAACAAGGATCAGAAATCCAGTTCTTTATGTCAAAACTCCTTTTGAGAGCGTCCAGAGCGCGAACTGCAGTTTAAGAACTACTGGATTAGGCTTTGAATGATAACTGCTGTAACTTCAGTATAAGAAGTTTTACTCATTCAACTTACTATCTTGAGAATACGTTGCCTGATCTGTGTCAGATAGCCAGTGATACTCGAAAGCGTTGAGAATAGGACGACGGTCGGAGTTAGGGTCCTTAATAACGTTAAAATAATATTGTATTTGATTGGGAAGAAATGTGCGCTCGTGAGCGGAATAATCGCGGACAAGAGTAATGGTTTCAGACTGTCTTTCACCATTTATCGCAACGTAAAAAGATCTAGATTCAGACATATTGAGACCCTCGAGCTCTGCAAAATACAACAGCAATAATGATTTGGTTCCTTGGGGTGTTGAAGCTACCCTGATTGGAATGATGTCCCAATTGTTTCCAACCCACGCCGTTTGCATGACAGCAGTTGGAGGATGGTCCTCGGTATTTATTGCTGAAATAGCGGCATCCGAACTTACTGACCGAACAACATCTTGATTGTCAGTATTTAAAATTGAATCAAGTACTATCCAGATGCGGTCGAATTGGTCCTGAGGATACCTGCAAAATTAACCACACAGAGCTACTGAGCTCAATCCTTGGAGAAAAAGATATTGACAGCCGCTCAATAGCACTTGTCGAAATTGGGTTTCACGTAACTGACTTTCCTTTCCCCATGGGATAAGATATAAATTGAAAAAAAAAGATTAATACCGATCACTATGAACTGTACTTTCTAGTTGATTATACGCTTAAGTTTACAAATAAATTCGAAATGTTCACCTGATCATATACTTTCCACCGACATTATAAGCAACTGGCATCAAAATTCTTCCTGGCTTTGCCTGTCGATACATGCCATGTTGCAACCTCCTCAATTCGATAGCAGAGATAAATGGATCATCACGCACGGAGGTTCTGATTAAGCAAATGTAAAGCACATCGCCGGAACTGACCAATATTCTATGATAATAAAATGGATCTCGATCTCTTCCTGTTGTAACGTTTACCACATGCAACATATCTAGTGTCTCAATAGAGAATTGGAAGCTTGGCCAATTTTGGTATCCATTGTAAGTTCCAATGGCAAACCACAATCTTACTAGATAAGGCATATCGGCTTTCATAGGTAACTTATAGCAAGACTTGATGAGGGGCATTGGGAAGAAGCGTAGAGAATGCAAGTAAGTAACCATAAGAAGAGGCGTTCCCTATGTCCACTGCTCGACCCACGTTTATGTAATCGGCATCAGTAACCCATGTTATATTGTGTTCCGCAATGTGATTTGTTTTGCCTCCACAGCTAATACTAAGAAATCCTGCAACACCCCAAAAGAATGTTTAATAAGAAAATATCTTGCCAAAAAATTCGATAAGCACTTTAAAAAGCACAAGATATCGGTCGATAAAGACTCTATAAACTGGATAAAATGGAAAAACTTCACGCTCTTCGTAGGAGCAGGCTCATGATCCACTTCTTCAATTTAGACTTCCCATACCTGGTTGAGCACTAGTCACAGTCAACAAAATTAGGAGCAAGCCGAATGACGCTAGCCAATTGCCCAATTTTCCGTGATGAATTTTGGCCATTGTTCCACCAATCTTTAAAAAGTTCCGTGAGTTAAATTGGAAGGCGCTTAATCTGCTTATTCACAAGAAGACGACTAAGAAGTGTTATTTATCTCTGGACAAGCCTTCCTTCTCCTTCTCTACCTCCTTCTATCTGTAAATTGTGGAAGGTGATTAAGCTGCTTCTCTTAGAAGAGTGATATTTTCATCTTGCTCAGATTTCCTCTCCTTAAATGCGTTCCCACATCTTTCCATTGACCGCATGTGTGACATGTCGGTGGAGGTGAACAAAAATTAAGTGTGGAAATATGACATGAACGGAATCGTGGAAAGTGCTCCCTGGATGGATCCCTTTAGCCTTGAAATTTCCCACATGAAAATTTTATCAAAGGCTAATACTTTGACTGCCCTTTAGTGTAAGGATAAACTTTTTGACTTAGGTTCTATTATATGAAAAATGTATTACTGCTAATTTTTTCTACAGTGCATGGGGCAAATTTTTTCCCATGTCCCGCCGTGTAAGGTTAAGTTTTTCCACTTTCTCTAAGTCCCTTGATTGTAATGTTAAGCTTTTCCACCTTTTCTCAGTCCCTTAAGTTTAAGGTTAAGTTTTTCCACTTCATTATAAGATGTAGAAATTCCTTCATATTTGTATGAGCTATTTAAGGGATGAAGTATTCTTATTTAAGGGATGAAGTATTCTTTTAACTCAGAACCCTTAAACTTTTTAACCAAAAACCATTAAACCTTTTCTTATTCCACTTCATTTTATAGAATGCAGAAATTTGCTAACACTTTTATGCACGGGAAATTCATTAAATTATAAATTAGTGATTGGATAAAGGCAGTCTTTTAATTAAAATTTATGAAAAGATTGTTAAAAAAATATCAAATTGCATATATTCAAAGTTTGACAATCATATCCAGCTTTTGGAAGTCATGAAACTCCATTTAATCTGTAAGTTAAAAATTTCTAAAACTCCCGTCTTCCACGGTAAGTCTTACCTAACCACTTCGCAAGGTTGGCCTACCATTCTCTAGCACTAGTATTATTTCTGCTTCATCTTGTCCGCTCGTATACCACATTTACAGTCTGGAGCTGCAATGCAATAGGGTAGCTTCGTGACTAATGCAAGCACCCGTCCAAATTACATTGTCAGCTACAGGAAAAGCAGGAGTGAGATATTATATCAGCATATATCAATCACTAGAAATAGGAGTGAGTATCATATAAACAAATATTAGTCACTATCAAGTTAGTGATGGGCATTTTTATTTAATGAATAATATTAATCACTATTTTGTAGGTTAATGATTGGCATTTTTATTTAATGAATAATTTATGCAAAAGTAATAAGCCAATAATTAACTCTTCGCGTAATACTTAATATCAATATTTATTTTACAATATAGCGAAGATTCCAACCATTATAAACATTAATCGAAAAATACTTTCCATGATAAGTCAAAATGCATGTTCAATCACAAGAAAAGCAGAAATCCCATAGCTGTAGACACAAAATCTTTTCAGATCCCATTTTGCACCATGCTACGTATTTTATTGTTCAAAATAGACGAAGCACACGGAGCACTGAAAAGAAAAAACCAACTTTATTGTCCACATAGAAGAGCATTGAAGGGACACGAAGTTACTCGGAGAAAAAAGATGACTCCATCACACTAACTCTACAGACGGTGAAGAGGAAGGCTGATCACGGAAGCCAATGTATCTCCTTTCAACTTCTAACTTTTCTCACAATTAATTCTGATATCCTTTTAACTTCGAACTTTTCTGACAATCACCATGAGTAATATGTGTTTGTAAATAATTCTTTGGGTTCATTGGTAAATTTTTTTTAGAGTTCATCGTTATCTAAAAAGTTTCAGAAAAGTTTAGTTGTTATGTTTTATGTTGATTAGTTCGATAAAGAGTTATTTTAAATTTCTTACATATATAAATAAATAAGTATAGGTATACATTTTATGAGTAAGGTATTATCAAGTTAATAATTTTATATTTCTTACATGTTTAAATAAGTATATATTTTATAAATAAGGTATTATCAGGTTATAGGTTTTTAGATTGATATTTTATTAAATGTCTTTGCTTTTTTTTTCCTGGGGTTATTTTGTCATGTTATCATAAGAGTCTAAGTGTCATTTATTTAAGGAAAGTTCAATACACATTAAACCATGGATTTAAAGGTGCGTAGACTTTGAGTGTGAGGGAGAAAGAAGTTTTGCAGTGGGAAGATATTTACTAAAAAAAAGTGGGAAGATATTTACTAAAAATAAGTAGTCAGATTTACAAATGGAAATATTCTCTCAAATTGAGTAGAGTTTGAGTATATTTGAAAAGTATTTGAAATGCAAGCCATGAATGTTATTGGTGGGTAGATAATGCACTAACTAGTGTTAAAATAGGCTAAGAAAAAATTTACCCATTTATCCTATTACCTGGATTCAATAATAAAGTTTTGTTTATAAAAAAAATAAGAAACAAAAAGGCTTTCTAATTGTCAAAGAAGTGTTAAAGTATACATTGTAAGTGTTAAACTAAAAGTTGAGGCTTTTTGACAAAATAGAGGAAGGGTGCATGTTAAGGACACAGTGCACAACAACAAAAAATGGGAAATCTAAATTTTAGTTGGACCTTCTTAATTGACTAAAAGTAAGAATATCACTGTGTTGAAATTGACAAAGAGAGTAGCCCATGGCATCTAGTAGTATTGAAGGATAGTGAGAAAGTCCAATCCTCACAGTTATAAATTATGACCTATGATCAATCAAAATGAGAAAATTTATTTCATTCTTAAGGATCTTGGGATATTGTAATAAACAGTTTCAATGACAAATGAAAAATGCACATATAATTTTTGTTGAAAAAAAAAAAAGAAGCAAAAGCATTATGGTTTATACAAGAAGGGATAAAAGATTCAATTTATCCTAAGGTTGCCAAATAGGCATGTGATACTCTTGAGACAACCTATCAAGGAAAAAAAAATTAAAACATGCCAAATTGCAAACACTAATAAGAAGTAAGAAGTATAGAGACTTTGTATATAATTTTATGACAAGTCAACATTGTCAATTAGCTTCAATGGAGAAGACGTTTCTAGATCAAAAATTTATTGAAAAAGTACTCAAAAACCTTCTTAAAAAAATTGATATGGTTGTAGTAATCATATAGAAGTATAAATATCTATCACAATTGTCTATAGAATAACTCAAAAGGTCATTGGCATGTGAGATAAGAGCCGACAAAAACAATGAAACTTTGAAATGCGACAACAAA
This sequence comes from Pinus taeda, assembly GCA_000404065.3. Taxonomy (NCBI): domain Eukaryota; kingdom Viridiplantae; phylum Streptophyta; class Pinopsida; order Pinales; family Pinaceae; genus Pinus; species Pinus taeda. The sequence goes on along the minus strand of APFE030357041.1, from coordinate 61,301 downwards.
TGATGTAATTATGGGTAAAATCTTGTTTTTATTACCAATTAGTTTTGTAACGGGATTCATAACGAGAAGGAGTTATGTAACGAAGTTCCCATATTAATTGGGATGGCTTGAGGGGCTTGCATAATGGATATTTATTGTTGATTAAAAGAAGTTTTAAATCGATTGCCCCGTGGAGGTTTCCTTGACACATAGTCAAGGTTTTACCACATAAAATCAAACTATGTTAATGTGTGATTTGATTTGTCAGTTTTATGCATTTCTTGCCATGTATGTTTGAATGTTGAATGACTCTTGGAAACCCAACAAATGATATCAAAGCCTAAGGATCAAAGCTTGAGTTTAAACACATAGTTTGTTGAAGCCCACTACGAGAGAAAGAGTCGTGTTGCCACTATTAAGGAAGAGGGATGTTAGTTGATCGCTGCTGGGGAGAGAGGCACTATGTGTTGGAGCTCACTACAAGAGAGAAAGAATCGAGCCACTGGAAAGAGTCGTCGCTACCACCAGTGAGTGTTATTCTCTTGACTTGTGAGAAGATGTAAGAATAGAAAAGACACAAAGAAATCTACCCAAAACACAAAACAATTAAGAAATAACAGCAAGTATTTTATTATTTAGAAAGCAATGTTCACTCGCCTCTTCGAGGGGGCAACCTCTAGTAGAGCTGGGCTCAATTAAAAAATAAGACACGATGCTCCTCGAGGGGAGTCTCTATCCTTTATATAGGATTCATACATGCAATACCATGGGTCAATACCATGGTTCTTATTAATATCATTTATCTAATACCATGGCCCATTTACAACTAAGTGTGGTCCCTTCTTTAAATGTAGGTCAACCACTTACAATTATTAATATGGCTTAACTATAACTATGACTTGATCCTATTACATAAATAAGGGGGTTAGGGTTTGAGCCTAACATGCCCTCCCCCATAGGAATAGCCTTGTCCTCAAGGCTGAAGCCACGGAAATTGCTGAAGGATAGTGGCTGGTTCCTAGGTCGCATCTTCCAGAGAGGTGTCTTTCCACTTGACGAGGACATCCTTGATCATGCGGCCACAGAGGCTTCGTTCTCGTGTGTCAAGAACATGTTCAGGTTGGAACCAGATTGACCCTTCTTCATCCAATTCAAGTAGACTGGTTTGAATTCGGCAATGGTTCCCCACACTTTCTTAAGGCATGAGACATGGAAGACTGGATGGATTTTTGTAGTGGGTGGAAAAGCTAGCTTGTAGGTGACTTCTCCAATGCACTAAAGGACTTGATACGACCTGCAGAATTGTGGAGATAATTTCTAACAACCCTTGTCTTTGAGTGATGTTTTCTTATATGGTTGCAACCTCAAAAATACCTAATCTCCTTCTTGAGATTGGCATTTTGAATGATGCTGATCTGTCTGTTGCTTCATGTGGTTTTGGGCTTAATGAAGATTCTCAAATGTGGACCAACATGGTTGTCTGGTTCTGTAGGAGTTGATCCACTTCTTGTACCTTCGAGCATCCCTTGATATAAGAAGTGGGTGAAGGATGCAGTTGACCATAAAATGCTTCATATGGAGTCATTTTGGTGGTGGCATGATAGTTGGTGTCATACCACCATTCGGCTATAGGTAACCACTGCACCTATAGATGTTGCTTTTCTGAAGTGAAACACCTAAGGTAGGTTTACAGACATTTGTTGACGCTTCAGTTTGACCATCAATTTGTGGATGGTAGGAAGTACTGAGTTGTAGTTGGGTACCTTATAGCCTGAAGAGTTCTCGCCAAAAGTTAATGGTGAAGACCGGGTCACAATCAGACACAATGGAAGTGGGCTTGCCATGCAATTTGAAGATCTCTTCCATGAATGATTGAGCAACCAAAGTCGGTGTGAAAGGGTGGGGTAGGGGGCAAAAATGAGCATACTTAGAAAGGTTGCCCACAACCACCATGATGACTGACTTGTTTCTTGACTTCGGAAGACCCGTAATAAAATCCAGAGAAACCTCCGTCCAGATTAAGACCGGGATGGGTAATGGCTGTAATGTGCCTAGGGATTTGACTGTTTCTCGTTTGTGGAACTGACATACGTCGCACTCAGCTACAAAAGTAAGAATTTCATTTTTCATGCTTGTCCAAAAGAATGACCATCGAGTGCGAGCATATGTCTTCTGAAAGCCTGAATGTCCTATAGTGGGAGATGAGTGCAACTTTGCCAAAATGAAGCTTTTGAGGGTGGATGTTGGTGATATCATGACTTTGTCCTTGTAGCGAAGAATCTCATCCTGCTAAGAGTAGCCCGTTGTGGAATTTGGATACGCTTGCAATTCATTAATGAGTTGGGAGAGCAATGGATGTGAAAATCATTCCTTACGAGCCTCTTCAATCCATTCTGGAATGGGAAGGGAGATTGTGAGTAGGGTGCTTTCCTCCTCAAACTGGGATGATAATGCATCTGCTACAATATCTTCGCGCCCTTTCTTGTAAATTATCTCATAATCATATCCCAGCATTTTGGTGAGCCATTTATTTTGTTGTGGTGAGGATAGGCATTGCTTCAAAAAATATTTAAGGCTTTGATGGTCTGTGTGGATTTGAAAAGACCACCCTAATAAGTATGGTCGTTAGGTATCTACTGCATGTAAGGTGGCCATCATCTCCTTCTCATAGGTAGATTGTCCCAGATTTTTCCCACTTAGTTGTTGGCTAGTTAAGGTCAAGGGTCAACCTTGCTACATTGAGACCGCCCCAATACCTGTACTTGAAGCATCGCATTCAATCACAAAAGATTTGGTGAAGTCGGGTAGTGCTAATATGGGAGTGGAACACATGGTCAATTTGAGAGCTATAAAGGCCTATTGTGCTTCATCATTCTAGAGAAATGATTTTTTCTTGAGGAGGTGAGTGAGGGGTCTAGTAATGCGACCATAATTGTGGAAAAAATTGCGATAGTACCTTGTGAGACCCAAAAATCCTCTCAAGCTCTTCAAGGCCTTTGGTTGAGGCCAATCCTACATTTCCTAGATATTTTTGGGGTCCACCCTGACACCTTCACGCCCCACAATGTGGCCCAAATACTCAACTTCTTCCACGCCAAAAGAGCACTTGGAAATCTTGACAAATAATTTATGCTTCCAGAGCTGTTGCAAGAGCATATCTACATGTTGAAGATGTGTGGCCTAGGTGCATCTGTAGATGATACTTAATTTTCGCAAGGGCTAACCAACCTGCCATAGGGCATTAAATGCCCTGGTACATGCATGCCCTATAACAATATAACACACAGCCTTTATTTTTAATTTATGTAACCACCAAGACTGTGTGTTATATTGTTATAGGGCATGCATGTACCAGGGCATTTAATGACCTATGGCAGGCTGGTTAGCCATTCCCTTAATTTTCTTATCACGTGTACTTATAAATTTAACGTAATGTGTCACTTTAAAATGCAATAATCTAAAGATGCAATTTTTTGGTCCATTTATGAGTAGAATTTATGGTGGATTCCGTTGAAAATCTATTCAGAATCCAGGACATCTTAGTTTTAAATTGTTTTTTTCTGTATAATCTTAGTACCCAAGATTTTTTTAGGACATTGAATCGATTTTTGCATTCAGAAATACAATTTAAATAATCAAACATTGTGATACAACCAACAAAGTGTCTCACTAGATTCCAACAATAATAACAAAATATCAAATCATCTCTTTAGACAAAAAGACAATTCTTTCCAAATAGAAAAAGAGTTAAATTTAAAATTTAATTTTCTTTATCTTATATATACAAAAATTATCACTCTAGAGCTTCACGAATATTTTCAAATAAAAAGTTTGACCACTCTAAATCATGCTTCCTTTTGTTTGTTCAATTAATTTTGTGTAGTCTTGAGCATTCTGGAAAAGCACGAGAAATATACATGATGATTTTTTTGTTCAATTAATTTTTGTGTAGTCTTGAGCTTTTGAGAAAAGCACAAGAAATATACATGATGATATTTTTTTAATTATTTTAAGTCTATTTCTTGGTATGTCCCTATTTGTAGATATTGTGTAGTCTTGAGCATTTCGGAAAAGCACGAGAAATATACATGATGATTTTTTTGTTCAATTAATTTTTGTGTAGTCTTGAGCTTTTGAGAAAAGCACAAGAAATATACATGATGATATTTTTTTAATTATTTTAAGTCTATTTCTTGGTATGTCCCTATTTGTAGATAGATAGATAGAGAACATCCATTTTCTAGCAAATTTTTTATTTTTTATTTTTTTATTCCAGTATATACCAAGGTTTTAGTGAATGTTTGGATTCTTAAAAAACATTCTGTTTTGGTTAAATATCATGTTTAAATGATTGTTCTCTTAAATATGATGGGATATTCTTATTCAGGTGGGTTCTCACATGAAGAACACAACATTTGAAATACATATAACTAATGCATTGAATGGATCGCGGCAAAATGATAAGAAATAAGCAAAATGACTTAGAATGTCAAAGAATTCTTCCCATAGATTCACAAACAGATCAACCTTATTTTCGAGACTTCAAAGTGGGGAAACAACTCTAATCCATGGTTCTCCTCCATTGCATTTACTCCAAAAACCAATCCATGGTTCTCCTCCATTGCATTTACTCCACTGATACAAAACAATGAGAGACATTGAATCTACAAATGTCTCTGAGATATATTACCACTCAAAATATAACGCATCGGATTTGGAATTTGATGTTGGAATGATAATTCCAACTGCCGTGCAGGCGCAGCGACGACATCGGACTTCAATTCGCATCGGCAGATCCCATCAGCGCAGGCGGGCAGTTCAGCGACACGGGACTCCAGCGATAAGTGATCGCCGATATCGCATCGATGAAATGGAAGCGGGGAATTATGAAGTTTCTTTTGTTGTTTGCGATGAGCGATCACCGATATCGCTATCGGCGAAACAAAAGGAGTGGGCCATTTGTATAAGGCATACATCCGACCCGATGGATCAGACCCGATAGTATTACAAATGGATTTTTGATAAATCTTCAAGTTCGTGCTTAGGACAATTTCCAATATATTTTATGCATTTTCGTTATATAACGAAATATAAGAAAAAGCAAAGGATCAGTTGTTTTGGCCCAAATCGCAATCGGCATATCGCAATCAGGGAGACCAAGGGTCCACAAATTTTTTTTTATATGTGCATGCCATGCGATGAAGCTCGGACCCGGTGGGTTTCCGAAGTCAAATTGAATACTGGTTGAAGTACATGCCTGCAAAATGAATTCAACGTGATGTAAAAGTCACATTACTTCCAGTTTTGTTAGTAAAACAGTAAATCCAAATTTACTGTGGGTTGGTAAGCTTTGGTGAAGTTTTGAATTTTATCATTTTTATTTCAGTGGGAGTATGGGCACAAGAAAAAGCCAGTAACGCCATTTAATTTTTATTTTTTTTTACGGAAGCATGGCAAGTGAGAACGTATGTAAGTTTTTGGTTGTCATATATATATGTAATTGAGAAGGGAGGCACCGTAGTGCGTATGAAGTGTTCCGAATATGCAAAAGAAAATACACAGCAGTGTGAAAAATATATATGTGTAATTTTTCACAGAAGTGAAATGCAAGTGGTGAATCCCTCTCCGAGAGAGGAAGGTTATAATCTGTAACAACAATTTTTATTAATGAATAGAAAACATTGGTGTGTGTGAAAACTTTGTCCGGTGCTCAGAATTTTTTATGTTTCCGCTGTGATTAAAATTTTGTGGAAAAACAAAGCATTGTCTATGTGTACAATTAATGTATGTTTTTGGGATTTTACCAGAAAAATCCCCAACAGTGGTATCAGAACTTGTTCAGGCTCTTTGAAGACATTCAAAGAAGCTGAAGGAAGGAGTTTTCTGGCTGCAGCAACTTCTCCAACAAAGTGAAGACTCAGTTAAAAAGATCCAGGTATTTCTCAAAGTTTTTTTTTGTTGGTGCTAAAGAAACAGTAAGTTATTTGAATACACAGTCAAGCATTTATAGCATAGTTAAAGAGTGCTAGAATGGCCAGCACCAGCACCAGCATGGGTATGTTTAATCCTCAATTCCCACAGTTCAATGGGAAAAACTATGAATATTGGGCAATAACCATGAGAGCCCTGTTTGCCTGTCAAGATTTATGGGAATTAGTTCAAGATGGTTTTGAAGAACCCACAAATGAAAATGAGTTTAATAAATTAACTCAGGCAGAGAAAGATCTATTAAAGAGAAATAGGAGGAAGGATTCAAAAGCCCTTGTATTTTTGTATCAAGCAGTGGACCACAGTGTGTTTCCAAGGATAGCAGCAGCTAAAACATCCAAAGAGGCATGGCAAACTCTCAAGACAGCCTATCAAGGCATGGAGAAAGTGAAGACAGCAAAACTACAGTTGCTGAGGAGAGATTTTGAGAATCTGAACATGAAAGAGTCAGACAATATTGACTCATTCTTCACACATGTGATTGGTTTGGTCACACAAATGAGGACTCATGGAGAATTTCTTGAAGAAAGGAGGATTGTGGAGAAACTTTTGAGGGTCCTACCCTCAAAGTTTGATGTGATTGTCACCACCATAGAAGAGACAAAGGATCTCTCAAAATTTTCAGTTGATGATCTTCATGCATCACTGATAACACATGAGCAGAGGTTGAGTAGAAATGAAAACTCATCTCTAGAGCAAGCCTTCAAGACCCAGATGTCTTTTGGAAGAGGAAGAGGTCAAGGTAGAGGAAACAAAAGAGGAAGAGGCAGAAGCCAGAACAAAGGTGGAAGGAACAGTCTAGCAAATGCTCAAGGAAGAGGCAGCAATCCAAATCAGAACCAAGGCCAAGGTAGCACCCAACAAAGAGGACAACATCATGTTCAAGGACAAAGGTATGAAAAATCCAATGTCCAATGTTATTATTGTAAAAAATATGGGCATTATGCCAATGAGTGTAGGAAGAAGCAGGATGATATGAGTAATACTTTTAGTGCAAATATCACTAGAGACAATATCAGCCAAAATAATGTTTTATTAGCTTGTAATATGGCTGAAACGAATAGTGAAGGTATATGGTTTCTAGATTCCGGTTGCAGTAACCATATGACAAGAAACATAGCCCTGTTTTTTGCTTTAGATCAAAATTTGAAATCAGAAGTTACAGTTGGGACTGATAGAAAAAATTTTGTTATGGGGAAAGGAGAAGTCAAAATATTTACAAAGAAGGGTGAAAAGAAAACCATAGCAGATGTCTACTATGTCCCTGGAATGAGGTGTAACCTCTTGAGTATTGGACAACTTGTCCATAAGGGGTACAATGTTTTCTTTAAGAATGATGTATGCACCATAATGGATATAGCACCCAGCAAAAGATGTATTGCTGAAGTGAAGATGACAAGGAACAGGATGTTCCCTCTCAGAATAAGGGCAGATTTGAAAAACAAAGAAGTAATTGCAGCAGTTACCCAAGAGGCTTTCCAAAGCGTGCCAAAAGACGAAAATTGGTTGTGGCACTTGAGATTTGGACATCTCAACTTTCGAGGTCTTAATTTGTTGAGCAGAAAAAGGATGGTAAGAGGTTTACCATTGATAGAGAAACCAGACAACCTTTGTGAAGGTTGCATATTGGGAAAACAACATAGAGAAAGTTTTCCATCAGGGAAAAGCATAAGGGCAAAGGCACGCTTAGAGATTGTCCACTCAGATGTATGTGGACCGATGCAAACTCCATCACTAGCTAGCAGCCAATATTTTCTAACTTTCATTGATGATTTTACTAGAAAAACTTGGGTCTATTTCCTTAAAAACAAAGGTGAAGTGTTTGAAAAATTCCGAAATTTCAAAGCACTTGTGGAAAATCAAAGCGGGCTGCATATCAAAGTCTTGAGAACTGACAGAGGAGGTGAGTATATCTCCAAAGAATTCCTACGGTTTTGTAGAGAAAATGGAATTCATAAGCAATTCACAACTAGGTACACCGCACAGCAAAATGGTGTTGCTGAAAGGAAGAACAGGACCATCATGGATATGGCGAGGAGTATGTTGAAGGCAAAGCATTTGCCAAATGATTATTGGGCTGAAGCTGTAAATTGTGCAGCGTATATTTTGAATAGGTGTCCTACAAAAGCAGTGATGAAAAAAGTGTTGGAAGAAGCATGGAGTGGGAGAAAGCAAGGAGTGACCCACATGAAATTTTTTGGATGTGTGGCCTATGCACACATTCCAGATCAGCTAAGGAGGAAGTTGGATAGCAAAGGGGAGAAATGTATCTTCATTGGATACAGTGAGGAATCCAAAGCCTACAGGTTGTATATCCCATCTACCAAGAAATTTTTCGTCAGCAGAGATATTCAATTCATTGAAGAGGAAGCTTGGGATGGAAGTATAGAGAAAACAGTGAATGTTAAAAACTGTTTGTCTCATGATGAAGATGATGAGGAGGTGGCTGAAATGCATCCCCAAACAGCAGTGCCAACACAAAGATAGCAAATGACACCATTGAGGCTAAATGAGAGTGCTTCTCCAAGCACACCACAATGAGGAAATTCAAGTGCGTCTTCAAGCACTTGCACACCAAATGAAAGAGGTAAGAAGTTTAGGAATCTAAATGATATTTATGATGAAGGAATGAATTCCTTATTTGCCTTGTTTTGTCATGTTGATGATCCTATTCATTTCGAGGATGCAATTAAAGATAAAAAATGGATAGAAGCTATGGATGAGGAGATGAATGCCATAGAAAGAAACAAAACATGGGATTTGGTTGAGCTACCAAAAGGTAAAGAAGTCATTGGAGTGAAATGGGTTTACAAGACCAAGAGCAATGCTGAAGGCATGATAGAAAGACACAAGGCAAGGTTGGTTGTCAAAGGGTACAAGCAGCAGTATGGGAGAGATTATGAGGAGAATTTTGCACCGGTTGCAAGAATGGAAACCGTGAGAGCAGTGCTGTCCAGAGCAGCACAAAACAAATGGAAAGTCTACCAAATGGACGTGAAGTCAACATTCCTAAATGGAGTGTTAAAAGAAGAGGTTTATTTTGAACAGCCTCTAGGCTATGAGAAGAAAGGTGAAGAGCACAAAGTGTGCAAATTGAAGAAAGCTCTTTATGGGCTGAAGCAAGCGCCAAGAGCATGGTAGAACAGAATATATTCATATCTATTGGATAATGAATTCGACAAGTGTGAAGGAGAACCCACCGTCTACATCAAAGAAAA
>APFE030357041.1:39564-51790 GCA_000404065.3 Pinus taeda | reverse complement strand
GAATATGTAAATGAAGTGTTGGGCAGATTTAATATGCAAGAGTGCAAGACAACGATCACTCCCATGGTAATGGGATTAAAACTCAGCAAAGAGGACAGCAGCAAGGATTTTGATCCTAGCTTATATAAGAGCATAGTTGGCAGCCTCATGTATTTAACAACAACTAGGCCAGATATAATGTTTGTAGTTAGTTTAATTTCCAGATTCATGGAGAGGCTAAAGGAAGCACATTGGCAAGTAGCAAAAAGAATTCTGAGGTATGTTAAAGGTACTAAAAGTTTTGGCATCTTATATAATGTCTCAGAACATTCAGATTTAGTTGGCTACACCGATAGTGATTGGGCAGGAAGTATAGATGACCGGAGAAGCACTTCCGGTTATGTTTTCCACATGGGTTCAGGAGCCATTTCATGGGCTTCTAAGAAGCAGTCCATTGTAGCATTGTCTACAGCAGAGGCTGAAGCTACAGTAGCAGCATGCCAAGTAGTGTGGATGAGAAGAATGTTGAGGAGCTTAGGATGAGAGCAGGCAAAAGCAACAGTGATTTTTTGTGACAATAGCTCAGCTATTGCATTATCAAAGAATTCAGTGTTTCATAAGAGAACGAAACACATCGACACAAGGTTTCATTATATCAGAGAATTGGTATGCAATGGAGAAATCATTTTACAACATTGCAGGACTTAGGAACAGGTAGCAGACATTTTGACAAAGCCATTGGATCAGAAAAGCTTTGAATTTTTGAGGAAGTGTTTGGGTGTGATTGGATACTCAGCAGTTGAAATTAAAGGGGAGTGTTGGAATGATAATTCCAACTGTCGTGCAGGCGCAGCGACGGCATCGGACTTCAATTCGCGTCGGCAGATCCCATCAGCGCAGGCGGGCAGTTCAGCGACAGAGGACTCCAGCGATAAGCGATCGCCGATATCGCATCGGCGAAATGGAAGGAGGGAATTATAAAGTTTCTTTTGTTGTTTGCGATGAGCGATCGCCGATATCGCGATCGGCGTATCGCTATTGCCGAAACCAAAGGAGTGGGCCATTTGTATAAGGCATACATCCGACCCGATGGATCGGACCCGATAGTATTACAAATGGATTTTTGATAAATCTTCAAGTCTGTGCTTAGGACAATTTCCAATATATTTTGTTCATTTTCGTTATATAACGAAATATAAGAAAAAAGCAAAGGATGAGTTGTTTCGGCCCAAATCGCAATCGGCATATCGCAATCGGGGAGACCAAGGGTGCACAATTTTTTTTTTATATGTGCATGCCATGCGATGAAGCTCGGACCCGATGGGTTTCCAAAGTCAAATTGAATACTGGTTGAAGTACATGCCTGCAAAATGAATTCAACGTGAAGTAAAAGTTACATTACCACCGGTTTTGTCAGTAAAACAGTAAATGCAAATTTACTGTGGGTTGGTAAGCTTTGGTGAAGTTTTAAATTTTATCATTTTTATTTTAGCGGGAGTATGGGCACAAGAAAAAGCGAGTAAAGCCATTTAATTTTTATTGTTTTTTACGGAAGCATGGCAAGTGAGAACGTATGTAAGTTTTTGGTTGTCATATATATATGTAATTGAGAAGGGAGGCACCGTAGTGCGTATGAAGTATTCCAAATATGCATAAGAAAATACACACAGCAGTGTGAAAAATATATATAGGTAATTTTTCACAGAAGTGAAATGCAAGTGGTGAATCCCTTTCCGAGAGAGGAAGACTATAATCTGTAACAACAATTTTTATTAGTGAAATGCAAGTGGTGAATCCCTTTCCGAGAGAGGAAGACTATAATCTGTAACAACAATTTTTATTAATGAATAGAAAACATTGGTGTGTGTGAAAACTCTATCTGGTGCTCAAAATTTTTTATGTTTCCGCTGTGATTAAAATTTTGTGACAAAACAAAGCATTGTCTCTGTGTATAGTTAATGTATGTTTTTGGGATTTTACCAGAAAAATCCCCAACATTTGATGCATCTTCTTGTTGTCCTCCCCAACATAATCAACCTGTTTTTGTTACCAAGGCCCCAGAAGTTAAAAGGACTATAGAATATCTCACTTCAAAATATGTACACACAAATGGTGATAAGTGAATTGTAATTGTTTCAAATCTAAGGCATATTCCAGAAATTCTCGGAGGGGTTTAAGTGTTGTGTCGATAATGGTGGGCATGGTTGGTGAATGGTTTGTGGGTAGTACTCGAGACAAAAGTGGGATTTTGCAAGGATTTAAGAGAGAAAATGATGAAACGACGGTTTAAAAGAAGGACAAAATCTGAAAGTACGAATTTTGATGTCTTTATGGATGTTGCTAGAGACGACGGGAGTTTTATTGAAAAGTTTCAAAATCATACTGGAATAGAAAGCAGAGTTTTGCAAAGGCGTTTTTTTAGAAAGATGTTGATCTAGATAAACATTATTTGTTGAGTAATGTACAGTGGCTTGAGGCAAAAAGCAGGGTTTTTGAAAGTCTCACAGGATTTTAGAAAGGGAAATGGAGAGACGAGGGCAATTGTTAGTAGTGAGTTCGAGCAACAAAATTACGGGAGTTATGTCACGGGAGCGGTGGATTTTAGAAATGGAAATGGAGAGGAGGGAAATTGTCAGTAGTGAGTTCTAGTAGCAAATTTTGATGAAAAATATGACAGTGTGTGGTGTTCCAAGGGAGTTAAGTCCTAGGACAAAATCGCAATCGAGAATTTATAATGCTGAGAAAATTGGTAGAAAAAATGGCAGTAGAAACCTTGCAAGCACCATTGCCATGCATATGGTGTTGAGTTTGGTGAAAAACATAGAGGAAAATTTAAGAGCAAGAGGAAAATATATGCAACCTTTATGGGAAGTCTAAAGGATAATAAAAATACGGAATAAAACGGAATGAAGGATTTTGCAAGTGGAAGGATTTTATTGCGACATAATAGAATTACATCAGAGCGTAAGAAGAAATTGTAACAAAGAGAAAAATTATATATTTGACAGTTTCCATGCTTTAATCAAGTGGTTTCTTTTCATGTTTACATATTGAATGAATACCAGTCTCTTTACATTTATGCTTAAAATTCCATGGACAAACGATTTAGTAATGATTTCAAGGGAATCCGCAATAATTTCAAAGAAATTAGTTCTTTAAAAAATGTCTAAGATGAAATAAATGAGCTTGTTTTAGAAACGACAATTGATGTTATTCAAAATGGGAATAATGCTTGTTTTAAACACCAATACATTTTAATGCGAAAATTGGGAACATAATGCTTTTTTACAACATAAAAAATTTATCTCCTTGTAATCCTAACCTATGTTTGAATCCCGATCACAATCCAAGTGACGTTATCTTTCCAATCAAATAATTTTAACTATCTAGTTGTGAGTGTTTCCTTCATGGTGTAAGCTTTGACACGTTATCTATTTAAATTTCAAATTAGATGTTCCAAATTCAAAACAAACCTCTCCACTTGCATGTGGACACTTGTTATACTCGATATCAAACAAGCATCTTCATTATCATGAGGAAAGGAGCATTCCATTATTTCAAAAAAAAAATCTATTTTTTCTGTAGTTTTTAAAAAGAAAACAAACCATATGCTTACATTAGAATAAATACAAGGCCTTTAAGGCTTGAAAGGCACCCAATGTTGAATTATTATTTCATATGATAAAAATTAGAGATGTGCTCGGCTATAACAACCATACCAAAACATTTAAACATAGCTAGAAAAAAAGCCCAATAATATTCATAAAATCACAAGACATGGGAAATACACCCCAATGCCATTTATTATAATATCCCTAAAATAATCAGACATGGATATATACCCTAAGGTTGAATTTATTGTTATTGACAATTTATTCCGGGGTCTAGCATTTAAATTATTACTAATTTAAATTTATCATTCATATTAGGAAAAAAATAAAAAATTATTTGAAACTTAAAAATATAAAGATAATTTGTTTTTTCAATTTTTTTACTTTTAAGCAACATCCACATCAAACAAACATATTTCTACATAAATATGAAATTAAAATTGATATATATAATGTATAAAATGTCTAATTGATACAACAAATATGATATTTGTCTTATGTAATAACATTTGAAAGAATGACACAAAATCACATTAAAACAAAAAGAACTGTAACTTATGAGATGAATCATGATAATGAAAACAATAGATTTTCCCTTATGTGCTTGATGGAAAATGGTCTTACAACATCTTCAACAATGCTATTAGAACTGAACCAAAAGATTGGTCAACCAAAAAATACATAAAATATTCAAATTTTGAAGACAACATCTAATTAATGTGCATCTATATGAATCCAAACCATTATACACAAATATGCCAAGCTTTTCATGTATATAGCAAGGGTGCATATAACTAAAATATTGTTGCTTCGGATGCATGTCTACAACAAATGTCTATCCCTACTCATTCTGGAACAACATGGACCCTACTCTTCAAACACTTGTCTTAACTTGTGTTACACAAATAGAAGAAATTCTCATAGCTAGAGTCAACAAATATATATCTCTAATTTCAAAATTAAATAATTTAATAACATTCAAATTTCAAACAAATAATTGAAAACTATTATTTAAGGAAAAAACAATAAGAATATGTTTTTCATTTAAATTGGACAACCAACTTGACTACCAACATACCACGTTTCCTTTACAAAATTCGATGCCATTGTTAATTTATTTATTTTTATTTTTATGTAATTTGACTTAATCAAAATGTTAAACAATTCATTACAAAACCTCTACCATATTAAACTAGAAAGCAACCATTACCACAATCCCAAAATTATAAATATAATATATTCATTACACCTCTACCAATTAACTAGAAAGCACCATTACACATCGCAAAATTATAAATATTATATACCCTTTTATAGTACAATATTAATTTTCAAATATCTATATTAAAAAAATAATGATTTTCAAATATTCATACTTTCTCTCTTATTAGCACTGCATCAAATTTATATACGTTTTGGCCTAGTTGAAAACGACACCACAGCAAGGTAGATACCCCCTTACATGAAAGGTGAAATATAACTAATATAACCATCGCAAAGCTGAAAAGCAGACCGTTTGAATACAAATTGAAGCTAAAATTGTAATACTAGAACTTGCGTAACGATGCTATTGTGTACCAACGCTAAACATAACAATTTTCCAGGAGTTTTAAAGCACTAAACTTTTCATGTAATAAAAATTCGTTGGCAAGTTCAAATTACTATCCACTGTATTTCATTGCAATGTTTCCAGATTGTGGAAACCGCCCCGGCAGCATATTCATAATAGGAGACATACTATAAAGGAAAGGACAAGTCGACAAGTCAGAGATTTTAACATAGTTGTTCCATGGATTCCCTTTATTTTTAAGAAAAAATGCAGAGAACAGTGTCAAGTTTTCTAGACAATAAAGTTAACAAAGTCAAGGTTTTCCCTCCGTGCTTTGGAGATCTGTCTAATTTGGAAATTAAGGGAAAGGATGGAAAGCAAATTTTGCATACAACTTTATCCCATCTTCGCTTTTTGTGTGATAGTGAACGTCCACTATCTCTACCACTTTTTCGCTTTTCAATCCTTATCCTTTTGTAAAAATGAATGTATATTTCAACTCATCATTTTTTATTTAGTAGGCCCATTATTTTATTTTATTTTTTTCTGTCTAAAGTCCTCATTAATCTTAACAGGGCAGGATAGAATAATTTTCTATTAAATGTTAACCCGGAGTGAAAAGTGTTTGTTGTATCATAAATCCTTCTTAACTTTATTAGTCCTTGTTTGATGTGGTATACGGTTATTCCTTTGAGTTATTGGTTTTCGATGGTAATGAGTTTGATCTGATTTTGGAAATTGTTTTAAACTATTTATAAAGTTTAATAAAATTATTTTTAAATATGATTTTTTTTAGTGATATTATTTTAATTTAAATTATATATTTTAATTAGATTAAAATTTTTTAAAAAAATAATAATGGTTTTATAATAAGAATTTATACGAAATGTATCACATTTTATTAGGGACATTTTAACATGTTTTTATTATATGAGATTTGAATGATATATTTTCTATTTTAAATCTCACTTGAAAAAAACATGTTATTTCTCAAAACTACAGTCATTAAACTACCCATAATAACTACCTCATTTTCCATATATATTTATTGAATTGTTTTTATCTATGCTTGAATATTGTTCTTAGAGATTTTTCTATTAAGGGGGACACTTGGATTTGTTTCTCTTCCTCGAATCTTCCATCTTTTGAGATCATTCATGAAAGATATGGTCGTATATATGGGGAAAAATAACTTTTGAAGGGGATTTATTTGTAACTTGTTTGATCTTTATGGTGGGGTTAAGGTAATTTATGTAAACTGGTATTTCTATCTTATTTTTGGGGCTTATCATGTGTCTCTTGCATTCATGTATGAATAATCACAAGATCATATATGTGTGGTGTAACCCTATTCCAAAAGTACAACATGGTAACCTTACATCATCATTAATTTCTACAGTTTGCAAAGAACAAATTATATATTGTAATGTAAATCTCTTGATATTATACATGAAAGTAGAGAGACCATGTAAAAAATTATTTGGTCATTTACTCTATTATTATCATCATAAATTAACAATTTATTATTCTACATTTCCCAAACAACTTTTTCTCCCTCGTTAGTTAGTCATTCACTATTATTTCAGTAAAAGTTGGGGTTGTTTTATACTCCTATGGAAATTACTTCGAAATGCCAATCATTACAACTTAGATGTTATCCTTAGTTCAAATGTCATGTAGCTAACATCATGAAACTTGTGAATAGATTATTCATGGTAGTGATTCTTATTGATTAATAGCATTGCAACATTTGCCAACTACCCAACATAGTTTCTTGAAGATTGTGATATGTTTTTAGCTACTAAATCCATGCTAATAACAAAACAATGCACTGAACTACCAAAAACCAAAAGAAAAACTTAACAAATGGTCATGTTGACCAATGCTTCTCCTCCATAAACATAAAAAATTATGTAAACATGACCAACAATAAAAATGCACTCATAATTCAACATTGTCGCATTGATAAACAAAGTATAACTTGTGGAGCATCACACTATGAATTATATATACGCACGTATATATAAGCTATGTAAATCGAAACTTATGAAAAATCATCTTTATTGAAAATTCCGACTATTCTAATATCTGTAATGTATTATTAATATAGGAACTCCATGTTGTATTCATAATATAACAACTAGCAACATTGAATTTCATTTAAAAATAGAAATTGTATACAAAACTTAGTTTAAAACAATATATCCATAAACAATATTATTTGTGTGCATTGAAAAGCTCAATTCATAATGAAAAGTCATCGAAACTTAATTTTGACAGATATTGAAAATGATATTTGTACAAACTCTAATCTTATCAAAATGTTGTATAGGATTTGTTTAGCCTAAAAGTGTTTTCTAGTGTAGCATTATAAAAGTTCACCTATCATCTTAACATCAAAGAAACCTTTTATAATTATTTGTGCAAATGCTTGTCCATAGGAATTTATTAATATCTGGATTGCCTTACTTATTTGATGACATTATGCTTCAGATAGATTCATCTCTGTCCATATAATTCTCAATAAATGTTTATGATGGAACACAATAATTTTCATTAGTATTCAATGTGTGTGTTGATCGATTAGTTTTTATCATATATAATATTAAATACTACTACTGCAACAAAATTGGACACCATTTTTTCATATAAAATAATATGAAAAAGGCATTCTATATTTTGTTTTTCTTGATTAGAATCCGGCGCTACAATTTTAGATGAGATTGTGATATTTTATTGTTTAAAATGTGTTTTAGATCCACACGTCTTGAAAAATCGTTGAAGCACCAACTACACAATTTATACCTTTACATCACACTTCCACTTCATGCCCTTCTTATATAGTTCAATCTATTTCATGTTCATTGCAAAAATAAGTCTATTTCATGTTCATTGAAAAAATAAATCAATTTGGGTATTTGACAAGATTGATTGAACTTAAGAATTGAATTTAAGAACATGTTGAGTTAAATTAATAGAAAATGGAAGAGTTACATCGTTAAATCTTCACTTCTATTGTATTCACTTTCTTACTTGGTATAAAAGATAAGTTACTCAGGTTGTAAATTGTGATACTTAAATTTCTTAGCACTTGTACGTATAAAGTTAGAGGTAAGGTGTCACTTAAGAATGCAATAATAGGAACTTTTTTTGTCCACTTATGAGTAGAATTTATGGTTGATTTTGTTTGAAATCCAGTCAAATATTGAGAAAATATTAGTTTTGAATTGTTTTGGCTACACAACCTTAGCACACTACGATTTTCTAGGACATTGAATGAATTTTTGCATTCAAAAACAAAATTTAAATAATGAAACATTATGATCTCACTAAAAAGTGTGTATCCAGATTCCAACAAAAATAGCAAAAAAGCCACCTCTTTAGAGAATAAAATCAGTTAATTTCATAGTAGACAAATTTATCGAGAGATAGAAAACAACGGAGTTTAAAAATTAATTTTATTTATCTTTTATACAACAAGTATCACTCTAATGAGAGTTTTAGATAAAGCCTCAAAGGATTTTCAAATAAAACATGCTTCCTTTTGTTTGTTTAATTAGTCTCAAGCTTTCTCTAAAAGGATGAGAAATAGACATGATGATTTTTTTTATTTTTTTTTAATTATATAACTTGGTATGTCCCTGTTTATTAATAGATAGATAGAGAACATCCATTTTTGAGCCATTTTATTTTATTTTCAGTATGTGCAAATGTATTTTTGAATGTATAAATATATTCAGGTGTCTTGAAAAATATTTTAAGCACCCACTACAAAGTTTATACCCTTACATCATACTTCCACTTTATGCCTTTATGCCTGGTAACAAAGATAAGTTTATTCCATACTCATTTGAAAACACAAATTAATTTGGGTATTTGACAAGATTTATTGAACTTAAGAACATGATGAGTTATATGAATACAAAATGGAAGAGTTACATCGTTCAGTCTTCAATTCTATTGTATTCACCTTATTTACTTTATATAGAAGATAGGTTAGTGAGGTTGTACACTATGACACTTAATTTTCTTATCACTTGTACTTATAAAGTTAACGTAATGTGTCACTTCAAAATGCAACAGGCTAAAGATGCAATTTTTTGGTCTATTTATGGGTAGAATTTATGGTTGATTTTGTCGAAAATTTATTCGGGAATCGAGAAAAATTTAGTTTTAAATTGTTTTTTCTGCACAATCTTAGCACCTAGGATTTTTTTAGGACATTGAATCGATTTCTGCATTCAAAAATACAATTTAAATAATCAAACATGGTGATACAACAACCAAAGTGTCTCACTAGATTCCAACCATAATAACAAAAAAATCAAATCATCTCTTTAGACCATAGAAGACAATTGTTTCCAAATAGAAAAACAGTTGAGTTAATTATTTTTTTTTTTTTTATCTTATATATACAAAAATTATCACTCTACTTAGAGCTTCACGAATATTTTCAAATAAAAAGTTTGACCACTCTAAATCATGCTTCCTTTTGTTTGTTCAATTAATTTTTGTGTAGTCTTGAGCTTTCCAGAAAAGCACGAGAAATATACATGATGATTTTTTTTATTTTTTTTTGTTCAATTAATTTTTGTGTAGTCTTGAGCTTTCCAGAAAAGCACAAGAAATACACATGACGATTTTTTTTTAATTATTTTAGGTATATTTCTTGGTATGTCCCTGTTTGTTGATAGATAGATAGGGAACATCCATTTTTGGCCATTTTTTATTATTTTTTATTCCAGTATATACAAATGTTTTAGTGAATGTTTGGATTCTTCAAACACATTTTGCTCTGGTTAAATATCATGTACAAAGGATTTTTCTCTTAAATATGATGGGATATTCTTAATCAGGTGGGCTCTCACATGAAGAACGCAACATTTGAAGTACATAGAACTAATGAATTGAACGGATGGAAGCAAAAAGATAAGAAATAAGAAAAACGACTTAGAAAGTCAAAGAATTGTTTCCATAGATTCACAAACAGATCAACCTTATTTTCAGGACTTCAAAGTAGGGAAAAAACTCTAATCCATGGTTCTCCTCCATTTCATTTACTCCACAGACCAATCCATGGTTCTCCTCCATTGCATTTACTCCACAGATACAAAACAATCAGAGACATTGAAACTACAGATGTCTCTGAGATATATTACTACTCAAAATATAACGCATCAGATTTGGAATTTGATGCATCTTCTTGTTGTCCTCCCCAACATAATCAAGCTGTTTTGGTTACCAAGGCCCCAGAGGTTAAAAGGACTATAGAATATCTCACTTCAAAATATGTACACACAAGTGGTGATAAGTGAATTGTAATTGTTTCAAATCTCATGCATATTCCAAAAATTCTCGGATGTGTCGACAATGGTGGGCAAGGTTGGGGAATGGTTTGTGGGTAGTACTCTAGACAAAAGTAGGATTTTGCAAGGATTTAAGAGAGAAAATGATGAAACTAGGGTTTAAAAGAAGGACAAAATCTGAAAGTACGAATTTTGATGTCTTTATGGATGTTGCTAGAGACGACGGGAGTTTTAGTGAAAGGTTTCAAAATCATACTGGAATAGAAAGCAGAGTTTTGAAAAGGCGTTTTTTTAGAAAGATGTTGATCTAGATAAACATTATTGGTTGAATAATGTACAGTGGCTTGAGGCAAAAAGCAGGGTTTTTGAAAGTCTCTCACGATTTTAGAAAGGGAAATGGAGAGACGAGGGCAGTTGTTAGTAGTGAGTTCGAGCAACAAAATTATCGGAGTTATTGTTGGGGAATTTTTTTGGTAAAATCCCAAAAACAATAAAAAAAGATCACACACACACACAGACAATGTTCTGTTTCGCCACAGGATTTTTTAATCACAGCGGAAACATAAAAAAAAATTCTGAGGACAGAGGACAGAGATTTGCACTCCAAATATTTCTATTAAAAAAAACTTTGTCATAGATTATGATCTTCCTCTCTCGGAGAGGGATTCACCACTAACAAAATCACTTCTGTGTGAAAAATTACATATATATATTTTTCACGCTGTTGCGTGTATCCTTCAGCATACACAGAACATTACATACGCACTGTTGTGCCTTCCTTTTCAATTTCATCTTTTTCCAAAAAAAATTACATATATATATATATGACTACCAAAAACTTACTTCCATTTTCACTTGCCATGCTGCCGTAAAAGGAAAAAATTAAATGATCTTACTGACTTTTACTTGTGCCCATACTCCCACTGAAATAAAAAAATGATAAAATTAAAAACTTCACCTAAACTTACCAACCCTCAGTAAATTTGCATTTACTGTTTTACTGACAAAACTGGCGGTAATGTAACTTTTACTTCACGTTGAATTCATTTTGAAGGCATGTACTTTAACCATAATTCAATTTGACTTTGGAAGCCCATTGGGTCCAGGCTTCAT
This sequence comes from Pinus taeda, assembly GCA_000404065.3. Lineage (NCBI taxonomy): Eukaryota > Viridiplantae > Streptophyta > Pinopsida > Pinales > Pinaceae > Pinus > Pinus taeda. The sequence goes on along the minus strand of APFE030357041.1, from coordinate 40,232 downwards.
CGCATAAAACACATATATGCAAAAGTTGTGCACCCATGGTTTCCCCGATTGTGAAAATACTGTGGACCCGATAATCTATTAACAAAAATTAATAGCATCGTTGGGTCCGGCCCATCGGCGATTGCTCATTTATAAAGAGTCATGCTCCACTTGAAACGCCGATAGCGATATCGGCGATCGCTCATCGCAACATATGAACGCCTCCTTGTCAGTCCTCCCTGCCACTTTGCTGATGCGATATCGGTGGATCTCACATCGTTGAATCGCTCCAAGGTGAACGCTCCAAGCTGAATCGGTCACCCGATGCACAGTTGAAATTACGTTTTCAACACTCCCCTTTAATTTCAACTAGTGTGTATTCAGTCATAACCAAACACTTTCTCAAAAACTCAAAGCTTTTATGATCCAATGGCTTTTTCAAAATGTCTGCTACCTGTTCCTGAGTGCTGCAATGTTGTAAACTGATTTCTCCATTGGTCACCAATTCCCTAATGTAATGAAACCTTGTGTCGATGTGTTTCGTTCGTTTGTGAAACACAAAATTCTTTGATAGTGCAATAGCCGAGCTATTATTACAAAAAATCACTGTTGCTTTTGCCTGCTCTTGGCCTAAGCTTCTCAACATCCTTCTCATCCAAACTGCTTGACATGCTGCTGCTGTAGCTGCC
>APFE030357041.1:2203-34805 GCA_000404065.3 Pinus taeda | reverse complement strand
TATATGACTACCAAAAACTACCTTCCATTTTCACTTGCCATGCTGCCGTAAAAGGAAAAGATTAAATGATCTTACTGACTTTTACTTGTGCCCATACTCCCGCTGAAATAAAAAAATGATAAAATTAAAAACTTCACCTAAACTTATCAACCCTCAATAAATTTGCATTTACTGTTTCACTGACAAAACTGGCGGTAATGTATCTTTTACTTCATGTTGAATTCATTTTGCAGGCCTGTACTTTAACCATAATTCAATTTGACTTTGGAAGCCCATCGGGTCCAGGCTTCATCGCATAACACACATATATGCAAAAGTTGTGCACCCATGGTTTCCCCTATTGCGAAAACACTGTGGACCCGATAATCTATTAAAAAAAATGAATACCATCGTCGGGTTCGGCCCATCGGCGATTGCTCATTTATAAAAAGTCATGCTCCACTTGAAACGCCGATAGCGATATCGGCGATTGCTCATCGCAACATATGAACGCCTCCTTGTCAGTCCTCCCTGCCACTTCGTCGATGCGATATCGGCGGATCGCACATCGCTGAATCGCTCCAAGGTGAACGCTCCAAGCTGAATCGCTCACCCGATGCGCAGTTGAAATTACGTTTTCAACAGTTATGTCACGGGAGCGGTGGATTTTAGAAATGGAAATGGAGATGGAGAGGAGGGAAATTGTCAGTAGTGAGTTCTAGTAGCAAATTTTGATGAAAAATATGACAGTGTGTGGTGTTCCAAAGGGAGTTAAGTCCTAGGACAAAATCGCAATCGAGAATTTATAATGCTGAGAAAAATGGTAGAAAAAATGGCAGTAGAAACCTTGCAAGCACCATTGCCATGCATATGGTGTTGAGTTTGGTGAAAAACATAGAGGAAAATTTAAGAGCAAGAGGAAAATATATGCAACCTTTATGGGAAGTCTAAAGGATAATAAAAATACGGAATAATACGGAATGAAGGATTTTGCAAGTGGAAGGATTTTATTGCGACATAATAGAATTACAACAGAGCGTAAGAAGAAATTGTAACAAAGAGACAAATTATATATTTGACAGTTTCCATGCTTTAATCAAGTGGTTTCTTTTCATGTTTACATATTGAATGAATACCAGTCTCTTTACATTTATGCTTAAAATTCCATGGACAAACGATTTAGTAATGATTTCAAGGGAATCCGCAATAATTTCAAAGAAATTAGTTCTTTAAAAAATGTCTAAGATGAAATAAATGAGCTTGTTTTAGAAACGACAAGTGATGGAATTCCTATACTTGTTGCCACTTAGTAAGTGGAAAGTGTTGAAATTGACGACCAATAAATTTTAATGCGAAAATTGGGAACATAATGCTTTTTTACAACATAAAAAATTTATCTCCTTGTAATCCTAACCTATGTTTGAATCCCGATCACAATCCAAGTGACGTTATCTTTCCAATCAAATAATTTTAACTATCTAGTTGTGAGTGTTTCCTTCATGGTGTAAGCTTTGACACGTTATCTATTTAAATTTCAAATTAGATGTTCCAAATTCAAAACAAACCTCTCCACTTGCATGTGGACACTTGTTATACTCGATATCAAACAAGCATCTTCATTATCATGAGGAAAGGAGCATTCCATTATTTCAAAAAAAAAATCTATTTTTTCTGTAGTTTTTAAAAAGAAAACAAACCATATGCTTACATTAGAATAAATACAAGGCCTTTAAGGCTTGAAAGGCACCCAATGTTGAATTATTATTTCATATGATAAAAATTAGAGATGTGCTCGGCTATAACAACCATACCAAAACATTTAAACATAGCTAGAAAAAAAGCCCAATAATATTCATAAAATCACAAGACATGGGAAATACACCCCAATGCCATTTATTATAATATCCCTAAAATAATCAGACATGGATATATACCCTAAGGTTGAATTTATTGTTATTGACAATTTATTCCGGGGTCTAGCATTTAAATTATTACTAATTTAAATTTATCATTCATATTAGGAAAAAAATAAAAAATTATTTGAAACTTAAAAATATAAAGATAATTTGTTTTTTCAATTTTTTTACTTTTAAGCAACATCCACATCAAACAAACATATTTCTACATAAATATGAAATTAAAATTGATATATATAATGTATAAAATGTCTAATTGATACAACAAATATGATATTTGTCTTATGTAATAACATTTGAAAGAATGACACAAAATCACATTAAAACAAAAAGAACTGTAACTTATGAGATGAATCATGATAATGAAAACAATAGATTTTCCCTTATGTGCTTGATGGAAAATGGTCTTACAACATCTTCAACAATGCTATTAGAACTGAACCAAAAGATTGGTCAACCAAAAAATACATAAAATATTCAAATTTTGAAGACAACATCTAATTAATGTGCATCTATATGAATCCAAACCATTATACACAAATATGCCAAGCTTTTCATGTATATAGCAAGGGTGCATATAACTAAAATATTGTTGCTTCGGATGCATGTCTACAACAAATGTCCATCCCTACTCATTCCGGAACAACATGGACCCTACTCTTCAAGCACTTGTCTTAACTTGTGTTACCCAAATAGAAGAAATTCTCATACCTAGAGTCAACAAATATATATCTCTAATTTCAAAATTAAATAATTTGATAACATTCAAATTTCAAACAAATAATTGAAAACTATTATTTAAGGAAAAAACAATAAGAATATGTTTTTTCATTTAAATTGGACAACCAACTTGACTACCAACATACCACGTTTCCTTTGCAAAATTTGATGCCATTGTTAATTTTTTTTTTAATGTAATTTAACTTAATCAAAATGTTAAACAATTCATTACAAAAACTCTACCATATTAAACTAGAAAGCAACCATTACCACAATCACAAAATTATAAATATAATATATACATTTTATATTACAAAATATTGATTCAAATATTTTATTAAAAAAATAATGATTTTCAAATATTCATACTTTCTCTCTGATTAGCACTGCATCAAATTGGTATACGTTTTGGCCTAGTTGAAAACGACACCACAGCAAGGTAGATACCCCCTTACATGAAAGGTGAAATATAACTAATATAAGCATCGCAAAGCTGAAAAGCAGACCGTTTGAATACAAATCGAAGCTAAAATTGTAATACTAGAACTTGCGAAACGATGCTATTGTGTACCAACGCTAAACATAACAATTTTCCAGGAGTTTTGAAGCACTAAACTTTTCATGTAATAAAAATTCGTTGGCAAGTTCAAGTTACTATCCACATTGTATTTCATTGCAATGTTTCCAGAATGTGGAAACCGCCCCGGCAGCATGTTCATAATAGGAGACATACTATAAAGGAAAGGACAAGTCAGAGATTTTAACATAGGGGTTCCATGGATTCCCTTTTATTTTTAAACAAAAATGTAGAGAACAGTGTCAAGTTTTTTGGACAATAAAGTTAACAAAGTCAAGGTTTTCCCTCCGTGCTTTTGCGATCTGTCTAATTTGGAAAATAAAGGAAAGGATGGAAAGCAAATTTTGCCATACAACTTTATCCCATCTTCGCTTTTTGTGTGATAGTGAACGTCCACTATCTCTACCACTTTTTCGCTTTTCAATCCGTATCCTTACGTGATAATGAATGCATATTTCAACTCATCATTTTTTATTTAGTAAGCCCATTATTTTATTTTATTTTTTTCTTTCAAAAGCCCTCTTTAATCTTAACAGGGTAGGATAGAATAATTTTCTATTAAATGTTAACCCGGAGTGAAGAGTGTTTGTTGTATCATAAATCCTTCTTAACTTTATTAGTCCTTGTTTTATTTTATGTGGTATACGATTATTCCTTCGAGTTATTGGTTTTCGGTGGTAATGAGTTTGATCTGATTTTGGAAATTGTTTTAAACTATTTATAAAGTTTAATAAAATTATCTATCAAATATGATTTTTTAATGATATTTTTTTTAATAAAAATTATTATATTTTAATTAGATTTAAATTTTTTTTTTAAATAATTAATAGTATTTATAGTAAAATTTACATGAAATATATCAAATTTTATTAGGAATATGTTATGTTTTTATTATTATGAGATTTGAATGATATACTTTCTATTTAAATCTTACTTTAAAAAAACATGTTATTTCCCCAAAACCATTGTCATTAAACTACCCATAATAACTTTCTTATTTTCCCATATATTTATTGATTTTTTTATCTATGCTAGAATATTGCTCTTAGAGATTTTGCTATTAAAGGGACACCTGGATCTGTTCCTCTTCCCTGAATCTTCCATCTTTTGGGATCATCCATGAAAGATGTGGCCGTACATATGGGAAAAAAATAACTTTTGAAGGGGATTCATTTGTAAATTGTTTGATCTTTATGGCGGGGTTAAGGTAATTTATGTAAACTGGTATTTCTATCTTATTTTTGGGGCTTATCATGTGTCTCTTGCATTCATGTATGAATAACCACAAGATCATATATGTGTGGTGTAACCCTATTCCGAAAGTACAACATGGTAACCTTACATGATCATTAATTTCTACAGTTTGCAAAGAACAAATTATATATTGTAATGTAAATCTCTTGATATTATACATGAAAGTAGAGATACCATGTATAAAATCATTTGATCATTTACTCTATGATTATCATCATAAATTAACAATTTATTATTCTACATTTCCCAAACAACTTTTGCTCCCCTGTTAGTTAGTCATTCACTATTATTTTAGTAAAAGTTGGGGATGTTTTATAATCCTATGGAAATTACTTCAAAATGCCAATCATTACAACTTAGATGTTATACTTAGTTCAAATTTCATGTCGCTAACATCATGAAACTCGTGAATAGATTATTCATGGTAGTGATTCTGACTGATTAATAGCATTGCAACATTTACCAACTACCCAACATAGTTTGCTGAAGATTGTGATATGTTTTTAGCTACTAAATCCATGCTAATAACAAAACAATGTACTGAACTACCAAAAACCAAAAGAAAAATTTAACAAATGGTCATGTTGACCAATGCTTCTCCTCCATAAACATAAAAGATTATGTAAACATGACCAACAATAAAAATTCATTCATAATTCAACATTGTCACATTGAGAAACAACATATAACTTATGGAGCATCAAACTAAGAATTATATATATGCACGTATATATAAGCTATGTACAACGAAACTTATGAAAAATCATCTTTATTCAAAATTCCAACTATTCTAATATTTGTAATGTATTATTAATATAGGAACTCCATGTTGTATTCATATTATGACAACTAGCAATATTGAATTTCATTTAAAAATAAAAATTTATATAAAACTTAGTTTAAAACCATATATCCATAAATAATATTATTTATGTGCATCGAAAAGCTCAATTCATAATGAAAAGTCATAATTGGAACTTAATTTTGACAGATATTGAAAATGATATTTGTACAAACTCTAATATGATCAAAATGTTGTATAGGATTTGTTTAGCCTAAAATTGTTTTCTAGTGTAGCATTATAAAAGTTCACTTATCATCTTATGATCAAAGAAACCTTTTATAATTATTTGTGCAAATGCTTGTCCATAGGAATTTATTAATATTTGGATTGCCTTATTTATTTGATTTCATTATGCTTTGAATAGATTCACTACTATCCCAATAATTCTCAATGAATGTTTATGATGGAACACAATAATTCTCATTATTATTCAATGTGTGCATTGATCGATTAGTTTTTATCATATATAATATGAGGAAAATGAAGAGGAGGAGAAGGACAAGGACTAGTTGCAATCAATCCAAGTTGGACATGTTGAATTTGAAATCGACCTAAGTTGCATCTATTGTCTATTTTATTTGAAATGAATCATATACAACGACATGAAGTTGTTGTCATTAGTAATTAATTCCACCAAGTTCGAAGTAAAATTTTAGGAGAAGGACAAGGACTAGTTGCAATCAATCCAAGTTGGACATGTTGATTTGAAATCGACCTAAGTTGCATCTATTTCCTATTTTATTTGAAATGAATCATATACAACGACATGAAGTTGTTGTCATTAGTAATTAATTCCACCAAGTTCGAAGTAAAATTTTCAAAGTATTTTTTTTGGGTAATGATTGAAGAATAGAGATAATGAAATGGAATTGATGAAAACAAGATAGATGTTCACACCATTGTCAATCATGGTTAGGTACCTAATGGAAACCTTCAAGGTAACAAAGACAACTATCTTGTGGAAAATTAAATCATTGGCTCTTTCGAAACACATAATATGACATTTAACAATTGTTATCTCACTACATCAAAAATTGAATTAAGCATGGTACAAGGAAACAACCAATGAGAATCATATTAAGGAAATAATATAAAAAACTTGCACAAGTAACTAAAGGTATCCTTCTTTTTAGTTAAGATGTAAAATAATGGAAATGACACATTATCACTCTGCAAAGCGAGTGCAATATAAGAAAAGAGAAAGTTTCATTCAATGTTGTTGTCATAGACTTAAGAGACTTATTCAAATTTTTTTCTTGTCATCATATCTAGTTGTGAAACACTACGTTTTCTTGACTATAATGTCTTGACCAACTTACACGAACCGTAATGACATTGAATCTCTTCACTTAGTGACCACCCATAAATTTTTTTTAGACTACAATAGTCATATACAAGCTAAGTCCAAGAAACCCTAATTTACCCAACACTGGGTATATATCCAACCACAACATTAATTCATCCCATGAACAATTATCCTTAGGTAATATTATAACATACCAATACAAGCATACAAGGAATAGTAACATCCAATACTAATAAAACAACCATGGTGCTCAAAACATGGGTGGGCACCTAAGGTAATTTCCTTAACACATTATTATATAAAGAATGTTGCAAGTATAACAAAGGAACATGGCCAATATACCCATCCTGTCTCCACTTAGTGAACCTATGACATAATAGGTGCATTTGTGGGATATTAAAGAATATCTCTATTTTTTCGAAGATATTGACAAATTCTCCCAAAATTATTGTATTGAACCCCCCCATCCAAATACATATTTATAAATATAAAGCCCCTATTTTTACCATATATTTCATATATTTAGCTGCAAATAAGAAATCAGTAACCCCTATTTACCATATATTCCATAGAAACCAATAAGCACCCTATTAACCTTAATAGAGATGAAGGATGTACTATAAGTGAGAATTGGATTCCTACTCTGACATCTAAATTAATCTCTCCGAAACCTCCGCTCACCACCTCTCAAGACTCTTGAATTTGTCACATTATTAATAATATTTTATATTACTTTTAATAATGTAAACCATTTTTAGAACTTATCATATAATAAATAATATTAGTTATTCCTTTTGACCACATTATAACTAATTAATCAACAAATATTTATAAACATGAAAGCATACATACATACATACATACGTATGGTAACAACTCACACACACACACACACAATATATATATATAATATATATAATATTATATATATAGAGAAGAGAGAGAGAGAGAGAGAGAGATTCCTATATAATAAAACCTATATAATTTTATAACAATAATTTTCCAATAACATTAATTATCAATATATTTTAAGTTTCTAATTGATAATAAAATTTAGAATTTTTTAGGGTTTATTTTCGGCTTTTTATTACAAAACTTGGTGAATTAGTCTTTCACATCTCTCTTTTTCATCATGAATATGAACCATAGTGGTTGGTTCAAAATGTTGATTAAAAATTATTATGAATGCGATATGGCTCCATAAACTTGTTTGCAGCTAAATAATAATGATCACATAAATTTAAAAATTGAAATTTCATATATTTATTAAATATCCCTTTTGACACTTCCCAATGCCTATAAAATCCCCCATGCCCCACATCATACCTAATACCAACAATATATTTACCCTATTTTTCACAATCGTAAAAGTTATTTGTTTTATGAATGAAAGTGATAAGATATTGGTCAACAATATGAAGCCCTCATGAATCTTAGTCTCATTTACAAACCACAATGACAAAGGAGAACAATCTATTGTAAGCCTTGCTCCTATTGGTCTCGTTTTCCTCTACTTCCTACTAGTCTTGTTTCCTTCTTTTGTCAAGTAACCAATGTCTAGCATCCTAGTATTCACAAACCATGAACTTCAAATGATAGTAGAACTCCTTAATGACTTATCACTCATGAAATTTATGCATTATCACTTTAAGGTGATCTACTTTTATATGAGCTCATTGTGCATTCACAAGCCCATTCATCAAATGTTTTCCTAAGTGCCATTTGTCATTACTTTGGTGAATTTTCCATTTATCACCCATTGAGTCATTCCAAATCGTGTTATAATTGCCTAGGTAGTCCTAGTTTTCCTAGTTCATTTTTCCTTGTCTAGTCCATTTATCTAACCATTCCTATGTGCATCCGTTTATACTAATTTTCACCCAAGTGCACCAAGTATTTTGGTTGTGTCTCAACTAATTCAATGGGAATTTCATAGGATATGGGATTATCACCACTTAGGTTCACACATTGGATTTTCACCCAAAGCATCCTAAACCTGTGTAAAGAGATCTAGATGACTCATGACTCTATCAATTTGATTATGCAAGAAATAGTTGGTATTTCCAACTTCTATGTCAACCCTTCACGATGACCTTAATAGTGCACCTATTTCCGATGAAGAAGTGGTTACATCCTCCCACACTAAACTTCTTGTGATCTCGATAATGTTCAACTAAGACATTCTAACTACCTAGAAAATCTACTTATAAAATTCTCAAATATTGTTCCCATATTGCCACAATGCTTCTTTCCCTTCCCAATTTGTATCCTCTTTACATTTATCATTCCAACCAACAATATACTCATGCCTTAATTTACATCCACCAAAAAGTTTCACTTGGCTATATATAATCAATGGAATATCCATTTCTAGCATTGGCTTATCTACAATCAATATAGGGTCTCATGATGGCACACTTATTTTAGGATTTTTTCATAAATCCTACAAGGCTTCAAGTGACTAACATATAAAACTAAACAGTGAGCTCTCATGTAGTTTGGAAGCTCTAATATATAAGTGCAATTCCAATATTCTCAAGTGCTTTCAATAGTCATTCATATTGCCACAACAAAGCATCAAACATGCCAATTGGTGACTTTAACTTTTATGTGCCAAACTTTGATACGACCAAGTCATGAACATCAAATTGATCATCCCAATTCTTCATCCTCTCTACAACACTTGTCAACTAAAATTGAGGACTCTTCAATTTGTCTTACCATCCTTTCATGAACTCCATGGCTAATGGGTTACATCTTAGTAGCATTACAAAAATGGTATGCGTTGTCAATACTTGGTACCTATTTTCACACTGAAATTGATTATATCCCATCATGAAACTCTTATATATGTTGTGTTTCAACTGAGCTACATCAAAAAAATTCTAGCCAATTTGATTTCTTTGCTGACAAAGTGTGGTTGAAGGCACGTACAAAGTGCTTGAGGTACTACTCTCTAAAAAAAATTGATATGTTTTATTTTTCCATTGGTCTATAAAGCATATCTCAAACTCATTAGCAACCTAGTTCAAAAAATGCCGAGAAACTATATCCAAAACCATACTATGAACCTTGTGTTTATGATTGACACAACACTAAATGGGAGAGCCTAATACTTCATAAAATTATAAATAAAAACTTTGCAACTTCCCTTGCAACAAAAGGCACATTTGTTGGCATGAATATGGAATACTTGGAAAAATTATCAACAACCATCATGTGCCTATTATATCCATGTGAGTAATATTTTTTTTATGAAGTCCATTTAAACACTCTCCCAAGGTCTCTAGCACGACAAATATTTTAGTAGAACAGCTTGAATTTTGGTGTCTTCCTTGTCCTATTAGCACATGAAATAGGTATGAATGTACTCTTCCATGCCTCACTTCATATATTTCCAATATCTGCCTCACTTCAATAATGACATTACTCTTTGTTTCCTTGGTAGTTAGCCAAAGGAAAATCATGACACTCCCTTCAAAGTTCCATATGACGCTTAGACATATTCGTCACATAAATGTGATTGTCATAAGTATGAAATCCCATTGTCCATCTAAAAATCCATAATTTTATCATCCTTCACCATCTTCTGACATTCAAAGATTTGGGATCCTTTTATAATCCCTTTATTATATTATCTTTCAAATTTGTAAACTTATATTTGAACTCATCCTCCTCCCATATGCAAGTTGTGCCTTCCTACTTAGAAAACATATTCTTTTGTTCAACTTGCCCAATAATTACTTAATGGTCATACTGAAATTTGATAAGAAATATAGCCATTGCCTCTCTACTTAGGTGACAACTTTGATTGGGTGATCCAAGTGGATATTGGTGGCTACCCGCCTAATTCAGTCCTCCAAATATGGTTTATTTTTGGTTTCCCTTTCTTCCAAAAACTTTTTGGATTCAAAAAATTCCCCTTTTTTCAAACAAAAAACCCTTCAACAGATATAAAAAAAAAATTGTTTTTCTTTCCTTCAAATTAATGAAAATCCTTTGTTTTTCTTTCCTTCAAATTGTAATGAAAAACCCTTTGTTTTTCTTTCCTCCAAATTTGAACAAATCCCTTTGCTTTTCTTTCCTCCAAATTTGAACAAATTTTTGGAAAAATTTCCTTCAAATTATTTAAAAAAATTACCCGGATCTATTTCTGTTGATCAAATTCCTCTCGCGACAAGCAAGCTAGGTTTTTGAGCCCCTCCTTGACTGCTATGGCAGCACGCTTCCTTGTAGGCTCTGGCATAGTCCACGTAGAGACTCAGGTTCATGGGCAGAGGTTTTCGATACTCAAACATTCATTTCCGTAGGTGATCAACGCACCAGCCATGAACAGGCAGTCAGAGGCAACAGGTCTGGCAGTGTTCTCTTCACAAGTCAGCAATGATGCAACAAGCTCTGGAGTTTACACACTAAGGGCTTCCCAGGCAAACAATGGCAATGGTTTTGGCATCATAGAGGGCTGATCACATTCATTGTTTTTTAACACTCCTCGACGACTCCCACGCAAAGATATGGGCTCTAATCTTCACACAGGTGGTCTTCACGTAGGCCACGTGGGCAACAATGATGGTCAGGCAGTGTAGAGTTGGGCCTCAAAAGGTTTCCTTCGCTCCTCCTCCTTGCATACAAGCTCTGATAGCTTCAGGCAACAAACCGCTCGCTTTAGGAAACAAACGCCTCGTCGTTCATTAACAATGCCGACAACTTCACGCAACAAAAGTGTGTCCCTCTAGCTCTAATTGCAGAGACTTCACCAGCAACCATTCCACCGAAAACAAATGCAGCTTTCATGTAGGACTCAACTCAATTCATTTGGCTCTGATACCATTTTTAGTTAATGGAGATTACAAAACAAGAAAGAAATGAAACCTACAAGAAACTGAATACAACCACACAAGTAATAACTCAGGATTTACATGGTAAAACCCTGACAAAGTGTCAAGGAAATATCCACGGGGCAAGGGATTGGAATCTCTATTCAATTAGTTTTCTTTACAATAGTTTGAGCATTCATCGGTGTTATATGAGCCTCCTCAGTTACATAACTGATGTTTCGGTATAAAACTAACTTGTTAATAACTAACACATTTTACCCAAATTTGCATAATTAGTTGTCAATTTCCAATAGGCTCATGATCCATTTCTTCAATTTAGACCTCCCATACCTGTTTGAGCACTAGTCATAGTCAAAAAAATTAGGAGCAAACCGAATGACACTAGCCAATTGCCCAATTTTCCATGATGAATTTTGGCCATTGTTCCACCAATCTTTAAAAAGTTCAGTGAGTTAAATTGGAAGGCGCTTAATCTGGTTATTTCACAAGAAGACGACTAAGAAGTGTTATTTATCTCTGGACAAGCCTTCCTTCTGCTTCTCTACCTCTTCCTATCTGTAAATTGTGGAAGGTGATTAAGCTGCTTCTCTTAGAAAAGTGTTATTTTCATCTTTCTCAGATTTCCTCTCCTTAAATGCATTCCCACATATTTCGATTGACCGCATGTGTGACATGTCGGTGGAGGTGAACAAAAATTAAGTATGAAAATATGACATGAACAGAATTGTGGAAAGTGCTCCCTGGATGGATCCCTTTACCTTGAAATCTCCCGCATGAAAATTTTATCAAGGGCTAATATTTTGATTGCCCTTTAGTGTAAGGTTAAACTTTTTGACTAAGGTTCTATTCTGTGAAAAATGTATTGCTGCTAATTTTTCTACCGCCCCTCAATGCAGGGAGGCAAATTTTTTCCCATGCCATGCTGTGTAAGGTCAAGTTTTTCCACTTTCTCTAAGTCCCTTAGAGTGTAATGTTAAGCTTTTCCACTTTTTCTAGGTCCTTTTAAGTTTAATGTTAAGCTTTCCCACTTCATTATAAGATGTAGAAATTCCTTCATATTTTTATGAACTATTTATGGGATGAAGTAGTTCTTTTAACTCAGAACCCTTAAAACTTTTAACCAAAAACCATTAAACCTTTTTTATTCCACTTCATTTTACAAAATGCAGAAATTTGCTCACACTTTTATGCACCGGAAATTCATTAAATTTTATAAATTATTGATGGGATAAAGGGAGTTTTTTAATTAAAATTTATGAAGAGATTGTGAAAAAATCTGAAATTGCATATATTCAAAGTTTGTCAATCATATCCAGCTTTTGGAAGTCATGAAACTCCATTGTAATCTGTAAGTTAAAAGTTTCTAAAACTCCCGTCTTCCACGGTAAGTCTTACCTAACCACTTCGCAAGGTTGGCCTACCCTTCTCTAACACTAGTATTATTTCTTCTTCATCTTGTCCGCTCGTATACCAAATTTACAGCCTGGAGCTGCAATGCAATTGGGTAGCTTCGTGTAGCTTCGTGCCTAATGCAGGCATCCGTCCAGATTATATTGTTAGCTACAGGAAAAGCAGGAGTGAGATATTATATCAGCATATATCAATCACTAGAAATAGGAGTGAGATATCATATAAACAAATATTAGTCACTATCAAGTTAACGATGGGCATTTTTATTTAATGAATAATTTATGCAAAAGTAATAAGCCAATAATTAACTCTTTGCGTAACACTTAATATCAATATTTATATTACAATATAGCCAAGATTCCAACCATTATAAACATTAATCGAAAAATACTTTCCTTAATAAGTCAAAATGCATGTTCAATCACAAGAAAAGCAGAAATCCCATAGCTGTAGACACAAAATCTTTTCAGATCCCATTTTGCACCATGCTACGTATTTTATTGTTCAAAATAGACGAAGCACACGGAGCACTGAAAAGAAAAAACCAACTTTATTGTCCACATAAAGTTGGACAATAACTCCATCACACTAACTCTACAGACGGTGAAGAGGAAGGCTGATCACGGAAGGTATCTCCTTTCAACTTCTAACTTTTCTCACAATTAATTCTGATATCCTTTTAACTTCGAACTTTTCTGACAATCAGCATTAGTAATATGTGTTTGTAAATAATTCTTTGGATTCATTGGTAATTTTTTATTTTTAGAGTGCATCGTTATCTAAAAAGTTTCAGAAAAGCTTAGTTGTTAAGTTTTATGTTGATTAGTTCGATAAAGAGTTATTTTAAATTTCTTACATGTATAAATAAGTATAGGTAGATATTTTATGAGTAAGGTATTATCAAGTTAATAATTTTAAATTTCTTACATGTTTAAATAAGTATATTTTATGAATAAGGTATTATCAGGTTATAGTTTTTTAGATTGATATTTTATTAAATGTCTTTGTTTTTTTTTTGTTATTTTGTAATGTTATCATAAGAGTCTAAGTGTCATTTATTTAAGGAAAGTTCAATATACATTAAACCATGGATTTAAAGGTGTGTAGACTTTGAGTGTCAGCGAGAAAGAAGTTTTGTAGTGGGAAGATATTTACTGAAAATTAGTTAGATTTACAAAGGGCAATAGTCTCTCAAATTGAGTAGAGTTTGAGTATATTTGGAAAAGTATTTGCAATGCAAGCCATGAATGTCATTGGTGGGTAGATAGTGCACTAACTAGTGTTAAAATAGGCTGAGAAAAAATTTACCTATTTATCCTATTACCTGGATTCAATTAAAGTATGAGGTTTTAAATTATAAACTTTTGATAATTGTTAAAGGAGTGTTAAAGTATACAGTGTAAGTGTTAAACTAAAAGTTGAGGTTTTTTGACAAAATAGAGGAAGGGTGCATGTTAAGGACATAGTGCACCAGAACAACAAAAAATGGGAAATCTAAATTTTAGTGGGACCCTCTTAATTGACTAAAAGTAAGAATATCATTGTGTTGAAATTGACAAAGGGAGTAGCCCATGGCATCTAGTAGTATTGAAGGATAGTGAGATAGTCCAATCCTCACAGTTATAAATTATGACCTATGATCAATCAAAATGAGAAAATTTATTTCATTCTTAAGGATTTTGGGATATTGTAATAAATGGTTTCAATGACAAATTAAAAATGCACATATAATTTTTTGTTGAAAACATAAAAAAAAAAAAACAAGAGCATTATGGTTTATACAAGAAGGGGTAAAAGATTCAATTTACCCTAAAGCTGCAAAATAGGCATGTGATACTCTTGAGACAACCTATCAAGGAAAAAAAAAATTTAAACATGCCAAATTGCAAACACTAATAAGAAGTATAGAGACTCTGTATATCATTTTATGGCAAGTCAACATTGTGAATTAGCTTCAATGGAGAAGACATTTCTAGATCAAAAATTTATTGAAAAGTACTCAAAAACCTTCTTTAAAAAATTGATATGGTTGTAGTAATCATATAGAAGTATAAATATCTATCACAATTGTCTATAGAACAACTCAGAAGGCATGTGAGATAAGAGCGGACAAAAACAATGAAACTTTGGAAAGTCCATTTCAGGCCTTCCTTAGCAAAGGAATGTTGAAATGTGACAGCAAATGATGTAATTATGGGTAAAATCTTGTTTTTACTACCAATTAGTTTTGTAACAGTTCATAACGAGAAGGAGTTATGCAACGAAGTTCCCATATTGATTGGGATGGCTCGAGAGGCTTGTATAATGGAGATTCATTCTTGATTCATAGAAGTTTTAAATCGCTTGCCCCATGGAGGTTTCCTTGACAAATAGTCAAGATTTTACCACATAAAATCACCCTATGTTAATGTGTGATTTGATTTGTTAGTTTTATGCATTTCTTGCCATCTATGTTTGAATGTTGAATGACCCTTGGAAACCCAACAAATGGTATCAAATCCTGAGGATCAAAGCTTGAGTTTAAACACATAGTTTGTTGAAGCCCACCACTAGAGAAAGGGTCGTGTTGCCACTATTAAGGAAGAGGGATGTCAGTCGCTCGCTGCTGGAGAGAGAGGCACTACGTGTTGGAGCTCGCTACCAGAGGGAAAGAATCGAGCCACTAGAAAGAGTCGTCGCTACTGCCATTGAGTGTTATGCTCTTGACCTGCGAGAAGATGCAAGAATAAAAAATACGTGAAGAAATATACCGAGAACACGAAAAAATTAAGAAATAACAGCAAGTATTTTATTTTTCAGGAAGTAATGTTCACTTGCCTCTTCGAGGGGGAAACCTCTAGTAGAGTTATGCTCAATTACAAGATAAGACACGATGCTTTTTGAGGGGAGTCTCTATCCTTTCTATAGGATTCATACATGCAATACCATGGGTCAATACCATGGTTCTTATTAATACCATCTATCTAATACTGTGGCCCACTTACAACTAACTGTGGTCCCTTCTTTAAATGTGGGTCAACCACTTACAATTATTAATATGGGCTTTATTGACTCTTTACTTTACTATATCTATGACTGGATCCTATTACATAAATAAGGGGGTTAGGGTTGGACCCTAACATGCCCTCCCCCATAAGAATAGCCTTGTCCTCAAGGCTGAAGCTGCGGAAACTACTGAAGGATAGTGGCTAGTTCCTAGGTCGCATCTTCCAGAGACGTGTCTTCCACTTGACGAGGACATCCTTGATCATGCGGCTGCGTAGGTGCCGTTCTCGTGTGTCAAGAACATGTTCAGGTTGGAGCCAGATTGACCCTTCTTCATCCAATAGAGGTAGACTAGTTTGAATTCGGCAATGGTTCCCAATCACTTTCTTAAGGCATAAGACATGGAAGACTGGATGGATTTTTGTAGTGGGTGGCAAAGCTAGCTTGTAGGCGACTTCTCCAATGCGCTAAAGGACTTGATACAATACGTAGAATTTTGGAGATAATTTCTGACAACCCTTGTCTTTGAGTGATGTTTGCTTCTATGGTTTGATCTACCTGTTGCTTCATGTGGTTTTGGGCTTGATGAAGTTTCTCTCGAAGGTGGGCCAGCATGGTTGTGCAGTTCTGTAGGAGTTGATCCATTGTTTGTACCTTCGAGCATCCCTTGATATAAGAAGTAGGTGAAGGAGGGAGTTGACCATAAACTTCTTCATATGGAGTCATTTTGGTGGTGGCATGATAGTTGGTGTTATACCACCATTTGGCTAGAGGTAACCACTGCACCCATAGATGTTGCTTTTCTGAAGTGAAACACCTAAGGTAGGTCTCCAGACATTTGTTGATTGCTTCAATTTGACCATCAGTTTGTGGATGAAAGGAAGTACTGAGTTGTAGTTGGGTACCTTGTAGCTTGAAGAGTTCCTGCCAAAAGTTACTGGTGAAGATCAAGTCACGATCAGACACAATGGAAGTGGGCATGCCATGCAATTTGAGGATCTGGTCCATGAAAGATTGAGCAACCAAAGTCAGTGTGAAAGGGTGGGGTAGGGTGCAAAAATGAGCATAATTAGAAAGGTTGTCCACAAAAACCATGATGACTGACTTGTTTCTTGACTTCAGAAGTCCCGTAGTGAAATCCGTAGAAACCTCCATCCAAATTGAGGCTGGGATGGGTAATGGATGTAATGTGCCTGGGGATTTGACTGTTTCTCCTTTGTGGCGCTGATATATGTTGCACTCAGCTAAAAAATTAAGAATGTCCTTTTTCATGCCTGTCCAAAATAATGATCGTCAAGTGCGAGCATAAGTCTTTTGAAAGCCTGAATGTCCTGCAGTGGGAGATGAGTGCAACTCCACCAAAATGCGGCTTTTGAGGGTGGATGTTAGTGATATCATGATTCTGTCCTTGTAGCGAAGAATCTCATCCTGCCAAGAGTAGCCCGCTGTGGAATTTGGATCCGTTTGCAATTGATTAATGAGTTGGGAGAGTTAGGGATGTGAAAACCATTCCTTGCGAACCTCTTCAATCCATTCTGGAATGGGAAGGGAGATTGCGAGCAGGGTGCTTTCCTCCTCAAACTGGCATGATAATGCATTTGCTACAATATTTTCGTGCCCTTTATTGTAAATTATCTCATAATCATATCCCAGCATTTTGGCGAGCCATTTATTTTGTCGTGGCGAGGATAGGCGGATTTGGAAATGCCGCCCCAATAAGTATGGTTACCAGGTATCTACTGCATGTAAGATGGCTATCATCTCCTTCTCATAGGTAGATTGTCCCAAATTTTTCCCACTTATTTGTTGGCTAGTGAAGGCCAAGGGTCAACCTTCCTGCATTAATACCACCCCAATACTCGTACCTAAAGAATCACATTCAATCACAAAAGATTTGGTGAAGTCGGGTAGTGCTAAGACGAGAGTGGAACACATGGCCTGTTTGAGAGCTATAAAGGCCTGTTGTGCTTCATCATTCCAGAGAAATGAATTTTTCTTAAGGAGGTGAGTGAGGGGTCTAGAAATGCAACCATAATTGTGGACAAATTTGTGATAGTATCCTGTGAGACCCAAAAATCCTCTCAAGCTCTTCAAGGTCTTTGGTTGAGGCCAATCCTGCATTGCCTAGATCTTTTTGGGGTCCACACTGAAACCTTCATGCCCCACAATGTGGCTCAAATACTCAACTTCTTCCATGCCAAAAGAGAACTTGGACATCTTGAAAAATAATTTATGCTTCCGGAGCAGTTGCAAGAGCAGATCTACATGCTGAAGATGTGTGGCCCAAGTGTAGCTGTAGATGAGGATGTCATCAAAGAAAACAAGGACAAATTTTCTGAGATATGGTTTGATTAGGTGGTTCATAAGACTCTGAAAAGTGGATGGGGCATTACAAAGACCAAATGGCATGACTAGGAACTCATAATGGCGTTCATGAGTTCGGAAAGGAGTCTTTACAATGTCTACTTATTTCATGCGAATTTGGTGATAGCCCGAGTGAAGGTTGAGCTTAGTAAAGAATTGAGCCCCATTTACTTCATCTAGCAAATCATCGACAACTGGGATGGAAAATGTATCTTTGACCGTCAACTTGTCGAGGGCCTTGTATTCTAGACACATACGCCATTCCCCATCTTTCTTAATCACCATGACCATAGGCGATGAATGAGGACTAATGCTGGGACGAATGATGCTACTTCCAAGAGTTCCTTGATGATTTTTTCAATTTCATTCTTTTGGGCGAACGGATATCTATATGGGTGCACATTTGGTGGTTGGGCCCTTGGGACCAAAGTAATGCTATGTTCATGTTCCCCTCTCGAGGGTGGAAGCTCATGAGGCTTATCAAAGATTGGCAGATGGTTGTTTAAGATCTGTTGCATCTCAGGATGAATATGAAGAGAAGTTGGTTCGAAGGCCTGGATGGCATTAAATTGGGCTATAACTCCATGGTCGCCCTTTTTTAACAATTTTTCCATCCTATGTGAGCTGATGATAGAGGGATCACCCACCTGGAGTCCGCGGAGGGTATGTGTGTGGTTGTTGTGCTTAAAGCTCATATATAACTCCTGGAAATCCAGTGTGATTGGGCCAAGTGTACGAAGCCATTCAGCACCTAGGACAATGTCGCACCCTCCCATGTGTATGGTAAACATGTGGGTCTTTAATTGATAATCCCCCATTTGAGGTTTGACATTTTCACAGTGGCCTTCACATTTCATTGACCCCCCATCAACAATTTGGACCTGGAAGTTAGAAACTGCTCTAACAAAACAATGCACTGCTTCCACGACTCTTTGATGGATAAAGTTATGTGTATTGCCACTATCAATCAAGACTACTACCGGTCGATGCTTAATAAAACCTCTGATTTGAGAGTTTGGGGAGAAGAAATCCCTGCCAAAGCATGTAGCGAGATAACTGGTTCTTCAAGTACATTGTTCGACTCGTTGTCCTCGTCTTCCTCCTCAAGTTCCTCAAGTGGTGGGGCTTCCTCTAATAAACTGTGATCAGTAGCATCAATTTGAAGGAATTTTGGCTCCTTGCATGTATGCTTGGGGGAGTATTTCTCATCACAGTAGTAACACAATCCTTGCTTTCTTCTTTCCGCCATTTCCATTGGTGACACCTTTGGAACCTTGAGTGTTTGGGTAGTGCTTTGAGCCTAGGTGGGGCAACCCTTGGCTATGAAATTTGGGCGATTGGACTGGGCCGCTAATGCACGTTCTACTTCACAAGCTATCCTGCAAGCATGCAGCCATGAGATAGTGTGTTGCATTTGGATGTGGGCTTGTATGGCTTCTTTTAGACCACTAACAAAACATTCCAAGTAGAAATAATCTTGTAGACCTCTTGTGCGAAAAGCTAAGGCTTCAAAGGCTGTAATATATTCGTTCACTATTCCTGTTTGTCGGATCTTAGTGAGGCGACCCAAAAAGTTAGATTCATGGTCAAAGTGATCTGTAAGAGCTTTTATGAATGTTTGCCAAGTCACGGGCCTTCCATAGCAACGCTAATGCCACTACCACCATTGCCATCTTTCATTGTCCAAGTACATGCTACCCACGCTAAGCTGAGTTGCATCATCTTTGATGTGATTCAATGTGAAATATTGCTTCATTTGTGCTATCCATGTGCGTGGATGAGATCCATAAAATTTATGCATGTCCAGCTTGGGTGGTCGCGTTTGGGATTGTTGGTGGTTTCCAAAAAGGTGAAGAGAATGGCTAGACTTGCCCTCAACATTTTCATTGAAATTATATGCCTCTACGCATTCCTCCATCTTGCCCTTTGCGAGCGTGTCAGTTAAGGTCTTCAGCGATGACAGTACTTCGTTCAATTTTGATTCAAGGCTATCGATCTTCTCATTGGCCATAGCTTGAGCTCTAGTTTGTACCATGCACCGATCCAATGCACTTAAAATTTGGGACCGCTCGAAATGTTTTTTGACGCTAACAATTGAATGGTACCACCTTGCTCAACTCGTCAACCTGATTCATATGGGTTAAGTCTCCTATAAGCATCCTGGGGGGTCTCATAATTTTGTTTTTTGTTTTTTGTTTTTTTTGGTTTTTTTTTACTCCGAAAGGAGTTTTACTCCTCGCTTAGGAATATTGTAGTAGCCGAATCCCAAAAAATTCAATGCTACCCAAAGTCCTGCGAGAATCACACCCAAGTATAGGAGCCCACACAAATAGTCAGATCTATCAGTGAACCCTCAACTGCAGAGTATGAGTAGGAATGTGGCAGTGATCGAATCCCTGTTGCTAGATCTGAATGGCGGATCTGACTGTTGTGATTGCTACAGAACCCAAACTGCTAGATCTGGATGGTGGATCTGATAGATATGATGGATTTGAATGGTAGATCTGATAGATATTGCGACAAAACCCCACCTGCCAGATCTGATCTGGCAAAGATATCCAGAGAGAGACACAGGAACTATGGTCTCAAGGAGTGTCATGTGCTACAAATCGCAATATACATAAGGGTCTGAAAGTAGTACTCAGCCCAATCTTTCAGGGCACTAACCACGGACGATCAACCATACCCTTAGCCGTACAAACCGACTACCCTATCGTACGCATGAGTAATCTCCCCAAGTGTTGTTCTCGGTGTACTGTAGCAGTGAGACGACTGATGGTTTATCTATGGCGAGGTTTCAAGAGAGCCTAGGGGGCTTCCAATATGCCCAAAGGGTACTTGGAAGACAATCCGTGCGCAGTTCTGTCTAATGCGCTACTACTCGAAGGGGTACCCGCAGGGGTTACAAGGGAGTCCAACAAACATGACCCAAATCCCATGTGCATGCCTCCCCAAGTCCATAGGTTTATGTGCTCAACGACAGACCCCGTGGTTTAAAGACGCCGGAACACGTCTCTAGCCAAATTTTTTTTTCCTAAAAATTGGAGATCCCACCAGCCGTGGAAAGTGCTATGATACCACTTGTTATGCTCTTGACCTGCAAGAAGATGCAAGAATACAAAATATGAGAAGAAATATACCTAGAACACAGAACAATTAAGAAATAACATAAAGTATTTTATTATTTAGAAAGCAATGTTCACTTGCCTCTTCGAGGGGGCAGCCTCTAGTAGAGCTGGGCTCAATTACAAAAGTAAGACACAATTCTCCTTGAGGGTAGTCTCTATCCTTTATATAGAATTCATACACGCAATACCATGGGTCAATACCATGGTTCTTATTAATACCATCTATCTAATACCATGGCCCATTTACAACTAACTGTGGTCCCTTCTTTAAATGCGGGTCAACCACTTACAATTATTAATATGGGCTTTATTGACTCTTTACTTAACTATAACTATGACTCGATCCTATTACATAAATAAGGGTGTTAGGGTTGGACCCTAACAGTGAGGAAGTCCACTGGAAAGAGTTGTCGTTGCCGCCAGTGAGGAAGTCCACTAGAAAGAATCATTGCTGCCGCGAGTGAGGAAGTCAAGTTTTTTCTAAAGGGTCACTGTTCGATTTCTAAAGTCTTCCACCAGAGGGAAGAGCACATATGTCTACCCATCATGAAGAAAGAACGTTGCAATCTGTGTGTGAAGCCTACATGACAAAAAAAATTGAGAGCCATAGAGGCAGCCACCGAGCCCATCATGCAGATTGCTAGTAGAGAGTCGTCGTTTGAAGTTTGTATTTTTTTAAGAAGTTTGGGTAGCATCACATAGCCCCCGTCAAAGTAGAAAACAACAAAGAGAAGAAGAAAGCCGCCTTTTTGAAGAAAAGATGATGTTTTAAAGAAATCTGTGTACTTTTTTTTATAGCAGAAACAAAGATATATTTTTTTAATTAGAGTAGGGAAATTCTCAACTAAGGATGAGTAGGGTTTATTAAAAAAGAGGAAGAAGGAATTTTTTTTTTGTCTAAAATTTTGAACTAAAAAGCATACAGAAAAAGTTGAATAGGGTTTGAATATTTTTGTGGAAGTTCTGGAAATTTATTAAAGGGGAACATAATCAATTTTCTTTTGTAAGAAATTAAAGGAAGCTAAATATAGAGAAACCATAGTTGAAAGCAGAAAGTGAACTGATAAACCCTAGAAAGAAAATCTAGAAGCATAATTTATTTACCTTAGTAGGAGGATTTGTAGAAAGAAATGACAAAAATGACAAATGCAAAGTTCGAGGTGGAGAAATTCACTACCAAGAACAACTTTGCTTTATGGAAACTGAAAGTTAGGAATTTTCTTTTGCAACAGGGGTTGCACAAAGCATTAGATAAGGTGAGGAAGAAACTTGCTAGCATGATAGATTAAAACTTAGATGACTTGGATGCCCGAGCTCTCAGTACCATCAGGCTATGCCTGGTGGATGAAGTTCTGTTTGATATTGTTGAAGAGACTACAACAACAAGTTTCTGGGAACTGGAAATGTTGTATATGAACAAATCATTAACCAACATAATTTATCTAGAAATACAATTGTACAGTCTTCAGATGAAGGAAGGTACAAAAATTGTAGAACATCTAAATGTTTAGAACATCAGGAAGAAGACAAAGTAATCACCTTGTTGTGTTGTCCGCCTGAGTCATGCGACCACTTTGTTACCTCTATTGGTTTGAGCATCACTGAGTCCTTGGAATTTGATTCAGTTGTGGGAGCTATGTTAGCTGAAGAAGTAAGGAAGAAGTCCAATGTTGAAACCTCTACATCAAAAGCCATTGTAACCAGAGGATGATCAAAGGAAAGAGGGGATAAAGCAAGGGGCTCTTCTAGGTCCAAATCAAAGGGAACAAAATATAAGGCAAATACTACTATTGCAACAAAATTGGACACCTCAAGAAAGACTGTTAGAAACAAAAGGAGTCTGAAAACCCAAAGAAAGAAACAAATCAAGTTGCTTTAGGTATGATTGATGAAGTTTTATTTGCTGAAGGATTAGGTATGGTAGATGAAACTTTACCTGTATGTAATGTCTCCTGGAATTTTGAAAATTGATTGTTAGACTCTAGTGCTTCTCATCACATGAGTCCGCACAGAAATTGGTTTACTACATATGAAGTAGTTAATGGTGGTTTTGTGTTTATGGGAAATAACGTATCTTGTCATACTATTGGGATGGGAAATATCAGAATTAAAATGTATGATAATACAGCTAGAACATTAACTAATGTTATACATGTACCTAAATTGAAGAAAAAATTGATTTCTTTGGGAGTGTTGGACTCAGATGGTTACAAGTTAACAGGTCAAAATGGAGCATTGAAAGTCTCAAAAGGTGCCCGGGTTGTAATGAAGGCAGAAAGGGTCAGAAATATTTACAGACTCAAAGGAAGTACTCAGGTTAGTGAGGCAGTGATTGTGTCAGAGAAAGAAGAAGAAGGTACTCACTAATGGCATTAGTGATTGGGCCACATGAGTGAGAAAGGTATTCATGTATTGATGAACCACAAATTGCTTCCTAATTTGAAATCCTTGAAGTTAGATTTATGTTAAAATTGTGTGTATGGAAAACAATGTAAATAGAGATTTAAAATTGGAAGTCATAATAGTAAAGAAATTTTGGACTGTATTCATTCTGATCTGTGGGGACCATCTCCTATTGTATCTTATGTATGTGCTTTATATTTCTTAACATTTATTGATGATTTCTTCCGGAAAGTTTGGGTCTATGTGTTGAAAAGGAAAGATTATGTATTTAATGTTTTTAAACAATTTAAAGCAATTGTGGAAAATAAAATAGGCAAATCAATTAAATGTTTGAGAACTGTCAATGGTGGTAAATTTACTTCTCTATAATTTGAACAATATTGTAAGGATGAAGGAATTGTTAGACATAAAACTATTGTTTATAATATCAGCAAAATGGCGTTGCTAAAGGCATGAATCAAATTCTTATGGAAAGTGACAAGGGCATGATTAAAAATGCTAACCTGCAAAAGGAGTTGTGGGAAGAAGAATTATCTGCTGCTTGTTATTTAGTTAACAGATCACCTTCAATTGCAATTAATTGTAAAATTTCTGAAGAGGTTTGGTCGGGTCATTCTTGTGATTATTCACATTTAAGGATTTTTGGTTGTGATGCTTATGCTCTTATTCCTAAATATCATTGCTCAAAATTAGATCGAAAATCGAAATGTTATGTCTTTGTTGGGTATGACTATGCTGTGAAAGGATACAGGTTGTGGGATCCTACTTCATAGAAGATAGTCATTAGTAGAGATGTAACATTTGATGAATCTTCTCTTTTAAAATCAAATGTTGAAAAAATTGAACAGGAATAGGTATCACCAAATCAACAAATTCAATTGGAGGCTAAACCTTTTTGAGAAATTCCAAAGGAAGGAAAGATTTCTGAAGGAAGGGGTGAAGAAGATGCAAAGGAAACTATTGAAGTTTCGGAACCAGTTTAGCAACTAGTCACTCTAAGAAGGTCTACGAGGGAGAGAAAAACACCCAAAAGGTATGAAGATTTCACTTCATATTTTGCATTGATTATTGAATATGGGAACCTTCTTATTATCGGGAAGTAGTGGATGATGTAGATAGTGGAAAATGGAAAAAGGTTATTGAAGAAGAAACTGATTCCTTAGCCAACAACAATAAATGGGATCTTTTAGAAATTTCTGAAGGGAGAAGTGTTGTTGGATGCAAATGTGTCTTCAAATTGAAATGGAAATTTCATGGAAGTATTGAAAGGTATAAGGTGAGTCTGGTAGCAAAAGGATATTCTCAGGTTGAAGGTATTGACTTTCATGAGATTTTTTTCACCAGACGTAAAACTTGTTTCTATTTGTATTGTGTTGGCACTAACTACATTACATGACCTTGAATTATAACAGTTAGATGTTAGAACAACTTTTCTACATGGTGATTTGGATGAAGAGATATATATGGAACAACCAAAAGGTTTTGTACAAGGCCACAACAGAATATTAATTTGCAAGCTTAGGAAATAATTGTATGGCCTTAGGTATTCTCCCAGCCAATGATACAAGAAGTTTGACTCCTTCGTGGTGAGCCATAAATTTATTAGAAGTGAGTATGATCATTGTGTATACTTCAAGAGTTTCAATGGTATATTCATTATCTTGGTTTTTTATGTTCACTATATGCTTATTGCGTGCAAAAGCATGGAAGAGATCAACAGGTTAAAGGCTCAACTCTCTAGAACATTTGATGTGAAGGATCTTGGAGCAGAAAAACATATCTTCGGCATGAAGATACATTGCGACAGAAAAAAATGTAAAGCCTTGGTTATCACAGTAGAAGTATGTGGAAAGAGTACTTGAAAAGTTTGGTATCAATAGTGTGAAACATGTTAATGTTCCATTAGCTTCCCATTTTAAACTTTCTTCAGTTTTGAGTCCTAGAACTGATGAAGAAAATAAGTATATGTCTCGTGTACCATATGAAAATGTTGTAGGAAACTTAATGTATGTGATGGTATCTACAAGACTTGACATTTAACATGCAGTTGGAGTTGTTAGCAGGTTCATGGCAAATCCAATTAAAGAAAACTGGTGAGAAGTGAAATGGGTGCTTTGGTATTTGAGAGGCACAAGTGACCATTGCTCACCTTTAATGATAGTGATGGATTAGTATGTGAATATGTGGATGCCGATTATGCAGGTGATTTGGACAAAAGGAGATCTAATACAGGTTATGTTTTTACTCTTACAGGTGGAGCAATTAGTTGGATTTCAAATCTTCAAGAAAAAGTTTCTTTGTCCACCACCAAAGCAGAGTATATAGCTACTTAAGATGCTAGTAAAGAAGCAATTTGGTTGAAAGGACTGCTTGATGAGATTGGAAGGACGCCAGCGAAAGTGAATGTATTATGTGATAGATAGAGTGCTATTCATTTGGCTACAAATCCAACTTACATAGCAAGACCAAGCACATTGATGTAAGGTATCATTTTCTGAGACATGTGATTGATGGCATAAAAGTAGCTCTCAAGAAGGTCCATACATGTTGAAAATAGCAACAAGAAATGATAAAAATAGAATCTAGAATATTCTAATTTTAATTTCTCCTTGAATTAAAGTTGAGAATTAAAATTCGAATTTAGTCTCACCAGCTACTTGAAAAATAATTAATTAATCCATCTTGAGTTAATTAGTTGGAGAAATTCAAGCTAGAAGTCTTTGTGAAGTCATGCAACAGTTATCCCTTAAATTAAGAAGATTATCCCTTAATTAAGGAGATACGATTGAGTTATATTTGAGTTGTATTTAGTTAGCTCAGTTTACTGAGTTAAGTCCAGTTAAATTAGTTCCAAACTGTTTGAGGAACTAATTGTGAGTTATCAGTCAGTTGATGCATGCATGCACTCAACCAGTGTACTCCAGATAACTGAAGATTCCCTCATCAGAAACTCATGTATGTCTATTCTGAGGAAGAACCAGTCGAGCTAAATGTCAAGGATAGGTTACTATTAGTTGCATGTGTTTTCCTATAAAGGAAACTCATCGATGCACTGAAGGTAAGGTTCCTTGAGGATTATGCAATTCTGACAGTGTGTTAGAGCAGTGTGTGAGAGCAATGTTCCACTGGGTGAAGGAGATTATCCCAGAGGAACTGTGCAAGGAAATAGGAGCTTGGAGGGTAGAGGAGAAGGCTTGTGAGAAGCTTTGATTGCCTGTGAGCATCTAGGAGGATTGTATTGAGAGCTGGCTAGCTGTGAGAGCTAAGGCTTTGTATAATTTTGATGTGTTTCCACCTTGTATGATAATACAGATAGTGGGGTTTTTAGCTGAGGCTTTCCCCAAGCTATTTTCATGTGTATTGTGCATTGATTATTCTTCTTGTGGTTATATGTGTTCAACTCGATCTTGCTCAATATTTAAGCTTATGCAAAATTGAGAGTAGAAGTAGATTATAGTATTTTTCTTTGGTATGTTGCATTATTGGTTAATCTACATTTAGATTTTCCACATGGTCTTAGAGCGAGATTTGTAGAGAATTTGCAACAAATTCTACATGGTATCAGAGCTAGCTGATCTATAGAGAAATTTCTACATGGTATCGGAGCTGAGTTTATCGGAGTTGTGAACAGTATACAAAGAAGAGAATTCATAGTTTGAAGTTCAGGGTTGTAGGCGCAAATCAAATTCATATCATATAGTAAAAAAAAAATGAGATGGGACATTATGCGACTAATTTCCCATCAAAGAAGTCCAAGAAGGGATCCTCGGAATGATCAGAAGGTGAGGCATTAGCCTCTCAATTCGAAATGGACTTTACCCTCATCGCATGCATGGTGTCATTGATGATGGGTTGTGTTTGGTATCTTGACAGTGGAGCCTCATTCTGCATGACCAGTGATAAAAGTTTATTCAGTACCTTGGAGGAGAAAGACCTCAAGATGCGCATAGAGATGGGTGATGATGGAAAGTATAGTGATTCAAGAGTGGGCACGGTTGCTTTTTAGAGGGAGCATGGAGCTCCTATCACCTTGACAGGCGTGAAGTATGTGCCTAGACCAAAGAAGAACCTGGTATCAATCGTGATGTTGGAGGACAAAGGCTACAATGTTGTCTTCAGTAAAGGAAAGGCATTCCTTAGACACATCACCATGAAATAGGTGAAATAGATCGGTCCACAAGTTAAGAACATGTATCGTCTTGAGGTTCAAGATGCATGCAAAGCCTTGAGGAGCAAGGAAAATGTTGGAGACTTGGTGGTTGAGAGGGAGAGTAAATTACCTCTCAACATGCAATCTTAGAAGAAGTTTCAAACAATTATCGAGGAGCCATAACTGGAGAAGTGGGCAAAGGGATCACATTCAACAATACCTCCAAGTGTGAGGTGGGGCGATGTGAGGTGATAATCCCAAGAAGGCTGAAATGGGGGTAGGATCCTTGAGGTACGAAGCCTCTTTGATTAGACCTTGCTATGGGAGCTCCAACGAGGAGTAGCAGGACTGGCTGAGTGGGTAGAGATGGATGCAGCCGGCGCGATAGAGGGAGCTTCAGCATTAGAGGGTGTTTCTAGCCCAACAGGGAGGTCAATTGGGAGATTAGTTACTTACTTCTCAATAATTGAGTTGCAGTGTAGCAATGGCCAACACGATGCAACATGATGAGAGGAAGTGCAGTGCGGATGCAGTGCTAGGAGAAA
Organism: Pinus taeda; assembly: GCA_000404065.3. Lineage (NCBI taxonomy): Eukaryota > Viridiplantae > Streptophyta > Pinopsida > Pinales > Pinaceae > Pinus > Pinus taeda. Next base: position 6,386 of record APFE030357041.1, on the reverse strand, counting down.
GGACCAGCAGTAGCATGGATGCAACGGGAGGAATCAATGGGATTGATGCAGTTAGATATCAAAGTGATAGAGGCTAGAGAAGTCAGATATCGAAGAGTGCAAAGAAGGATTAACAACAACACAGAAAGGCTGAGCCAGAAGAAGCCCAAGGTTTTTCAGCTGACAGAGGCAATAGCAGTCAGAGACTTTGATGGCAGATGCATCATACTGATTCAAGTTGGATGTTTTGTTTTGTTTCTAGAGTTTTTGGAGCAACAACACTAAAGAGAAGTGTTGCATGCAAAAAATTCCAAAGGTTTAGGACTGGGATCGAGTTGAATTCCTTTCTTATTGAGAGGGGGTGTTTAAAATAGCAACAAGAAATGATAAAAATAGAATCGAGAATATTCCAATTTTAATTTGTCCTTGAATTAAAATTGAGACTTAAAACTAGAATTTAGTCTCACCAGCTACTTGAAAAATAATTAATTAACTCATCTTGAGTTAATTAGTTGGAGAAATTCAAGCTAGAAGTCTTTATGAAGTCATACAATAGTTATCTGTTAAATTAAGGAGATTATCCCTTAATTAAGGAGATATTATTGAGTTATATTGTAATTAGTTAGCTCAGTTTACTAAGTTAAGTCCAGTTAAATTAGTTCTAAACTGTTTGAGGAACTAATTGTGAGTTACCAGTCAGTTAATGCATGCATGCACTCAACCAGTGTACTCCAGATAATTGAAGATTCCCTCATCAGAAACTCATGCATGTCTGTTATGAGAAAGATCCAATTGAGCTAAATGCCAAGGACATGTTACTATCAGTTGCATGTGTTTCCTATAAAGGAAACTCATCCATGCAGTCAAGGTAAGGTTCCTTGAGGATTGCGCAGTTCTGACAGTGTGTTAGAGCAGTGTGTGAGAGCAGTGTTCCACTCGGTGAAGGAGATCATCCCAGAGGAACTGTGTAAGGAAATAGGAGCTTGGAGGGCAGAGGAGAAGGCTTGTGAGAAGCTTTGATTACTTGTGAGCACCTAGGAGGATTGTACTGAGAGCTGGATAGCTGTGAGAGCTAAGGCTTTATATAATTCTATTGTATTTCCACCTTGTATGATAATACAGATAGTGGGGTTTTTAGCTGAGGCTTTCCCCAAATTATTTTCATGTGTATTGTGCATTGATTCTTCTTCTTCTGGTTATATGTGTTCAGCTCGATCTTGCTCAATATTTAAGCTTCTGCAAATTGATAATAAAATTAGATTATAGTATTTTGCTTTGGCATATCGTATTATTGGGTTAATCTACAGTCAGATTTTCTACATGTTCTTAGAGCGAGATTTGTAGAGAATTCGTAGAATTACTACAATACGCGGGTGAATTGTGCAGACATATTCATGAAGCCAATTATAGTAGAGATGTTGTGATGGTGTTTGTATTCTCTTGGCTTGTAAAAGAGATGATGAATGGGGATGGGCAAGGGATTAGGAAAATTGTTTTCAAGGTCGAGTTTGTTGAAATGTCACGACAAATTATGTAATTATGGGTATAATCTTATTTTTACTGCCAATTAGTTTTGTAACGGGATTCATAACGAGAAGGATTTATGTAACGAAGTGCCCATATTAGCTGGGATGGTCTGAGAGGATTTTATAATGGAGATTCATTCTTGATTAATAGAAGTTTCCAATCCCTTTCCCCGTGGATGTTTCCTTTACTCACTGTCAAGGTTTCACCACGTAAAATCACCCTGAGTTAATGTGTGATTTGATTTGTCAGTTTTACGCATTTCTTGCCATGCATGTTTGAATGATGAATGAATCTTGGAAACCCAACAAGGAAGAGGTAAAAGATATAGAAGGCAAAGGAGGAAGAGGTCCCTCTCAAGTAAGAGATTTGAAAACATTAGAATAGATAGGATACTCACATGATTTCCCTAAGAACCAAAGAGGAAGAGATATATATTACAATCAATTAAGGAGAATTGATAAGTAAAAAAAATGATGTTATTACTATAAGAATTGAGGTCATTATGAAAGTGATTGCAGGAGAAAGAAAACAAATATAAACAAAGAAAGAGATAATGTGACAAACATTAATGAAGGTACATCTAAATCTATGTTCTTTTCATGCCAAGTAATTGAAGAATGCAACAATAATGATCCATGGTATTGGATATTGGTTATAAAATAATAAGGTTCTGAAGTTTAGATAATTCATTCGAAACTAAAGTAAAATCAAATTTTAAGGATAGAAATTTATCTTAAAGTTTAAAAATGTTAGCGAATACTACTAGTTCCTAACATACAAACTATAAAATATTTGCAATGTTTTTGTAAATCTATTGAAATTCTAATTATTTTATATAGTTTTTGTAATTTTCTTGCGATTTATAAGATAAAATATTTGTATACTTTTTAGAAAAAATGAAAATTGGATAATCTCTTTTCTTTGGAAAAGGCACCTAAGAATATTAGCCCCTAAAATTTTAGGTGACTAAAATTAGGGGATGATTACCAAGTAAATATTCAAGTGAATAGAAGAGTGTTTGTTTTGACCCAGAGAGGTGAAAAGGACATTTCAATTATCTATTGTGTAGAAGGCCTCAAACGTAATATGATGAGTGTAGGAATCTAAGTGAAAATTGGTATGAAGTCATATTTGAAAGCTCAACCTGTACCATTTTAGCCAATCCAACTAGTAGGAGACTCATTTGCAAAAATATAAATGAACAATACTATTTTTTTCTCCATTATTAATGAGGAATCTTAATTAGTGAGAGGAGCACTTCTTCAAGTCAACAAGACCTAGGAGGTCTTACCACATTTACTAAAGGGAGTGGGTTCCCTTAATTTGAGTTAAGTTAATTTAATATGATTAAAGTTAAGAATTTTATTTTCTAAATGAAATAGGGATTGATTAGGGATATGAGATATTATTCCCTCATTCACATGTAATGCACTATTTGATGTGATTTGTTAAGGGAATTAGAGGCTTTAATATATATTTTATATTTTATATGTATGGATTATTAGATGCATCTTTAATGGATCTCAATCAACCATCCTTGTTGTATATTTTTTTATCCTCATAAATGAAATTTATGATAGGGAAATAAAGGAGATAGAAGAGAGAGCTCAAAGAGACTAAGGCCCAAGAGAGGTTTGAGAGAGTGAAGAAATGTTGGGTTGTGTTATATCCATTCCATGACTAGCCCATGTAGTTAACCGGGAAGTTAAAGGGGGAACACATATTTCATTAAATTTGGAAGTATTCTATTACAAGGCCTCCAACAACATTCATTTTTTTTGTAAATTTCCATATTAACTTGATTCAACATTAAAATAATTTGCAAAACCAATTAGAGATCATGTATAGGTCAAACATGGGGTTGTTATGTATAATAGTATCAATACACAATAGGAGTGTGAAATCCAACTCTTAGAAGAAATTGATTTAAGTTAAATCATATTAGTATGTCAAACATCCAATCAAGATATTATAGTTATGGATAACATGCCAGATTTATCGATGTTTAAATTTTATGTCTCGCAACTCTAACCCCCTTTCCCCCAACCTACAAGGGATTTGTTGATTGAATGATGGTGATGTGAGGATGTTATTGTAAATGACAAGGATAGGTGTCCCTTGCATTGCATTGAAACTAGTCTACTAAAACCTTAGTAAAATGTTCTTGTGCTCAATTTCCTACGACCCTTTTGTGCCTTTATGAAGCACTAATGAGGGAGTCATCATTCATCTTCATAGAATGCAGGCATCTACTATAAAGGTTATACATTGTTGATCTACGTATTTCAAGCATGTTAGGCACCATTGGTCTATCTCCACTCAAATCCAAGTACATCAAATGAGAGTTCTTAAATTGGTATTCAAGTCATTCCATTATGATGGACATTGTCACAAAATGAAGTAAACAAGAAACTTTAGTGGTGAATTCTTGTAAGTAGTGGAGGCAGTGGTTTTCAAATATTAGCAGAATTGATGGTCGTGTGGATATTGATCTCTCCTTGTAAACATTGTCAAAACCAATAATAGTCTCGATGTAAATTTAGTGTCAAACAATAGTACTATGGAAAACCATGATTGACCATTTACTTTCAATAAGAAGAGAAAATGATAAGCATTTTTAATGGGGAAGAAATAAATGTGAAATGTAACTCATGTATTAATTTTTAGTTGAAATTTA
>APFE030357040.1:28258-40547 GCA_000404065.3 Pinus taeda | reverse complement strand
TGTGTGATGACCAAATGAGTTCCAACGCACTCCAATATATATGCGTTGTAGGGGAGGTCATGGCTTGCCCAGCCGACCTCACCCACGCCCTTGCTCCATCGCAAAAGCCCCCTAGGTCTCATGTCAGCCTCCATACAAGTTAACACCCATGCTCGACGCATATAAACAACTCGCCCCCTTCTCACTTGTGCGCATTATGTCATCGCACACTCAAGTCGTGAGCTCGCACCTATGCTGAAGTTGCAAGTTGTTACAGGTTTGATCCTAGAGATCAGCCTTAGAATTTACGTGGACATAGCCTGCACCCCCTGACCACGGATGTTCCTGAACCACTAGGAAAAAAAAAAAACAACAAAAACAAAAACTAAACTATTAATAACCCTTAAATTTATAATTATTAAATGGTAACAGGCTAATGTATCCCAGTGTAAAATTGAAATAGTGTAATCTGTTGACAAAGTAATTGACTTTTAAAATTGAACATAGCCACGTATGTTCACTCGAAACGACCCACTAAAATAACCAACCTAATGTTTGTTCATAAACTAAACCCTATATCATCATATCAGAGGTGGTTGTCCAAGGCGACTTATAAAATTGAACAAAGCCACATATGTTCACAGGAAACGCCCCCACTGAAATAACCATCCTAATGTTTGTTCATAAACTAAACCCTACAACATCATATCACAGGGGGTTGTCCAAGCTAATCTAGAATTTGACTTTAATTTAATTCAGTTTCGTGTAACTCTTAGCAAAGTAAAAAAAATGTTACCAATAGTGTAATTGTTTTTAGAGTGATTTTTTGGAAAAAATTTCGGTGGATTTTTCTGATTTAATTTTTTTTAATTTGATAAAAATTTATTGAAATCACAAGTTTGATAGATAATTTGCACCATAAAAATGCCTTATCTATTTTTTAAGATACAATCCATATATATAATAAAAAAGCTAGTTTAAATCACACAAATCAAAATTTCACTTCAATTTTTCTACGAGATTTAGACACTAAAAACTGTAAAAAAAAATGTCATTAAAAACAACTCTTTTGATAATTGCATTTGAATATAAACCAGCTAATAGACCAATTAAGAGGCATTTTCTATCCATTATGGGGACATGGAATTGCACCCTGCCAGGCTGTGTTTTCCACAGTAGTACTGTGTCGTATGACATTGGGATTTAAAGTCATCGTTGTGGCCTCAGAATTCTCTTATCCTTTTTTTTTCGCATGATCAACCCACGCACGCATGATGAAACCCCCAACCTTCGCCCAATATGTCGACGCCCTTCATTCTCTCCATCTTGCAGCTTCATAATCGCAAACTGTTGGGCAAGTTCTATGCCCTTTGTGCATTTTCAAGAAGTTGACCTCCCATTGATTGTTACGCGTTGGATACGTGTAAGCCAACATTCACATCGGGGCCTTGCTTTTTCACTGAAGAGGAACAGTTATGGGATCAATGGCAAGTGTACCATAACCTTGTTAACAAGTGGGAATGAAATGAAATGGTGAAACAGAGGACAAAGAAAGGAATGAAGGGATGAGGGAATGAAACAGTTGGATGTTTTATTAGATTATCTAAATTGTCAAATAGAGTTTCCAACTTTCAAAATGTGATTTAAATTCTTAATTTGGGAGGACAACAAAGAATATGTTAGCTTTCCTCAATCTCAATCTCACCCGTACACTAATTTTATTAAAAATTAAAATAGTGGAAGGATCATTTTAAAATGTTTATGGGAAAAATGTAATTTAAATAAAGAAAGTTTACAAATTTACTTGTAGACTTGTATTATGATTACAGCTCACGTTGATATGTTTTTTTCTTTGTATGTTTTTTAATCCATTTTATAAACCATTTTGGTAGAGCTTATCTTTTTTTAGTTGCGAATTATTTATACATGGAACAATATATCTACAATTTAAAGTAAGGAGATGTATATATTTATCTTTATATCTATATAATAAATATTATAATATATATATTATTTTAACATTGAATATTTAAATATAGTTTACTGAGATTGTTTTTTTGTTTTGAAAATCATAGAAATTTTGGTAAGATTTTGATAAAATCTGGTAGGGATTTTTGTAAATCCATAATTGTCGAATTTCAAGATTTTGGTTACCCCATAGGTTTTTGATGGTGCCAAATCCATTTCCATCATCAAAAACATGATTCAAAAACTGCTACTGAAAGATTTATTGAATTTTTCCCCGGATTCTAGCCATTTTTGACCGCCTGAGACAATTCCTCCACTTCGGTAAACGACGCTAAATATTTATAATAAAATTATTCATTTAAAAAATGCAAAAAATTATTTATATATTCAACTATGCAATTTATATATGAGAAAACATATGACCACTAAATTTAAGGAAAATGCAAAACGTAAAAGAGTGAAATTATCCCTTCCAAAAGTTGTCAATGACATCATAAATAATCGTCTCTCATGAGGGTGTTTACATAAGTGACAATGTAGCCTCCGGGTAAGGGAAGCATCTTCTATAGGTGGAATTAATTAGTTACGGTGTTGAGAGAGTACGGTCAAGGAATTTGGAATGCATTTCGAAGGTCTAGTCATTATAAATACAATTTTATTGTGATGGGGTGGCAAAGGTATGTACTTTGGGGGCAAGGGGGTGAGGTTTCACCCTTGCCTTCTTGCACTTGGGTTAGATTGGAACTATTGTGGGATGTGTCTTTTTTGCATGTGGTCACATTCAGGTTCTTTCAGGAGCTTGTGTGCATTCTATTAACGATATTTTGTTTGGGCAAGGAACTATGGTATTGTGATGTATTTTGTTTCCCATTTTAACAGCTTCCTCTTACTATGAACACTCTAATTCTGCTCTTGTGTGCCTTTAAATTCAGTAAGATATTTGTGTGGTTTTCTCTTGTGTTGTACATCCCTCGAGATTCATAGGGTTGTAGCTGGTTTATATGCATAGTTTATTTGATTTTCAATGGGTTTTGTTTAATTGTGTTTGTATTGCATTACTACTTTCTAAAGTGATAATTATGTTGGGATTTAACAAGTTTCTCTTTTGGGCATTCTTGGATATTATTTATTGGGCCTCCTTATTACTTATTCTTGGGTCATTCCTTCTAAGATTGTTGGATCCTAATTTGGGTGGGCCACTACATGTTGTGGGGAAAGAGATTAATATTGATGTGAATTTGAGTTTTGGGTTTTATCTCTTTCTTCTTTCATATTTAGGGTTTCAATGCCTTATGTCCTTGACTTGCCCAAAATTGGATTATTTGTTATAATTTGTCCCTATGGTGTGGCGTTGGGGAGACAATTTGTTAGTTCTACGGTCGGGGGATCAAGGGTCTATTGTTTATCTATCATCTTGATTTGTTGGTCGTAGGTCTTGTCACTATTTAGTCCACTCTCCTGTTAAAACCATCATGTCTCCTCATTAGACAATGATGAGACAGAGGGGTAGCTTGAGTAATATTGGCTCTAAGAGGCCTATAAACTTTTCATTTGACTCTGTTGGGACACTTTTCGACATTGTTCCTCTAGAAGTGAGGAGATAATTCATCTATTGGAGGCAAAAGTAAAGGAGGAGTGTCCCTACCATTCCAATTCTGTGATTTAGGTGGCTGTTGTGGATCTAGAAAGGGTCCCAGACCAAGGAACATTTCAGAGAAAGAGACTCCATTTATTTTATTCTTTGGCATTGCATCAACAAATGGATACTTTGTTCCACTTAATCTTCAAAGACAAACAAGTTGACAATTACAATCTTTTGTCTGGGATGGAGGATATGAAATGAATGTTGTGAAACCTATGGTGGTGCTTCCATCTGTCTGGGGTACTGAGATTTTTTATATGCCTCCCAATCATGTCATGCGAGTTTTCTTTACAGGTGAATACCCTTGTGTGCATGGTTTGAAGCAGATATGGAATTATTCCTCTATTCCTTTTTGGAGATTTTATTCTGCTAAAATTGGGAAATTGGAAGTCATGTCTCGTGGTTCATGGCTTATGACAGAATTCTGCTCTTTAGTACTACACTTATGGCCTTCTTATTGCATGTATCTCCTATGGTGTTTGGCACAATTGTTGGTTGGAAAACCGACTTGTCGATGTCATGTCATTCTTCTAGTGATCTGGTGTTGTGGTTGTTCTTATGGTTTTCTATGCAAAGACTAGCTCTTTGTCTGCCTTCACCTTGGTAAAATGATAGTTTTCTCTATGCAGATATAACCTTTGCCTTCTAGTTGTTATGGCTAATGGTCTCATCAGTTAGTTGTCTGAATATTGTTTTTCCTAGTTTTATGGTGATATGGTGTTTCATTCTGGTATTTTTTTCTGAAAAGGTTGGATAGTCTAAATGTAATGTATTTTTTTATCCTTTTAATAGTAATATATTTATAACGGTTCACAAATAAAAGACATGGTAAATAATCAAATGATAATAAAGTTAAATTAACTCAATTGATTTTAATTAATGTCTTCATAATAAGTTATCCTTTTAAAAAGTAGCCAACGTCATGGTATATAAACGGATAATAATTTAAAAATTAATAATAACAATTTTTTATTTTGGATGAGGAATTAAATTTTGCATTCAACAAGCACTCGCGCTGGAAATTTGAGTAAAACCTTAGGGAGATAAGTTGAAAATACGAGTTGAAAAAATAGTTTTATTATTTTATTATTTTTTACTCGTGATTATCCATAGCGTTGATACATCCGTCGCAGTCAATGGCTTATAAAGTTTAATTTGTGTTGTACATCTGGTTGTTAACAACCCACTGCTCAAAAACCTCCTAAGCTCGTTGCATGCTCTCAATTCAACACGTTGTTCACGCTGGAAATTTGGTAAAACCTTAGGGAGATAAGTTGAAAATACGAGTTGAAAAAATAGTTTTATTATTTTATTATTTTTTAATTTTTTTACTTCGTGAAATTATCCCTATGGTTGATATCATTGTCTTGAGTCTTAATGGTTCTTATAAAGTTTATTTTTGTTGTACATTTTTGTTAAGACACCGATTTTAGACCTCAAAAATCTCCTAATGCTCTTTACTGCTCTCACTTCACACAAGTTGTTGCTCTCTCACCTCAAAAATCTCCTAATGCTCTTTACTGCTCTCACTTCACACAAGTTGTTGCTCTCTCACCGAGTCTTATGCAAACTAGCTATGATACCATGACAAAAATTGAAGAGAACAAAACGTGGAGAAAATGACTCCTCTTCTCAGTAGTATGAATTAGTTAAATAAAATTACATTGGAAACATCAGTAATAAATGCCTAGAGTGAAAACTAGGACACGTAAAGGGATGGTTTTGACACCTAGCAGGTGGTTGGATTTAGATTCTCCAAAACCATGAAATTAAAAACATCACAACCACTAGAATTTTAACCTCTTTTTGTTTGTTTGTGAGGTTGTGTGTGATCCTCCACGCTTGACCTATGGCTTGTGGAGTGGTGAGTCACTGGCATCTAAGTGGTCAAAGTCACCATGGGATCCCACCTGGCCTATACGACACAAGCGATTAGATGACTCGATTTTTTTAGCATATCTCTTCCCTAACACAGAGCACAACCACCGCATGAAATTTAATCTTGGGTTGCTTTAATTTTGGTGCTGAAGAAGTTCATCCTCAACCAATTATACTAATAAAACTACAAAAATCCAAAACCTTTTTACCTCGCTGCACTGCACAAATCATCACTAACTTTTGTACCTTACAGAACACTACAAAAATCCAAAACCTTTTTACCTCTCTAGACTGTACAAATCATCACTAACTTTTGTACCTAGCAAAACTAAACTATGAAGCATTACCAGTTTTGACAAATATGAGAAATCTTTGATCGAGAAGTCCGAAGAAAAGAAATGAAAGCTCTTGTATTAATAAGAGCATCAAAACGATCATTGTATGAACTCAAACAAAAAAATATCAATTCTATGAATGGAATCATATGCACGAATGAATAAAACGGGCAACATCTTATACCAGTTCCGACAACCACTGAGCTGATGTCACTTCCATCTTCGAATGGCTTATATATCTTAGCTGAACCTGCAAATGGTCATAACGGTAGCGTCAGAAAAACCCATGATAATCATACCGATTTTAATCGAAGCCATAAAACCCTACCTCAGACCTCATGACTGCTCCAATCCTATGCCTATAAATGCACCCATATGTGCACCTAAAATTAATTGTTCAGTTGATCTATCATTCATAAAACAGGAATCCAGGATATCACCTAGTTTTATTTTGAATTTCTATAGAAATAATGTTCAGTAGATAATATTTTTCGTGAGCTACAACCAGTAGCGAAGTCTATTTGTGAGAATAACTCTTCTAGAATATGCGGCATCCATTCGTGAGGATGATTCTATCACCAACCACTGATCCAGAATTTGTGTGGGCACAGTCGTTCTCCGGTGGGTTTTGATGTGTTCCCATCCAGTGTTAGTGTTTACCATATCTGGTATTATCTGTTATTTTATAAAAAAATAAAAATGAAATTCACAAAGACCTTAAATGCTTAATATAAAGTGAAACTCACATTCGAAAATCCCATTGAAGTATAAATTTGCATATCAAAAAGTAATTTAAATACGTCCCAAGCAAATTCTGCATTCATGTGTTATGTCATGTGGAAGTCCTATTACTCCAAACTATCAAAATTCCATGGTGTTTAATAAAAAAGAGATATTCAGAATATCAAAATGATGAGGTACGTTTTGAGCAATCATAGTCGTTTCATTTTGCAGTGAAAAATATGTATCCATGGAATTATAAAAATGGAATGTAGGATTCTATTATAATATGTTGATTAAATTAAAATGTTCTTTTAATATATTATATAGCTAATTTAATTTTAAATCTGGCCATTTATCAAATTTAATTTTTTATATATTTAAAATAAAATTTAAATAAATGTAATATACAAAATTGCATTGATATTTTATTTAAAAATAATAATTAACTAAATTAAAATAAAAAAAAAAAAATTAGCTAATAAAACAAAAGAATTTGGCCAACTAAAAACAATATAACCTGCCAAAAGTTATTGTGGCATGTAATAAAATGAATTATAATCTTAATACAAATTTATACGACCATAAAACGTAAAACAATTAAATTCACTCGACTCAAAAACAATATAACGTGCGGAAAGAACATATAATAAAATGAATTATAATTTTAATACAAATTTATACCACAATAAAACCAATTAAATTCACTCAAACTCAATTGATTTGACCAACTCAAAAACAATATAACCTGCCAAAAGAACGTATAATAAAATGAATTATAATTTACCAAACTCAAAAACAATATAACGTGCGAAAAGAACGTATAATAAAATGAATTATAATTTTAATACAAATTTATACCACCATAAAACAATTATATTCACTCAACTCAATTGATTTGAATAAGTTGCAGAATAGTAAAATGAACTGGTAGTAGATAACAATTATTTTTATAAATGCTGTTTTTACATGGTTGTCTCACACAATTTGTAATTTTTCATAAAACTCACAATTACCGCAGTACAATTCCAATGGATTGTAGAATCTTAAAAGTTTATATATCTTATATATTTTAGAGGTGAAACAAAGAGCTAAAATTAGAGGTGAAACAAAGAGCTAAAAGGAAGCAACATGGAAGTTTTTCACTGTGTGGTTTGTAGTTTTTTACTAGGTTCAAACCCAAAGCAACTTTAAAACAAAAGAAGATAAAAAATAGCTTTGGAAAGAATCAAAGACAACATAAAAATGTAAATTCAATTAATCTATGAAATGACTTAGTCTCCATTAATCTTTTATTAAAGTGCAAATGTGGACAAAGTATCTTATTTCTCCATGTGAGGCAAATACAATCTACCATCGTCCATAATTTGTTCGATAATTAGATGGAAATACATCAAACCTTTTGTATAAACTACACTTATGTTTACCTTTTGTACTAAACTACACTAAGTTTTCTTATGAGAGGACAAACGAAGAGCTAATGAGAAGGTGGTCATTCTCTATGTGGTTTGTGGAATATGATTGCCAAGAAGTGCTAGGTTCAAACCCAAAGAAAGTTCATAATAATAGAAAATGAGATAGATTTGGAAATAACATTGTTAGAGAAAGTATGAAAGTTCATATGAAATTAAGTTATGAAATGATCTTGGTCTCCTATTAATTTATTCTTAGAAGTGGAAACTTACAAAGTATCCCAATTCTTCCTATTAAATAGTAATTACAATCTGACATTTTCCATAATTTTTTTCGATAAATTAGATAGGAATACTTCAAACCTTTTGCCTCAATAGAATGATCTAGTATGTAATCCACTAAAGGTTGTTTAAGTCCTAAGGTTATTTGCATGATCAAACCCAGCAATAAAGCCAATGGGGCCTTGGTTCAATGGTGAGGTCAACAAGTATTAAGTTGTATTGAGATTTTCTGGAAAACCTTCACGCTCAAAGTCCACGAGAGTGTAGAAATTCTCATTGTAGATCACCTGATAATGCAACGTAACTAAAGCAAAATACTTGATCTACTTCTACAAACAAACTTGCAGAAGCTTAATCAATTTTGAGAAAGATCAAATAGAACACATATAAGAGATGAAGAAGAAATCAATTACACATGAACATAGAAGAATACTCTGGGTAAAGCCTCAGCTAAAAAACCTCGCTATCTGTATTATCATACAAGTGGACATATCTCGGGATTACACAAAGCTTTAACTCACAAGCTATCCAGCTCTCAGTACAATCCCTCTCTGCTGCTCATAGACAGAATAGATAACACATATGCTTTCCTTCAGTCCTCTAAGCCTCCTATTTCCTTACACAGTTTCTTCTGGGTCCTCAAGCTGCCACCTATGTGTAATTGCCTCACACACTACTCACCAACCTCTGAAATAACTGTGCAATCCTCAAGGAAAGAATTCCTTCTGCATGCAAGAGATGTCTTCATGGGAATATTCCTGCAACTAATAGTACATTGTCTCATCCTTTGATCTCAATTGGGTCTTTGTCTGAACTGACATGCATAAGTTATTTATGAGAGAATATTCAGTTATCTGATGTACATTAGTTGCATGCATGCATGCATTGACTAACCAAACTCACAATCAGTTCCACAAAATGTTGGAACTAATCTAACTGGACTTAACTCAATTAACTGAGCTAACTAATTACAACAAAGTACAACTCATCCCGATATCCTTAATTAAGGGATAACTTCCTCAATCAAAGGGATAACTTTTGATATCTTGACACAGACTTCATGTTTGATTTTCTCTAACTAATTAACTCAATATGAATTAATTCATTATTTTACAAACAACTACTGAGAGCAAATTCAAATTTTTAATTCTCAATTTTAATTTAGGGACTAATTAAAATTGGAATGTATCCCGAAATACTATCTATAGCAATGCCATTTTTAGCATTTCTTGTTTCTATTTTCAACACTCCCTCTCAACAAGAAAGGGATTATCTGTCACCCTGATCCTGTCTCTGTGGAACTTGAATTTGCATTTTGACAATGCCTTAGTCAAAATGTTTGCATCCTGCTCCTTGGTCGAAACATACTGCAACAACATGATCCTCTTGACCACACAATCTCAAAGATGATGATACCAGATATCGATGTGCTTGGACTTATAATGAAATACTGGATTCTCAGAGAGTTTGATACAACTCTGATTATCGCAATATATCACAGTTGGATCCATTCTCTAATCAAACAACCCAACTAGAATTTTCCACATCCAAATGGCCTCACATGTTGCCTGGCTTGCAGCCATGTATTCAGCCTCTGTTGAGCTAAGTGAAACTGACCTTTGTTTCCTGTTGTACCAAGAAACTGTAGCTGAACCAAGGTTGAAAAATACTTACGAAGTGCCCTTCCGATCTGATGGACTCCCTACCCAATCTGCATCTGTGATGCCCTGAAGCTTCACTCCCTCTGTCCATCTGTACCATAATCCATACTAAGATGTGACTTTGAGGTATCTCAACACATGCTTAGCTGTCTTCCAAAACAGCTAGGCTGAACCATAGCTTGACTCAGTTGGTTCCCTCCAAAGCACAAATCTAGTCTTGTGTTCACTAAATACATCAATGAACCGACAAGCTGCCAATACACAGTAGCAACTACTACCTCACCTGAAGTAGCATCCTCCTTCCTCCAGTTTCCTACTAGAGGAGTCTACATGGGCATGCACTTCTCCATGTGGAATCTCCTGAGTATCTCATTAGCATACTTTCCTAGAGACACAAACACTTGATGAGCCCCAAAAATGGATAATTATATGGGCTCATTCAACCTCCTAATTCGACTTAATCCACCATTCTCATTAGTTTATTGCATGTTTTTTTAATTTGCTAATAGAGTGAATTGTGTTAGTCATATGCCACTTAATGTTATAATTCTATATTGCTTTGTGTAGTCTATGTCAATTTGGAGACAAAATCCTATAGGTTTGAATGACACTTGGGCAGCCATTCGTGGAGAGGAATAGAAGATTTCCCCTTTTCATTTATGGGCCCTTACCTCGAATTCTCCACCATCAGCTCAAAGTTCAAGGGCCACCAAATCGATTATCACAAGGGCAGCCAAGCAAGTCAAGTAGGACTGTTGTTAACTGCAAGTTTTGGGCAGCCGAGTCCCTAAAGTTTAGGAGGACTGTTGGGGTCCTCAATTGTATAAATAAGAGGGCTTAGGGCCTCATTTTGGTTAGCCAGTAGTTAGTCACTTTGTAGGCAGAAGTTAGCTAGTTTGTAGTTCGATTTTAGTCAGTAGATTAGCTTTGCATTTCAACACCTTTTCAAGCTTTCCCTTATGGACAGTTTTTGATGTAACTCTTCTTTTCTTGCTCAATAAAGATGAATCCGGCTTTGCACCAGCTCTAAATCTCTCTTAGGAGGCTGTAGCTCTTGGGGTTGGGCCCATCTCAAGTGCCCAGTACCTCCTTTGTTTACTTTCATGTGTCTTTGCTACATTCTTAGAATAAAATCTGCTATTTAGATTTAAATCTTGTTTTGCTATTTAGATTGATTTTGATGATTAAAGTAACTTTTCATGTTCAGATTTATTTGATAAGTCAATAACAGGGAAGATCTTTAGAAAAAGGCCATCAAGCACCTTGGATCTCACCTCTCCCTCAATGGAATCATGAGCTGGGACCAAGGCGACCTTGCTGCCACCAAAAACACTGTCTTTGTTTTACCATGCAAGTATTAGTGTTGGATTCTTAGTTGTCGAACTTGATATTAGTTTTGATTGCATGCTTAGGTTTATGATTGCTTAGTTGCATAGTTATTTCATCTGATTTCATTGCAAATAAACTTCTGTTCCATTTCTTTGCTGTTATCTAGGTCAGAATAGGCTAACGTAGATAGGTCTTTGATTTTCCAAGTCCTTGTTTGTGTCGTTTGAAAAAAAACTTGCAGAGCACCTGTTATCCTTCTTTATCTACCCATACTCCATCAACTCCACCTGCTCCGTCCTCCACTTAGAACCCTTACCTTACATTTGCCTCATTCGCTTACTTTGCCATGATTCTCATCTTCTTGTGCAACATCGTTTCATCCATCCTTAAACAAATCTAACCATCCGTGTCACTCCTCAACTCCATCCACTAAGTCTTGAACCTCCTCACACCATTATCTCACCTCCATACCCACTCCTTCATCTTTCTCCCTCCATCCATCCTCCAAAATCCCATTTCTGAACATCTTGTAGAAAATTACAGACATCCTGTAGAAATTCCAGAACATTTTGTAGAACCCCTGCAGACTTCCTGTAGAAGCTCACGAAAGCGGTTTCCTGATAGCCAAACTCTGTGAAACTCTCTGGAAGGGTGCTAGGGACCCCTTAAGCCCTCTCTGAACCTTCCCAACCTCCTGCAAACATTTTTTCTCACCGATCCACCTCTGCACAGTAAAAAACAGTGAAAGCACATGCATGATAATTCTGACAACTTATTCAAAAATAAAAAAAGATGTTTTCTTCAGATAGTGATAACTTAGACACATGGATTTTACCTTCTTAGAAGTCAATGGCATCTCTTTCAGTAGCTTGCATCCTCTTTTTCGCATCAGTAGGGCTAGCTGGTAAAATTAGGGTTTGTCAGGGTTTGCGTTTCCTTTCAGCTTTTTAGTTTGTTTCTGAAAGTAGATTAGCTTCCTTTGAGTTAGCTTTCATCCATCAGTTAAAAAGCTTCTTCTCAGAGCTCATAGAAGTTGGCTTAAGCCCCTAGTGGACTTGTGCCAGCTGACCAAGTGACAGTTGC
>APFE030357040.1:5507-28238 GCA_000404065.3 Pinus taeda | reverse complement strand
GGCTTAGGGCCTCATTTTGGTTAGCCAGTAGTTAGTCACTTTGTAGGCAGAAGTTAGCTAGTTTGTAGTTCGATTTTAGTCAGTAGATTAGCTTTGCATTTCAGCACCTTTTCAAGCTTTCCCTTGTGGATAGTTTTTGATGTAACTCTTCTTTTCTTTCTCAATAAAGATGAATCCAGCTTTGCACCAGCTCTAAATCTCTCTTAGGAGGCTGGAGCTCTTGGGGTTGGGCCCATCTCAAGTGCCTAGTACCTCCTTTGTTTACTTTTATGTGTCTTTGCTGCATTCTTAGAATAAAATATGCTATTTAGATTTAAATCTTGCTTTGATATTTAGATTGCTTTTGATGATTAAAAAGGATTGTTATGTTCAGATTGAGTTGATAGGTTATTAACAGGGAAGAGCTTCAAAAAAAGGCCATCAAGCACCTCTGATTTCACCTCTCCCTCAGTGGGATCAGGAGCTGGGATCAAGGTGACCTTGCTGCCAACAAAAACACAGTCTTTGCTTCGCCATGCAATCATTAGTGTTTGATTTTTATTTGCAGAAGTTGGTTACATGTTCAAAGTCTTGATTTCTTAGTTTGCATAGCATTTCACATTATTTCATTGCAAATAAACTTCTGTTCATTTCCTTTTGTTGTTACTTAGGTCAGATTAGAGTGAAGCAACTAGGTCATAGGTTTTCTAAGTGTTCGTTTGTTCAGTTTGAAAAATAACTTGCAGAGTGCCTCTCATACTTCTAAATCTGCCCATACTCCATCCAACCTACCTGCTTCATCCTCCATTTCAAATCCTTGCCTTACTTTTGCCTCATTCCCTCACGTTGACCTACTTTCCATATTATTGTGTAGCATTGCCTTATCTCTCCTTGAACAAAACCAACCGTCCTTATCACTCCTCAGCACCATCCTCCAAGTCTTGAACTCCCCTACACCCTTATTTCACCTCCATACTCATTCCTCCACCTTTTTCCCTCCATCCATGCTCCAAAATCCCATTTTTGAACATCATGTAGAAAATCACAGAACATCCTGTAGAAATTCCAGAACATCCTGTAAAACCCCTGCAGACTTCCTGTAGAAGCTCACGAATGAGGTTTCTTGAAGGCAAAACTCTATGAAACTCTCAGGAAGGGTGCTAGGGACCCCTTAGGCCCTCTCTGAACCTTCCCGGCCTCTTCCAAGAATTTCCTCTCGCCGATCCACCTCTACACAATCAAACGCTAGTTAAAAACACATGCATAATAATCCTACAAAATCATTCAAAAATACAAAAAGATGTTTTCTTCAGATTTCATTATAAAAGTAGCTTAGACACATGCATTTTACCTTCTGAAGTCAATGGCATCTCATTCAATAGCTTGCATCTTCCTTCTTGCATCAGTAGGACTAGCTGGTAGAATTAGGGTTTGCTAGGGTTTGCGTTTCTTTTTGGCTTTCAGTTTATTTCCACAAGTAGATTAGCTTCCTTTGAGTTAGATTTCATCCATCAGTTAAAAAGCTTATTCTAAGAGCTCATAGAAGTTGGCTTAAGCCCCTAGCGGACTTGTGCTAGCTGACCAAGTGACACCTGCGGCAAGAGCTAGTACTTGTGCATATAGCACTGTCGCTTCCAAGTTTGTTACGAACTACCGGGTTGATAAAATTAAAGAAGGGAGTTCCAGGAGTTGCAACATTGTTTCTACAATACTGGGGCCCACCAACACTTCCCCATCCTTCTGTCACACTTCCATGCCTAGAAAATAGTGCATGAGACCCATGTCTTTTATCTTGAAATCTCTTGCAAGGTCCTCCTTGCAACACATGATCAACTGATTATCACCTGTCAATATCAAATCATCAACATAAATAACAATGATCAACTGCTTACCTTCCACCATGATGTGGTATAAGTTCGCATCTGCTTCACTCTTTGTGAAGCCCAACTCGATGAAGTAGTTGTCGATCTTGGTGTACCAAGCACGAGGTGCTTGCTTCAGCCCATACAAATCTCTCTTGACTCAACACACATGTGACTGACAATCGAAGCTCTCAAATCTTTCTGGCTACTCTATGTACACCTCTTCCACAATCTTGCCATTGAGGAATGCAGTCTTCACATCCATCGGATGGATCTTCCAACACATCTGTGATGATAGTGCCAACATTGATATGATAGATGAGTACCTTGCTACAGGAGAAAAAGTCTCATCATAGTTTATCCCCTCGACTTGTGAGAAACCACGACCAACAAACCTTGCCTTATGTTTCTCCACACTACCATCAGTTGCTTGCTTTACCTTGTAAAGCCAACAGGAACTCACCACTAACTTGTTCTCTGGCCTTGGAACAACATCCCAAACACAGTTCTAAACTATGGAGTCATACTCCTCCACCATAGCATCAACCCAAACTGGCTACTGCACTGCTTCCTCGAAGGAAAATGGTTCAGTCTCTATACATTGCCCAACAAGGGCCATGTAACCAGTGTACCGCTCAGGTGACCTCCTCTGTCTGCACTGAGAAGATGGCTCTCCCACACTCTCTCTTGCATCCATCAACAATCTATTAGCTTCCCTTGAGCATTTCCGCGCATCTCTGGAAGACTCTGCATGAGTGGATGTCTCCACTCCTAGATCCTCTGCATAAGGCTGCTTCGCATCAGTCTGATTCCTAAAGTGACTCACATATTCTCTCTTCCCAAAGAAAGCTTCCTCTAGTGTCTTCATCCCAAGTATGCGATGTGAACTTCTATTCCCCAAGTATATCATTTTATTGCATGCCTCAACCCACAAGTGAAGTGGTAGGCCTTGGTCATGCAACATCGCCCAAGCTGCTCCCACAATTGTTCTGTTCTTTCTCTCGGCCACCCCATTCTGCTGTGGGTTATGGGTTGCCATCAACTCCTGTTTAATTCCTTCTGCTACACAGAAGTCCTTAAAATCTTGAGAGACATACTCTCCACCATTGTCGTTTCGCAAGGCCCTGGTCTTCTTTCCTGATTCTTTCTCAACCAAGGCTTTGAACTCACAAAACCTTGAGAAGGTTTGATCCTTCTTCTGCATGAAATAGATCTAGCATCTATGAGAAAAATCATCAATAAAATTTACATAGTACCTTTGTTTAGCAGTGGAGGCTGTCGAGAATGGTCCACACACATCTATATGAACTCGCTCCAAGATTGCTTCAACTCAACTGTCTCGATCATGAAAGGATGATTTTACATACTTATCCAATGTACAACCTTTGCATGTTTCCACTTGCTCAAGTTTACCCTTGGGAAGTCCAGTAGAAATATTCTACATGATCTTCAAGGCCCCATGGTGCAAGTGGCCCAATCTTCTATGCCATAGCTCGCCAATATTGTGGCTTTGCACCAACTCTGCTTTGGAACTCAATGCAACACATTCATCTACCTCGAGTGTGTAGAGATTCTTCACTCAAATCCAAATCCTCTTGGTCTGTCCTGTGGCGATGTGTCTCAAGAACACCTTTCCTTTACTGAATACTACATCATAGCTTTTGTCTTCCAACATTTTGATGGATACCAGGGTCTTCTTCAGTCCAAGCACATACTTTACATCAGTCAGGGTCAGAGGAGCTCCATGTTCCCTTTGAAACACAACCATGCCTTCACCTAAAACACGTTACTTTCCATCATCGCCCATCTCTATGCACATCTAGAGGTCCATCTCCTCAAAGGTACTAAATAAATTCTTGTCGTCAATCATGTGGAATGAGGCTCTACTGTCCAGGTATCAAACACAACCCACCATCGATGAAACCATGCATGCGATGAGGGTAAAATCCAATTTGAACTGTGAGGCTAGTGCCTCACCAGGTGATCCTTTCGAGGATCACTTCTTGGATTCCTTCTGTGGACAATATGTTGCATAATGGCCCACCTCATGACAATTAAATCATCACACTTTAGATTTATCAATCTTCTTCCCACCATGGGAAGAACTCGATTTGGAATGGGAAGCCTTCCCTTTCCATTTCCGCGCCTTACTTGCTAAGGCTAGATTTTTTTCATCATCATGCTTTGATGAAGAACCATCTCTGGTGCTTCTCCTGATCTCCTCCTGCATCAGATTTGACCACATTCGTTCCCAATCTGGTAGTTTCTCTCTTTCGTTCACTGAGTCTTGGTATCTATGCCAGCTCTTAGGAAGACCGAGGAGAACAAGACTCACCATGTCATCATCGGTTTTTTTGATTCCTACACTTCCAAGCTCATCTCTGCAGGTCGTGAGCTTGTTCAGATATGTAGAGATCATGTCGCCCTTTTCACACTTGATTTTCCGAAGCTTGTCTTTCAGCACCAGCTTCCCCTGATCACTACTATTCTGATATAGATCCTTTAATTCTTCACATTGAAAGCAATGTCTCCTTCCCATGGAAATTCTAGACAATATGGTCTCAAACTCCCTCTAGAAGAATCCTCCCTGCTCTCGCCACACATTTCTTCCATTCTGCCAATTCTTGGGTATTAGCTGCTGCTGGCTTGGGGACTTCTTAATCAATGCAGTCCTTCAACTCATTTTCCTCTAATACCACTTCCATGCGATCCTTCTAGGCCATGTAATTCAAGCTACCATCCAGGGCATACTCGAGTCTCAAGCCATTGAACGCCATTGGTGAATTTTGAGATGTGATAAGAAATCGATTCCGTACCTACAATCAAGAACTTAAAAACTTCAAATTTCTCCCTTCTTTGTATATTGTTCTCTAATTTGATCACCTTTGCTCCGATACCATGTAGAAATTCTCACTGTAGATTACCTTAAAGCCAAATACTTGATCTACTTCTACAAACAAACTTGCAGAAGCTTAATCGATTTTGAGCAAGATCAAATAGAACACATATAACAGATGAAGAAGAAATCAATCACACATGAACACAGAAGAATACTCTGGGGAAAGCCTCAGCTAAAAAAAGTCGCTATCTGTATTATCATACAAGTGGAAATATCTCAGGATTACACAAAGCTTTAGGTCATAAGCTATCCAACTCTCTGTACAATCCCTCTGTGCTTCTCATAAACAGAATAGACAACACATATGCCTTCCTTCAGTACTCCAAGCCTCCTATTTCCTTGCGCAGTTTCTCCTGGATCCTCAAGTTGCCACCTATGTGTAATTGCCTCACACGCTGCTCACTAACCTCTAAAATAACTGTGCAATCCTCAATGAAAGAATTCCTTCTGCATGCAAGAGATATCCTCATGGGAATATTCCCACAACTGATAGTACATTGTCCCATCCTTTGATCTCAATTGGGTCTATGTCTGAACTGACATGCATGAGTTATTTATGAGAAAATATTCAGTTATTTGAAGTACACTAGTTGCATGCATGCATGCATTGACTAACTAAACTCACAATCAGTTCCACAAACTGTTGGAACTAATCTAACTGGACTTAACTCAGTTAACTGAGCTAACTAATTATAACTCAAAGTGCAACTCATCATGATCTCCTTAATTAAGGGATAACTTCCCCAATCAATGGGATAATTGTTGCATGTCTTCGTAGAGACTTCATGTTTGATTTTCTCCAGCTAATTAACTCAATATGAATTAATTAATTATTTTACAAATAGCTACTGAGATCAAATTCGAATTTTAATTTAGGGACTAATTAAAATTGGAATGAATCCCGAAATGCTATTTATAGCAATGTTATCTTTAGCATTTCTTGTTGTTATTTTCAATAGAGAGTTCCAATCTTGTTATAGTTTAGCCCACCAAAATTGCCTTGAGTTTTCAAAAGGTGATGTCAGATGTATATTGAGGAAATTATAGTAGAATAGCTACCACTTAAACCTGGCACCTAAGCTGCTACTCAGGCCATTTTTCTTGGAGCAGTTCAAACAAAAAAAAGGGGAAAAACAAGTAGTAAATCATAAAGGAATAATGTTAATGCTCAAGACTCATTATTTGATAGACAAACATCATTATTTGTTACAGGGTGACTTTATTGACAGATCAAAACCGTCAAAATTGGATTTGACCATCTTATTGAGCAGGTGAAGGCTCAAATCTTAAAGTTTGTTTCATGTTAATGCACTCATTTTTAGATAAATTAAGTGGCTTAGCGGATGAATTGTCAAAAGAGGTAATGAATGCCCAAGCAAGATCAGTGAGATAGACACCTATTTCCTACTAAATAGTTGTTCATATAATCATCAACGGGTTCTATAGTGTGTTTCTAGATTTTTTGGTGGTTTCTAGATGGACAATTTGGGAAGGCCTTTTAGATTTTATCATTTTTATTCTCCTAAAATAGATTATGGATGTTACATACAATTTTACGAAAATCAAATTTCAGAATGTTTGTAATCGCTAAGAAGAGCCAGTAGTATTGCCTTTACCCGACTTTAGTTTTTGGGAGTGTTAACAATGCTAGACACTTGCTAAATGTAACGAAATCATTTCATCTAGAAATAAAGATATTACAACTTTTTCTGATGGGACCAGCCTGCTATATGACTTAATCACCCTAATAACCATTGACTAACAATGATTTAAAAAATAATTATTTTATTAATCAGGGCTTAGACTTGATATTTTAGATTTGGCATTAATTGTTGTGTTAATGATTTTGTACGCCGAGAGGACAATTTTCCTGGCCTTGGGCTTCCGTCCCGCATTTGGATAAACCCTAGGGTAGTGGTTTCTCCTGGTCATTTTCACTATGCTCTATTTAGGTTGGGAGCTATGCAGCTCTGTGGGTGACTGTGACTGTTATGCAACAATGTTTTGTTCACACCTAACTGTGGCTTCTCCGTTGGTAAGTGGCAGTTGTGCCTCAATCTTTTTCTTGGTTTACAATCTTGTTGGCTTGGCTCTGCTAGTCGTTGCTTGAACTATTGTGAGGTTCTCTGCTCCTTTGATGGCTCGATGCTCACTATCTCATTTTCGTTGCTTTCTCGGTCTTTTGGAGTTTGTTTATGGTTCCTCTGCTACTTGTATGGTTGTATCATGGGTTGATTGTGTATGCATGCATTTGTGCTCAGGTCGTGGCCTCAACAGGACCCTTCCATTCAGCGTCTGCTCATTCTGGCAAGGTAAGTTTTCTCTCTCTGATGAAGTTTATGCTTCCAACCTTTCTGGGCACTAATAGACTCAACTCCTTGTGAGCAGGGTTTTGTTTTGTGACGGCTGCGGTCAGTTGTGACTCTTCTTGTCTAGCATTGTCGTCAAGACGATAAGTTCTTCCGACATTCTCTTTCTCTTCCTGTTAGTCTTCATTGTCTTTTTGTTTTGCTTTCAAACCATGGTGCTAACCTCTTGTTGTGTGGTCCATGCAGGTCACTGGTCTCTGGCTGGAGTATCCCTCGACTCCTTCTTCGAATGGTAGTGGTAGGATCTTTCCTTGTTGTCTCTGTTTGGTCAAAGGGTTTCTGGTTATCTTTTCTTGTACTATACCTAAGTCTGGTTGCAATGCCATTCGACTATGAGTAATTTTGGTTTTCTAGTTCGGTTGTCTAAATATTGTGGGTTCTGCCGTGAACTGTAATGGATTTTGTTTAAGGTTTTAAACCCTAACCCTCTTCTCATTGCTCGGTTCCCAAAGGAGGGTTTCTTTGCCTTCAGGACTGTTGGACCTTGGACTCGTAATTGTATGGTTGGGAACACATTTTTTGCCATTGTAAATATTATGAAAAATTAATGAAAAGGATTTTGTATTAGTGTGCACAGAATTACCTCTTGCTTGAATTCGATTCTCTGACTGTGTTTTTTAATGATGACTCCCTGTAGCGTACTCTCGTGCCTATGTAGATTCTTAGCATGCAAAGGAACTATGTATTCGGTCTCTGTTGTTTGTATTTGTGTTTTTCTTGTAGCTATGCTTCTGCTTGTCATTTATCTTGGAAATTTTCCTCTGTTCTACTAGAAAGGATGTTGACAGATTATTTGACTGTCTTTTTATTACATAAAGTAAGAATTATATGATAGGGACATAATAGCTATTCAGATGGACTCAGGAAAATGAAAATAAAATAACTCTATTTTTTATTATTCTTCTCTTCCTAGAAAAAATGTTGAACCCCTGTCCATACTGTATACATCTGTTTTATACTCTTTACAATACAGTTAAACAAATGGTTGGTAGTTTCTTGTTTAGTTATGCAGTTGTTAATTATCTTGTTGCTTTGGTTCTTTCATTCTATAGAACACAAAGATAATATTTTCTTTCCTGTTATTTTTTTTTTCCAAAAGTAAATAACTATGAAGATAAACCAAATAGAAGACCATACAACCATGTGTATGCAACTACTTCTACCTAATTGTACTGTACCTAACTACCTGTTAATAGACAAAGACATAAAACAGGCTCCTAATATTGTTCTTAACTAACAAACACAAACGAAATTTAAATTACTGATGAACCTCTCCTCCTTAGTTGAGACCAACACCCGTCATGGCGCCCTTAGCTGGATGCTCCTGCATCAGGCTCTCGGGGTAAGAAAAATTCATGACTCTGTTCCATGAGCTTCTCGACTGAACAACCCACCTGCTCTATCTGTCTAGTGTTAAGCCACGAACTATCTTCAATAGGATGGTTCTTTCACTTGACCAGATATTGCAGATACTCCTTCCACCGAGTTTGCTTGGCCACCTGAGTATCGAGGATCCTCTCGATCTTGAGGGGCTGAGCGTAAGGCATTTGTCTCATCCAAGACTCATTTCCTTCCTGTATGTCCTGTGCAGGCCGTGTTGTACTACCTTCTTCTGGATCAGCAACGTATGGAAACAGGTCTGCCACATTAAAGATGGGTGAGATGCCCATTTCTGGTGGCAGCTGTATTTCATAAGAATTGGCTGAAAATTTCCGGAGAATTTTGCAAGGACCTATCTTTTTGTACTTCAGCTTGTTGTAGGCACCTCTAGGAAAACGTTACTTGTGCAGATGTGCGAGGACTTCATCCCCCACATTGAACTGCACCTCTCTCCATTTCAAATCTGCTCGCTGCTTATATTTTTGACTATTGTCCTGCAACTTTATTTTCACCTACTCGTGCAAATCATTCATCACTTTAGCGAATTCTTCCCCATCAGCACTCTGTCTTTCCTGCTGTCCTAGATCTCGTAATTCATGCACTCCACGAGGATGCATGCCATACAAAATCTGGAAAGGACTATAACCTGTGCTGCAATTGGGCGAGTCATTATAAGCAAACTCTACCTGGGCAAGTACTCTATCCCACATTCGTGAATTTTCACCAATCAAACTTTGTAGCAGGTTCCCCAGACTCCTGTTTACAACCTATGTTTGCCCATCAATTTGTGGGTGATAAGTAGAGTTATAACTCAACTGCGTGCCGATCGTCTTCCACAGGGTGCACCAAAAGTGCCCTGTAAACTTCACATTCCTGTCAGAGAGAATTGACTTAGGTAGACCGTGTAGCCTAACGATCTTTGTAAAGAACAAGTGGGCCACATGGGTGGTATCGCTGGTTTTTCTGCAAGGGATGAAATGCGCCATCTTTGAAAACCGTTCCACTACTACCATCACCGAATCATAACCCCATTGTGTCCTTGGTAGACCCAAGATGAATTCCAAGCTGACTGAGTCCCACGGTCTACTTGGAATGGGCAATGGTGTGTAAAGTCCCGTATTTTGACTGTGCCCCTTTGCCAACCGACACACTTTACATTTGGTCACAAATCTATGCACATCCCTTCGCATTTTTGGCCAATAATAAAAATCGTTGAGTTGCCCCAATGTCTTGTCTATGCCGAAATGTTTGGCTAGACCTCCACTGTGCTTCTCCCGAATGATATTCTCTCTCATTGAGCAGTGGGGGATGCATAACTGTCCCCCTCTAAACAACAACTTCTCCTGCAAATTATAGTCCAACCATGGACTATTGTCTCTCACCAATGGGTTCTAACAGGCTTCATACGCCTCCTTGAAATCCATGTCAGTCTGATAGAAGTCTTTCAAGTGCTCAAAGCCCAACACTTGTATCGTACTCTCCTGTAAGAGTAGGGCTCTTCTACTCAATGCATCCTCCACCTTGTTGGCCTGCCCGCTGATGTGTTGCAACACAAACGTGAAACTCTGCAAATATTCAACCCAATTAGCATGCTTGTGATTCAGCTTATGCTGTTGCATCACATATTGCAGTGCAGAATTATCTGAGAACAAAACGAACTCATTCCCCAACAAATACTGTCTCCAGTGTTTCAGTGCTTGGACGACAGCATAGAATTTCTTGTCATAGGATGAATACTTCTGCGTGCTCTCATTCAAATTCTCGCTGAAAAATGCAACAGGTTTGTCTTCTAGGGTAAGTATAGCTCCAATGGCAGTACCGCTTGCATCACAACGAACCTAAAAAATCTTTTTGAAATCTGGCAATCTCAGGAGCGGTCTTTCTATGATCTTCTTCTTTAGTAGTTGAAAACACCTTTCTGCTACCTCGGTCCAATGAAAAGGCTAACTTGCCTTCTTTATAGTGTTCAACATAGGTGCGCAAATTTTATTGAAATTTCTTATGAATTTTCAGTAAAAACTTGCCAGCCCATGAAAACTACGTACCTCAAACAAACTTTTCGGGGATGGCCAGTTGACAATTGCTGCAATCTTCTCTGGGTCCATCTTCAACTCGTTTTCTGCAATCACAAAACCCTGATAAAACAATTCTTTTTGCAGAAAAGTACACTTTTTCAGATTTGTCAACATCTTATTCTGCTGCAATTTTTCCATCACTTTTCAAACATGTCGAAAGTGTTCCTCTCTCGTCTTGCTGAAAATTAATATATCGTCCAGGTACACTATTACAAACTTCCCAATGTATTCTTTCAGCATTTCGTTTATTAACTGCATAAAGGTACTGGGTGCATTGCTTAGTCCAAATGGCATTACCAGCCACTCATATACTCCCTCATTGGTCTTGAAGGTTGTCTTCCACTTATCCCCTTCTCGGATTCGAATCTGATGATACCCACTCTTTAAATCAATCTTTGAAAAATATGTTGCCCCGCTCAGGCAGTCCATCATGTCGTCCATCCATGGTAGTGGAAACCTGTACTAGATGGTAATCTTATTGATGGCCCTCAAATCTGTGCACATTCGCCATTCTCCTCCTTTCTTGGGAGCGAGAAATGTTGGAATTGCGCAGGGGCTCAAACTCTCCCTCATCAGCCCTTTATCTAGCAATTCCTGCATCTCTTTTCTGATCTCCTCATTGTCTTTGGGGCTCATCTGATATGCTGCCTTATTTGGAAAAATTGCTCCTGGTATAAAGTCAAAATGATGACTTATACTTCTCTTAGGGGGCAATTTATCTAGCAAGTCATCCACTACTATGTCGCTAAACTCCTATAACATCTGTTGTATTTCCATGGGAAAATCTGACACCTCTAAGTGTAGCAACACTATCTTTTCTCTTCTCACAACAGCATAGCTTACTTCATTATCCTCAATCTACTTTAAAAATTGTTTTCCTCCGATTAATATCACTCTCGTCCCACTTGTTTCCACTGTCTCTTCCTCCTTGATGGGCACACGCGTATGCTTGATCCCATCACTGACAAACTTATAACAGTTTGTCTCCCCGTCATGTACTACTTTCCTATCATACTTCCATGGCCTGCCTAGCAGCACGTGCCATACATCCATCGGCATTATGTCACAAATGACCTTATCCTTATATCTGTCAATATAGAACTCCACTTCGCATTACTCATCCACCAACAGCTGATGGCCTTTTTGTAGCCATGATACCTTGTAAGGAGTGGGGTGCTTCAACCGCTTCAACCCCAACTTCTCCACCATCTCCATGGCAACCAAATTATCTGTACTCCCACTATCAATAATCAGCTTATAACATTTACCGTGTGACTTACAAGTTGTCCAAAACAAAGCTTTCCTTTGAGTTTGTTTAGCTATTTCTTTGCCTGGTTTCAACAACACCTTGTTCAAAACTAAGGCTTCCCCTATTTCCGACACATTTTTTTCTTCTTGGGGAGGTGCCTCTGCTTCCTCTGGTTGTGCGACATATGCACCCCTCTGTCCAGCTTGCTTCCCCTCCGGACACTCAAAAGATCTGTGCCCCCACTTATGGCACCTATAGCACTGATAACTAGCTCCTCTGCCTCGGCCATTTCCCCTGCCTCGCTGATATGGCCTACCACCTCTCATGCTATTACCTTTTTCTGCTATCCCAAAAGCTTTGGAATTGCTACCTTCTTCATTACTGCTGGCAGTTCGTCCTCTACCATAAGACTGTCCTCTTCCTCTGCTGGTTCCCCATCCTCTCCTAGCATTTTGTTTTGTGGCAATCTTCTCCTCTGCTTTCATAGCACTCTGATATGCTTCTTCTATAGTTTTCAGGGAAAGAATACTAATTTCATCTAATATTTCCAAACTCAAACCATTTACGTACCTTGTTGTTTTCCCTGGGGTTTCCTCTGTATAACCAACTCTCAAATTTACCCGGTAGAACTCTTTAGTGTACTCCCTTACTATCATCCCTTTCTGCTTTAGATTTTGCACTTGCCGATGTAGTGCAATTTGGTAATCCGTAGGCAGAAATATGCCTTTCAACTTGGCCACCATCCTTGACCGCTTCTTGATTGGCAACTTGTTCATCTTCCTTCTCTCTATTTGGACACTGTCCCACCACAGGGTTACATGTCCCTTCAACTTTGTTGCAGCGAACTTGACTCTCCAGTCTTCACTGACCTCTTCACACTCAAAATACTTTTCCAATTCACTGATCTTTTCCAACAGAACTTTTGTGGACAAGTTGCTGTCATAATTTGGGATTTCTGGTTTAGGCTTGATGCTTGCCAATAGGACCGACCTCAACAGTCTCATTTTCGGCCTTGCTTCATCTGATCCATTTGTTGTCACTATGGCTTCTTCTTCGCTATCATCTCTTATCTTTGGATCCCTTCTTCTCCCTGCTTTAACTGCCTCCAAACGGGTAGTAGGGATCCTGATCTCCTCCCACAATCCTTCCTCTCCTATCCTCCGAGCACCTCTTCCACGGCCTCGTCTTCCTACCCCCATTTCTCAAACCAATTCTAAATCCCGCTCTGATACCACTATGATGGGACAAGCCCACTATATGACTTAATCACCCCAATAACTATTGATTAACAATGATTTAAAAAAATAATTATTTTATTATTCAGGGCTTAGCGTTGGTATTTTAGATTTGGCATTGATTGCTATGTTAATGATTGTGTACGCCGAGAGGACAGTTGTCCTGGCCTCGGGCTTTTGTCCCACGTTTGGCTAAACCCTAGGGTAGTGGTTTCTCCCGATCATTTTCACTATGCTTTGTTTTGTTTGGGAGCTCTGCGGCTCTTTTGGTGATTGTCACTGTTATGCAACAATGTTTTGCTCGCGCCTGACTATGGCTTCTCCATTGGTAAGTGGCAGTTGTGCCTCAATATTTTTCTTGGTTTACAATCTTGCTGGCATGGCTCTACTAGTCGTTGGTTGAACTATTGTGAGGTTCTCTTCTCCTTTGATGGCTCGATGCTCACTGTCTCATTTTCATTGCTCGCTCGGTCTTTTGGAGTTTGTTTATGGTTCCTCTACTACTTGTATGGTTGTATCATCGATTGATTGTGTATGCGTGCATTTCTGCTCAGGTTGTGGCCTCAATAGGACCCTTCCATTCAGCGTCTACTCTTTCTGGCAAGGTAATTTTTCTCTCCCTAATGAAGTTTATGCTCCCAACTTTTTTGGGCACTAATAGACTCAACTCCTTGTGAGCAGGGTTTTGTTTTTTGACGGCCACGGCCAGTTGTGACTCTTCTTGTCCAGCATTGTCACCAAGAGGGTAAGTTCTTTTGGAATTCTCTTCCTCTTCCTGTTAGTCTTCACTGTCTTTTTGTTTTGCTTTCAAACCACGGTGTTAATTCCTTGTTGTGTGGTCCATGCAGGTCACTGGTCTCTGGCTGGAGTATCCCTCGGCTCCTTCTTCGAATGGAACCGGTAGGATCTTTCCTTGTTGTCTATGTTTGGTCGAAAGGTTTATGGTTGTGTTTTCTTATACTCGACTTGAGTCTGGTTGCAATGTCGTTCGGCTGTGAGCAATTTTGGTTTTCTGGTTAGGTCGTCTGAATATTGTGGGTTCCGCCGTGAACTGTAATGGATTTTGTTTAAGGGTTTAAACCCTAACCCTTTTCTCGTTGCTTGGTTCCCGAAGGAGGGTTTCTTTGCCTTCAGGACTGTTGGACCTTGGACTTGTCATTGTATGGTTGGGAACACACTGTTTTCTATTGTAAATATTATGAAAAATTAATGAAAAAGATTTTGTATTAGTGCGCACATAATTACCTCTTGCTCGAATTGGATTATGTGACTGTGTTTGTTAATGATGACTCGTTGTAGCGTACTCTCGTGCCTCTGTAGATTCTTAGCATTTAAAGGAACTATGTATTCGGTCTTTTTTGTTTGTATCTATGTTTGTCTTGTAGCTATGCTTCTACTTGTTGTTTATCTTGGAAATTCACCTCTGTTCTACTAGAAAGGATGTTGACAGATTATTTGACTGTCTTTTTATTACATAAAGCAAGAATTATATGATAGGGACATAATAGCTATTCAGATGGACTCAGGAAAATGAAAAGAAAATAACTTTGTTTTGTATTATTCTTTTCTTCCCAGAAAAATTGTCGAACCCCCGTCCATACTGTGTACATCTGTTTTATAATCTTTACAATATAGTTAAACAAAATGTTGGCAGTTGCTTGTTTAGTTATGCAGTTGTTAACTATCTTGTTGTTTTGGTTCTTCCGTTCTATAGAACACAAAGATAATATTTTCTTTCCTGTTATTTTGATTTTTTTTCCCAAAAGTAAATAACTATGAATATAAACTAAACAGAAGACCAGACAACCATGTGTATGCAACTACTTCTACTTGACTATACTGTCCCTAACTACCTGTTAACAGACAGCCATAAAACAGACTCCTAATACTGTTCTTAACTAACAAACACAAATTAAATTCAAATTCTTGATGAACCTCTCCTCCTTAGTTGAGACCAACACCCGGTCATGGCGCCCTTAGCTGGATGCTCCTGCATCATTTTCTTTTTTAAAGAAAAAAAGCATTCATATAATCATTAATCATTGATGTGTTTTGCATCATGTGGCTCCCCTGTGACCTGAAACTTGATCTATAGGTTCATTCTTCCAGTGTTTATCATTAAAACAATTACGATAAAAAATGTCTAGAAAAATTTAACCATAGACAAGTAACTAAATACATCGCATGGAAAACTAACTTTATCAACTAGATTGGGACCAATATTCATTTATGAAATAGATGTCCTAGAAATATTGTAGGCACAAATAACTGAAATATAAACCTTACCATGAAATCATAGATGCACGAGAAGGAACTCATATGAAGAATAAAATACATAAAACTTGGTGATGCGTCTCGATTTCCTTTCCACGAACCAAATACAAAGATTCCAACACCATATTTAGGATGTTCCTATTGTTTCATAAAAGTCCTAATCCAATCAACTTCAATAAGACACCTAGAAAGTTCAAACTTCAATGCCTGTGATCCTAAGGGGCCAACTTCAAAAATCATTGTGTCCAATGCGGTCAAAGCCATCCCAAGGAAAAAGTTGCATTCACTCCATCTCAAAAATCTAAAACCCCAAACAGTAACTTAACCATAAACCTCAACAGGGTCAATCCAACCCAGTTGTCTAGAGAAACATTTATATTGCGTTGTTTATGAATATGATACATAAATAAAACATGCAATTATGTGATTGATATACTAACCTCAAAGTAGCAGAGGAAGAACAATGGTTATAATTGTTGCTGCTCTGTTTATTTTTAAACCATTGGAAAACTATGCTTTTAATTGTCGTCCTCCTCCAAAAACAAATATAACTTTCTCTATATTTTATTCTGTGAACATTGACTTGAAAGAATTTATTATGCCTTATGTTCCTATAATTAACTTTGAGCATAGAAGGGCGACCCGCTTTAGCAAATGAAGATATCCTAAATATAAAGGATTTGACGTTAGTAGGCCCTTTAGCCACCAACCAACCTAACCTGTAGTTAAATGTTTTGATTTTTTTAAAGAATGGGCCTGAAAACAAAAGCAATGATTTCTTAACAGCCAAAGTTGAGTCTGGAATCTAGAGTCTATACCTTAACCTTAAGTTGTCAGAAAATAAGGCAACTCTTTGGTGATTTAAATTTTCAGAAATGTCTAACGGACCGACAACCCTAAATAAGGCAACTCTTTGGTGATTTAAATTTTCAGAAATGTCGAACGGACCGACAACCCTTCATAGTGCATCTTAAATTACTTAAATTTTCTATTTAACCTGTAAAATCAATTTTTTTTTTTTACAAATAATTTTACCTTAACACTTTTCTGACGTGCTAGAGGCATTTTCACCCATTGTGACGTGTTTAAATTTGAACACTAATTACGAACTCACAACCTATGAAACTATACTCACTATACATAACGAATTTAGGCCTTTGTTTTTCGATCATTATGCGAGTCAAACTTGTGATATATTCAATTCCGTTCAAAACCAGAAACTTCATGTCACGAAATCCATCCAATGATAACTCACTTTAGCACTCAAACGTGTAGATTTCAATTGCTTCAATTATTCGCTTGAAAAGAATTATTTTGCGTTTTTTTTCATAGAGTATGATTATGTGAATATTAAAAAAAGTCAGCATTTATATTTTTATTTTACGAGATGAAAAATCATAATAAGAGCAATCTAATTATTCCAAGAATTTTTTTTCCTTGGATTGTCTAATTTTTCGAAGAATTTTTTTTTTTTGGAATTTTGGATATTTGTGAAATTTTGGATAACAGTGCTTGAAAATTAATTCAAATTGTAGATGATTGATAATATGCATTAGAGTCTACTTTTAGCTAAAACTAATTTTTTTTTGATTGGGCTTAAAACTAATTTTTTTTTGAGATTGGGCTTTATCTAGCTATCTCTCTAATAGATTGATTACTATGTAGGTTAACAATGATATATCGTTATGTAGACTCAACTTAAAGAACTAGATAATGAGAAGCTTAGGAATTTGTTGTTATAGTCCATAGGATTTTACACATGGTTCAAACAGTTTGTCAAATTTTATAGAAAAAACTTTACAATTCATTGTTAAATTGGTCGCCTTGAATTAAGGGAAAGAGGAGGATAGCGATTCATTGTTTGAGTCTCTATGACTTTGGATAAGTGGTGTAAATGGTTTTAGTAGTTTGACTAAGTGTTACACATGGTTTGAACAATTTGTCAAATTTTATTGAAAGATCTAACAAACGATAGTTATCGTTGAGTTGGTTTTGTGATTTAAAGGAAAGAGGAGGATATGGATTGAGGTGAAGGCAAGTGAGTGGTTGTGGCAACATTTGTTGGATTCTTAATTTTTGCATTTCAAATGTAAGTGGATATAGATGACTAAAAATATGGCATAATATAACATTAGGATTTCTAAAAAACATACTAAGGAATATTAAAGAAAAGTGATAAAAGTTGGATATAAATCACTCTAAGTTAAAACTCATAATTAATGAGACAACTTAGGAAATCAATTTATATAATTTTCTTATCCTTTTCCAACCTACTTTCCATGGTTGAATTTATCCACTATCATTATATAAAATTTCCTTGAGGCTAGGGAAAACGGGTTTGCATTATCTTGTTGGATATTTAATTAATAGTTCATGCTATATTTTTTTATGAGAATTGAATGTATTTACTAAATTGTTACAATACATTATCATAACCTTGTTGGAATGTATGAATTTTGTGTAATGTGTATCTTCTTAATATTGAATGGATATGAATACACAAGATTGTCTATTTGGCTTATCATAAAGCTTTTATTTTTATGTTAAATGCTTAAGATTTAATGGTGCATGTATTTAATAAAGGTATAATATAATAAAATGTTTGAGATTTAATGGTGCATGTATCTAATAAATATATAATATAATAAAATGCTTGACATTTAATGGTGTGTGTATTTAATAATTGTATAATATAACTATGTATGTGGGGTAACAAAAGTATTTTTATATATTTCTTTATTTTTTGAATTCTTGGTTGTAGTTTAGATGAGATATTTTCTTTGAAAATTGAAAATGCTAGTACTTCTAGAATGTATTAGAGCTTTTGTCAATATTCCATGAGAACCTTGGTATGCATCTAATGTGAATATTTCTTCCATAATATTTTCGTGTCAGGAGAGATTGAAGAAGAAAATACCAACCCTTCATATAAATTAGTATTTTCTCATTGAATAGGACTAAGAGGAAGATCCATTTAACCATTTCTTTAGATTAATTTTTCCATTTGGGGTGAGCTTGAGGAACGGTCAACCAACCTATTGCATAGATTATTATTTTTTATATATTAACATTTACATCAAGGAAATGATCAACCAATCAATATTTAGGCTTGAGGTTCTATCATGCTATTGGTTGATCAATCATAGGTCCATCCTACGCAATTGTTCAAAATAATTATATATATTTCCTTTTAAGAGGTCATATAGTTACATGTATAAAAAATTTAATGATTTATTCATTTTAGTGTTGTTGTGTTATGAAAACCCTAGTAGAAATTGCGTAATAGTATGAAATAACATGTTAAATTAGGGAATTTATATTAATTGTTATACATGTTGGGTTATGTTGATTTATTTTATTGTATCTACTTCAATTAATATATAAAAACATTAGTTGAATTATATTGATTGATTTGTAAATTGTCGTGAATATTCCACTAGAAAATTTGTCACAACATATCTGATTAATTTATAATTAAAAAATAGAAATCTGCACTTTTAGGTTTTATTTCTCTTTAGATTTTTGGATTTGTAAATTATTATTTATCATGTATGCATGGAAATTATAATTATCTAGAAAACAGAGAAGAGAAAAATAATAATTTGCAAACAATGATTTTAAACAAGATGTAACCTTTGAAACACTTTTCGGAGAAAACCCAACTAGAAAGTGAGGTCGCTCTGGTCTCTTTCTCTAAATAGAAAATGGATGTGAGTAAAAACAAGTAAGGTTTGTGGACTGTGGGATACTACAGTGCAAAAAAACTCTTTATGTACTCTTTACCTATCCCTATAGGCTACTTTGTTCATATCTAAAACAAAATGCACTCGAAAAAAATGCAACCCCTTATCCTCCTAGTGGCCTAATTATAACACAACCTGATAGGCTACTAATGGTTAGGTTTGACTTCTTTAGCTCTTAAATGGAGTTACAATATTGACTCTTCTAGATTCCTCTTCATCATGATCATGCGGCTAGCCCCATTTTCATGACTATGGCACTGACGTGGCATCCTCTTGAATTACGGTGGACAAAATAGGAATGTCAACTTCTGAGTGCCATAACTTTTGTATATAAACTCTGGTTAAGCCAATTTTTACGCTATTGGAAAGGTATTTATGTGTAAAAAGAGAATATAGTGTGTGGTGACATAGAGGGGTAGTTTTACCCCCAAAAAATGTCATTTGATGCCTCAAAATGATATAGAAAGGTTTTATACCCAAATTTCCCATATTAGATCCAGCTAGTAAAAATGATCATATGAACTAACTACTCTACTTTTTCCACTCTATAAAAAAATATGAAAAACAATATAATGATTCAATCTAGATCACATCAACCCATTTTGGGAGGATTTGGTCCTCAAAAGATTCGACTAAATCAAGTGAGGAAATTTTTCTTCCACCTTCTCTCGGTTAAACCATTTAGCCATGCCTGGAAGTTATCATTTCAACCCAATATGGAAAAGGTCATGTTGTTTCTGTCTTATAGTTCTGGACCTCTTCTGCAAACTTGTATTTTATGTCAACTCTACCTAAGCATCTCATGCCAAATCCTCAACAGAAGGTAAGACTTGTTCCTCTTCCTAAGCTAACATGGAAGGATCACACAATTCCAAATTCTCTGCATTCACAACTAAGTAAATGCACATGTACTATGTTAGACTGTTTTTAGGAATTATCTCCAACCTTCTCTAGTATCTCAAAGGGACCATACTAAGAGCCTTGATTTTCTTACCAGGGCCCTATAGCCTCTCTTTATTCAAATATAACCATACTTTGTCTCCCACCTTGAGTGAATTCTTTGTTGTGTGTTGATCATGCCTAACCTTATAGATTTTTTATGACTTCTACACTGACTCCTATACCTATATATGGATCTACTAGATTTTATCGACAAATTGTTTAGCCTTCAAGGCATCCGCTGTAAGACTCTCCCTTACTCTGTTCTACTCATATGCAATATCCAAAGGTGAAGGTGCAAAATACAAAAAAAAATGTTTCAATTAGGGGCTTATGAGTAGAAGTGTGGACTAGAGTATTGTGTATACACTATATTTTCATCCTAGATCTCTAGATGCTTCTGATTGCAACCCCTCAAAATTTTCACCTACTACTTTTGTCTACCCATCTATTTTTGGATGGAATGTTATAGACCTATTGATCTGAAATGATCATATGTTAAAACTGATGTAGAATTGATTATGCCATTAATGAATAGAATGTTAACTGAAAGTGTTAAAATTGTGAAAACTGCTTGAGAAGAATGACTTTATGACAGTTGATAAAACATAAGTAAGATGCAAAACAGAATTGAAAACAACGAATACACAACAATACCAGACAACAAGATTGATTATGGAGTTCGTCCCTGATGGACTACGTCTCCAGGTCTACTTTCAAGATGGGTGACTACTTTATTAAGATTGAAACCGAAGAGGTAGATTACACAACAATTTGACCGAATAGAATGTGCACGCAGGCACTTCTAGTCATTATCATAAGAAATCTCTTTAAACCAGCTTACCAACGCATGTCTTGGTTTCCAATTCTGTTTCCAGATGCTCCTGTTACACTGAAAACAAAATCGACTACAACCTCTAGAACCTGCATA
The DNA here is from genome assembly GCA_000404065.3 of Pinus taeda. NCBI lineage: Eukaryota > Viridiplantae > Streptophyta > Pinopsida > Pinales > Pinaceae > Pinus > Pinus taeda. The sequence continues at coordinate 7,303 of APFE030357040.1, read as the reverse complement.
CAAAAACCCAAAACCACTCTATCCCCCTTACAATGACCAAAACCTACCTCTGGCATGAATTGGTTGAATTTTGGGTTTATGAGCCTCGATCTAACCACTAGAGAACACCTAGTTGGTTTGTTACAAGGTCTTTTAATTGAATCAACACCAAAATTGCAACGAAAACCCACAAATAAACTTTATATTAAAACAAACCGTTGGCGGCTTGCTGACCGGGTAGAGGAGGTTGACTGCCCGCATGTGTACAGGTGGTTCAGCTGCGGTCTTGTCACAAGCCGCCACCTTGCAAGTCAATCCTGACTGTTGCAGTTTGCCATGTGAACACATATAACTCTGATGTGGTTATCAAGGCGGCGATTCTATTCTGCTAACTATCGATGAGAGGCTAGCTTACCATCCACTCTGTTCACATGCCTATCGTGACGTGGTTGCGGTTAGGTGGACTCCCACTAGGTTAGCTCTGTCATTTGTAACCTTGACTGCCCGACTGCTCACATGAACTACCTATCCCCGCGCAGCTTCCAAGACCGGTGGTTAACATAACCCCGACAGCTTACCTCTATTTGTTCTCATGGCATGCGGTTAGATACTCCAATGTGGTTTAGAGATGGCGGTTAGGACTGTTATTTGTTTTGTAATGTTTTTAATATATTTGTAAAGGCCGAGAATTGTTAACTTTGGTTTATGTATTGTAATGCATGGTTTTGGAATAAGGTTAGGGTTTAGGTCTTAGCATAGGTTTAATGTTTTTAATGTATGTTTAATACATGGGTTTAGGTGTAGGACTTATGTATGGGTTTTAGATTTAGGTTATTGACATATCAATGCATGGTTAGGGTCTAGGATTAGGTTTGTATTATGTTTAGGTTTTAGTCTTTAGGACTTTACATCAAATAATAAAAAACCCATTTACCACTAAATGTCACAAAGCGACATTAGCAACAAACGTCACATGACGACAAACCCATTGACAACCAAATCCTGCAAAGTGGACTACAACCACATGTCGACAACCATATCCTCGCGGAAGTGACAACAACCACATGTCGACAGCCAGGGATAAAACCATATCCTTTGAACACCATGAAAACCATAAACATCACACGAACAACCTGAACCATAACTAACACTGTCAAAGTTGAACGACACCGCACTGAATGTTGATGACGAAACTGAAATTGTGTAAGTGATCTGACGAGATCCTCCTAGATCACCTATTCAACTTTGTGTCCATCTTCTACCACAATTTTATCCAAAATGCATTAAGAAATATGGTATTCCTTCCTTAAACAATGCTCCTTGGCATTCGAAAATGCACCGAGAAACTGTCCAAGGAACAAATTTGTTACTTATTTCTAAATCGCTTAAATCGCTTAATAAATTCATTATTATTAAAAACGTTTATTCAAATTATTAATTTTCTATTGGTTTGTTTTTTAAGTTTATTTTCTTTTGTTAAAAGAAATACGGTTATTGCAAAATGTAAAGTCTCAAATTTTTTTGAGAATGGCGAATCCATTTATATATTGAAGAAACCATTTAAAATAATAAAAATCAGAACTCCAAATTGTATTTCCTGGAAAAAAAGCCAAAACCTTTCTACTTCTTCAGCTGCACAAATCTTTACTAACTTTTGTACAGAACATAACTATGAAGGATTAACAGTTCTGATAACCATGATAAATCTTTGAAACAGACGTCCAAGAAAAGAAATGAAAGCTTGTTGGGTATACGACCAATAGTCCCACATTGACTAGAAGTGGGGAGGATCATGGGTATATAAGGATGGACAAATA
>APFE030357039.1:349750-420125 GCA_000404065.3 Pinus taeda | reverse complement strand
GGCATACGATCTCTGTTTGACGCGTATGATAGCTCGTTAGAAATATCTATCCGAGAACTACCACTTTGGGAAGGGAAAGATTGATCCATTGACCCATGTTGCCCCCAAATTTCCCAAACAACGTCGTTTAGGGCCTCAAAACGACTCTAGAAGTTTACGACCCGAAAAACTGCTAAAAATAGTAAATTGTGCTACAATTTAGGTAACTGAAAAAGCTGAAAGAGACAATTGTGGGGGTCCAAATGGGATAGGTGGGTGGCCACCAACATCCACCTGGATCATCTATTCTATGTATGTTTAGCTACAATTTTAGATGGTATTAGAGTCCATGGGACCTAGTAAGGAGAAATATGAAGGTTGGAGCTATTGGAAATAATGGAGTTTCCACCTTCAGTAATTCTCAAAACATATAACTATTTTGAATGGAATCCAAAGAATTCACTTCGGCTTAGAAGTAGACAATTGTATTGGATAGACATGGCAGTCAAGATTGAACCAAATTCCATAGTTGAAAAATCCAATTATTTCAACTACATGGACCAGGCCTTCAATCAGCTATGTTTATCAATTTATATTTCATGTTGAAGCTTGCACCACTCCAAATGAATTTTGGACCCCCTTGGAGACTTTCTTTAGGAATCAGGGTGAGATGTTAGATAGCATCCTTGAAAATTAGCTCAAATCGTTAAATTTGAGTAGTTTTGAAAAAAATCAATATTTATTCTTCTAATATTGTAATTTGGCTCTAGAGTATGTTGCATTCATCTCAAATTTTCACACAATTAGGCTTGCAACATGAGAAACATAAGCTCATAAATATGGGCACATTGAGAAGTTACAAATCCCATGCATTGGTTGTGTCTAAAAGGGGAAGGCCAACTCAAAGTATAATCAAGAGTCAAAAGTAAAAGGAAAAGAAAAGGAACGAGATCTAAGAAAGAGAGGAATTCCCAAACCTCTAGATGAATCTACTAGCTCAAAGGAAAGTAAAGGAAAGAAGAGGAATTGAAAATGAAACTATGGTTACCATCTATAATGATCATGCATGAACAAGACTATTGATCTTATGGGTTGCGACTAGATATACTCTTGATGTTATAGTTATAGTTGAAATATTTGATCTTAACTCTTAAGAATTGATAGTTAACTAATTAATTGCGTCGAGAGGTGCTCTAGAACTCGTACAGCTGAGTTACATTAATTATATATATATAAATTATATATTATTATAACATTAGAGTTACATTAAAATTAAAATATAGTATATGAGGAGTTACATTAAAATAAAATAAAATATGTATGTGTCTGCTAATATATGTATATGCGTATGGGAGATATTTTGTGCATAAGATCACTTAAAAAAATAATTAATAACATTACTTTAAAAATCAATGTTGGCCATAAATAAAATACTTTACAGTGAGATAAAGTAATTGAAAATAAAAGAAAAAAATACTTTTTAGTTGAGAGATATATGTAATTCCTTCATTGAGTCGAGCTCTAATGCCATGTGTAACTTATTGTAATGTAAACATTTTAACTGAGTGAAAATAAAATAAAAATAACCCTATAAAAATTAAATAATTAAAAAAAATGACCCATGGTTTTAAGAATCCATGGTATTCATGGGCAATGTAACCTATTTAAGGGTGAAATTAAACTAGCCTATATCTATCTAAACTTAGATACATAATTAGCTATAGAAAATGATGGCATTGAATCCATATGGGAGGTAGCTAAATATTAGGAAAAATGTAATTATTACATTTTATCTAATATTTCTAATGACCTCCGTTGACTTTTACTAGATTATATTGGGTAAAATATGATACTATAAATATTACATTTTACCCAATATTCCTCTCAACAGATCCACTTCTTATTGTAAATTTTCTTTATATTTGAAATTGAAAAGTAAACAAACTCAAATAACACCACACATCATACAGACGTGCACACACTCCGAATCACACATATATTTACCGGAGGGGTGACGCCCATATAATATTATATTTTAATTAGTATTACCCCCCACCCCTAGCCACTTTTTATTGGGTGGGGGTGGTAATAAATAACATATAATATTGTAATATTATATTTTATCCAAAATTTCCCCACCCACCAATTCACTTTTTATTTTAAAAATTCTTCATATTTGAGGTTCATATGTAAACTTAACTCCTTTATAAACATTTGATCCTAGTATGGTAGAGATGTTATAGTCTTCAACATTTTTTACTCAATAAAAATAAAATAAAATAAATAAAAGTAAAACAAAAAACAAAAAATTAATAATTCTAATTCTAATTAATTATAACTAATAATTAAAGCTCCTTAGATCCATCTTAACTATGGATCCTCAAATCTCTTTTCACTTTAAAAGAGATTTGCAACTCAAGAAATTTGATCCCTCTCTGTGCTTTTTATTAGGTGAGGGTGGTAACAAATATGGCCAACATATAATATTGTAATATTATATATTATCCAAGATTTGGCAGATTCTCTTTTATCAAAAAAATTCTTCATATTTGAGGTTCATAAGTAAACTTAACTTCTTTGTAAACATTTGATCCCAGTATGGTAGAGATGTTGTAATCTTTAAAATTTTGACTCAATAAAAAAGAAAAAGAAAAATAATCTAAGAGGGATCAAATCTCTTTTCACTTTAAATGAAAAGAGATTTCCAACTCAAGAAATTTGATCCCTCTGGGTGCTTGGTAGATCCGGAGTTAAGATGAATGTAAAATATATATACAGATATAATATATATAATATATATAATAAATATAAAATTTAACCACCACTATAAATATTATTATATATATAGTATAATATTAGCTAACGTAGAAAGTGGTAGGGTGGGTCATTCTTAGTGGAAAGTAATTATCTTATCTATAATATATATATATAGCGTACGAAAGTGGGTGGGGTGGGTTTATTCTTCTGGAAGTTAATTATATATATAATATCACATCATAACTGGTAACAGATCTAATATGGTAACTTGCCCACGTTACTATGATACTCAAACTAAGTTATTATGAGAACGTTAATATCATATTATTATTAATAAATATAACTGAAAAGTCAAATATTAAGTTTTTATTTATTTATTAAATATTGGGCGGGAAATAGAAAGTTTAAGTATAAATATCCCCATTTGGATGGAGATAGAATCACTCCAAATGAATTTTGGATCAAAGGAAAGTAAAGGAAAGAAGAGGAAATGAAAATGAAACTATGGTTACCATCTATAATGATCATGCATGAACAAGACTATTGATCTTATGGGTTGCTACTAGATATACACTTGATGTTATAGTTATAGTTGAAATATTTGATCTTAACTCTTAAGAATTGATAGTTAACTGATTAAGTGCGCCGAGAGGTGCTCTAGAACTCGATACATGAGGAGTTACATTAAAAAAAAAAAAATATAGTACATTAGGAGTTACATTAAAAAAATTAAAATATAGTATATGAGGAGTTACATTAAAATAAAATAAAATATGTGTGTGTCTGCTAATATATGTATATGCATATGGGAGATATTTTGTGCATAAGATCACTTAAAAGAATAATTAATAACATTACTTTAAAAATCAATGTTGGCCATAAATAAAATACTTTATAGTGAGATAAAGTAATTGAAAATAAAAGAAAAAAATACTTTTTAGTTGAGAGATATATGTAATTCCTTCATTGAGTCGAGCTCTAATGCCATGTGTAACTTATTGTAATGTAAACATTTTAACTCAGTGAAAATAAAATAAAAATAACCCTATAAAAATTAAATAATTAAAAAAAATGACCCATGGTTTTAAGAATCCATGGTATTCATGCGCAATGTAACCTATTTAAGGCAGAAATTAAAGTAGCCTATATCTATCTAAACTAGCCTATATCTATCTTAGTTTGATGCTATATTTAGATACATAATTAGCTATAGAAAATGATGGCATTGGATCCATATAGCTTCTAAAGGTAAATAAAAAGTATATGTTTGGGCTGGTCATTTTTCTAGATATGATCGGAAGTAGGGAAATATTTGGAAAAATGTAATTATTACATTTTAAAAATTATGGATATGTTTCTGGCTATTACATTTTAAAAATTATCGATATGTTTTTGTCCATTTTTCTAGATATGATGGGCGGTAGGGAAATATTAGGAAAAATGTAATTATTACATTTTATCTAATATTTCTAATGACCTCCATTAACTTTTTACTAGATTATATTGGGTAAAACATGATACTATAAATATTACATTTTACCCAATATTCCCCTCAACGGATCCACTTCTTATTGTAAATTGTCTTTATATTTGAAATTGAAAAGAAAACAAACTCAATTATAAAATTAGGAGTGACGACAAATATTGAGTAAAATATAATATTTAAACCGCGGTGTGATGGGAAATATTAGGTAAAATGTAATAATATTATATTTTAATTAGTATTACCCCCCACCCCTCCACCCCTCGACACTTTTTATTGGGTCGGGGTGGTAATAAATAACATATAATATTGTAATATTATATTTTATCCAAAATTTCCACACCCACCGATTCACTTTTTATTTAAAAAATTCTTCATATTTGAGGTTCATAAGTAAACTTAACTCCTTTGTAAACATTTGATCCCAGTATGGTAGAAATGTTATAACCTTTAACATTTTTGACCCAATAAAAATAAAATAAAATAAATAAAAGTAAAACAAAAAACAATAAATTAATAATTCTAACTCTAGTTAATTATAACTAATAATTAAGGCTCCTTAGATCCAGCTTAACTATGGATCCTCAAATCTCTTTTCACTTTAAATGAAAAGAGATTTGCAACTCAAGAAATTTGATCCCTCTGGGTGCTTGGTAGATCCGGAGTTAAGATGAATGTAAACTGATATTATTAATACTAATAAATTAGTTATCTTATATATATAATATAATATATATATATATAATATATATATATAACGTACGAAAGTGGTGGGGTGGGTCATTTTTAGTGGAAAGTTAATTATAATATATAATTGACAACCTCTCATATACTTGTCAGGACTATAATAAAATATATAAAGTAATTATGCGAACGTTAATATCATATTATATTAATATATATTAATTGAAAATCTCAATATTAAGTTTTTATTTATTTATTAAATATTGGGCGGGAAATAGAAAGTTTAAGTATAAATATCCCCATTTTGATGGAGATAGAATCACTTAAGCTTTATACAGAAAGATTTGGCATTGATCGTTTATGCAAAGGTTAGGGTAACAGGAAAAAGGAAAAGGCTCACAGGTATCTTTTAATTTTTTTTTTATAATGGTTAATGGTTTATGCAAAAGTTAGGGTAACATGTATCTTTTAATCTTTTTTCTATTTCTTATAATGGCTGATTCTTTATGCAAAGGTTAGGGTAAAAGGAAAAAAAAAAGGACTTACATGTATCTTTTAATCCTTTTTTTTATAATGATTTTGAAATCTTTTTGTTTTTTAATTTTCAGTGAATTGTTTAGTTGTAAATAGTTTTTTTTCCTTTATATAATTCTATGCAATTTGGTATGAATTGATAGAAGATATAAAAGATATTGGATGTAAAAAACTTATAAATACTAGATATAAAAAACTTATAAAAAAATATATTTGTATGTATAGGGTTTAGTCTCTTATATTTGTATGTATAGGGTTTAGTCTCTTATTAGGATGTGCCAAAAAAATTATGAATGTAAGTTCTTTTGATTTATAGATTTATAAAAAGAATTTTCACTAAAATCGCATGTGGGTGGGAGCATGGTTTGTTCTCCCATCACCCAAAGTTTAATTTTTAGGTAGGTGTTTGGCCCTTTGTTATAATGCTTCAAGAATTGGGGAATTTTGGGATAGATTCCATTGCTGTGAGGTCATTATGTCTCTAGACTCTTGTTAAATCATAAATTATTGTTGATGTACCTTGTAGTTTATTGAATATACACTTAGTGGTATAGTTGTAGCTGAAAATTTTGATTTACTCCAACAAATAATGTATTCACCATTATATATATATATATATATATATAATCCCATTATTTTTTTTAAAATTATTATTAAAACAAATTTACATTTTTCCTTTATTTAAAAAAAAAATCAATCACCAAACGAATATAACTGTCATAGATTTTATATTTCAGGGTGAAGAACACAAGTCAAATTTCAATAACTGCATAGAATGATGGCGGAAGGGAAAGAAGTTGCGGTTGACTCGAGCACAGAGAGTGGCGACACCTGTGATGCGGAACGTTTCAGGGTGGCACCTTCTGTTAAAGTAATAGCCGGCTCCGAAGACGACAGCTATGATGCAGAACGTTACCGGGTGGCACTTTCTAGTAGGGTAATAGCCAGCTCAGGCGGCGACGACGAAGCGCCAACTAGCAAAGTGGAGGTGAAGGAAAGAGGAAAACAAAAGGCCGCATGGCCTGTCTCCAAAGATTCCGCGGTCCCCACGGCAAGGAGCAGCAAAGATCCCGCGGTCTCCACCGCACAGAGTAGCGGCAAAGAGGCGAAACGCCTTCGCCTTCGCGGTACCAACGAGTGGATCACAGTTGACAGCTTCGTGCGCCTCCGATGTGGGGCATCCACGTCAGTGGCCAGAGTGGCCAAGATTGAGCGTGATCCTTCTGCCCAATTGAAGCACAAAGTCCACGTCAGATGGTGCTTGAAGCCTGAAGAGACGAAGGCAGGGAGGCAGCCATTCCATGGTGTCAATGAGTTGGTGGTTTCAGATAGAGAAACTGTGGAGGAATGGACAAGTGTAGTGGGAGGCTGTAATGTATTGAGCTTGGAAGATGACATGAAACGATCTGCTGCTGGTGGTGGTGGAGGTAAGCCCACCTACTTCTGGAGATTCGAATACGAAATGGAGAGTGGGAACTGCTACAGGATTGATTATTATTGCACTAAATGCGATGCCAAGAATAAAGTGGGCCCTCTTACCCTTCAACAACAGTTGACGGGAGAGCCTCCATATTTTAAATGCCCTCTATGTGCTGCTCCTCCCGGTGCGCCTGATCAGCAGCCTCAGAAAACCTGATCCCCGCACTTTCTCATTACAGTTTTGTTTATTACGCTTCTGCCACTCATAAACCTTAGTAATAACTTAGTAATGAGTGACTTGCTGCCCAACGTAACACTCCGGTAATAGTGAGGTTTTAGCAAACCTATTTTGTTATATTGTTACAAGAACTGCTTATGAAATCACACAGTTTTTGTTTATGTTATACTGTATTCAATAATAAGAAAAACTTTATGGATTTGTGTTGTATTCAATAATAAGAAAAACTTTATGGATTTGTGTTGGGCATTATTCAGATTACTTTATCTTTATGGATTTGTGTCGGGCATTATTCGGATTACTTATCAATTTTTTAGTTTTTAGAAATCAAGTCATAGATTAGCAATAATGGTCTCAGTAAGATTAAATGCCTTCTTTGGTTATTTGATCTCCTGCAATATGCTGATACTAATGGTATTTGAAAACATAATAAATGTCTCAGTAGTACTAAATTGCTTTCTTGATTTTTTGATCAACTCCAAAATGTTGATATTAATATTATCTGAGAACATAAAACTTCTCAGAATTCATTTTTTAACTAATTTGCATAAGAAGATGTTAATAGATCTCATTCATATATGCCATTTTGTCCCAAGGGTTAGGATAAATAACTTTGGTATTATGCTTCCCCTTAACTACCTTATTAGTCATTCCAGGTATACCTTTCCCTTCTCCATTCTTTAAAATTTATATTATTCTTAGCATTAAATAGTTCCTCTTATCATTCTATGTAGTAGAATATGTTATTTATCTTAAAAGAATTCCTTGTTTCTCTCTTATCATTCTATGTAGTAGAATATGTTATTTATCTTAAAAGAATTCCCTGTTTCTCTCTTATCATTCCATGTAGTAGAATATGTTATTTATCTTAAAAGAATTCCCTGTTTCTCTCTTATCATTCCATGCAGTAGAATATGTTATTTGTCTTAAAAGAATTCCCTGTTTCTCTCTTATCATTCCATGCAATAGAATATGTTATTTGTCTTAAAAGAATTTCCTGTTTCTCTTATCATTTCATGCAGCTGAATATGTTATTTTTCTCACAAGAATTTGTACTTCTCACTGTGTTCAAGATTTCCTCTGTTTCTGAATATTTTGCTGAGTGGTTCATATTCAATATAAAAATAGTAGCTTGTGGATTTTGAGAATAGACTAAGACTTTTGGAGGTGAAGTTAAATTAGTCTAAATGTTTTCTTTTAGAATAGATACTTTGGTTCTCTATTTGGATTAGCATTAGCAGTGAATTGCAATGAATTTAAAATTCTCTAAACATTCAATAATAAAATAAATCGGAACTTTATGCTTGTTCCATGTAATTTACTATTTGGGAAGTAGTATCAAAATTATTTGCAATTATACATGATTTTTCAATAGAGGCTAGTAATCCAATTTATGAGAGATAAATGTTGTGCATATCAGTTGGTTATTTTACCTTTAATACACCAATGAGAGAGAAATATTGCATATCAATTGGCTATTCTGGCTTCAAAATTTATGGTAGTTTTTATTTATTTATTGGTTTATGGTGTTTACTTTATTTGCAATGTTTAAGTATTTGTTGGAGATTGCACATTTTGGATTTTAGTACATTTCTATAAGTGTTCTTTCATTTGTGAATATTGTTTTCCATTTTTGAAAATTTTGCTTAATAGGATGAGCCATTTTATGACATGTTGAATGTAAAATTAGTAGTATGTACATTTTGAGCCTAGAATGAATCTTTTGGAGGTGAAATACAATTAATCCAAATTTTTTTCTTTTACATTAATGCTTTAGTTTACTATCATAATGAATCTTTGTAAATTAGATGAGCTCTTGAAAACTTTCCCATCTACATGTAAATCTCAAATATTATATTCACTTATTATTTCATAGAAGAGGATATGTCATTTGACCTCAAGGATTTCCTCTCCAAGGCTATATGCTGAAAAATTTGTATTTCCAAACTTTTAGGTTTAGTTTGCCATGCTTAATTTGTTTGCAATGTTCTTAAGTAATTATATGTGGGAGATATTTTGGGAAAAAAAGTAAGTATTTAGGAGATTCCAAATATTGAATTTTTACAAGGTTTTATAAAATTATTTTCATTTTTGAATATTTTTCTTATTAAGGTGAGTGGTTCACAACATGGTAAATGTAAATATAGTAATTTGTGTATTTTGGGTAGAGTGTTTTGTGGATTTGAATAAGACTAGATTTTTTTAGATGAAATTAAGTACTTTGATTGTTTATTTAAATTAACACTAAATTGTTGTATATGAAAAAGGATATAGTATTTTAGTAACAATATGATAATCAACTTTATAATTGTTCCTTATAAATAAACAATTTGAGAAATTATTTCTACATGTTTAGGGATCAATGAGCTCTCAAAGATATTTTCCATTTGCATATGAATCCTAGTGTTGGGAATAGGATCCCCCAAGGACAATTTTGGGGCTAAAATCCCATGTTTAAGTCAATTTTTGTAATATTATTATAAAGACTCCACAATTTGTGGTCATGGAGTGCGAAGGTGTTATGTGTCATAAAGGGTAGTCTGCCCTTAGTTTTGTAAAAGTAAATTCGGCTGTAAGAGAACTACCCATCGTCTGCGGACCATGGGATTGTATAAAACGAGCTAAGCTATAACCATGTTACCAAGGTTTAAGGTCTAGATCATCAAGGCACATGCAACATTATTGTTAGTTCAAGGGCTCCTTGTCAAACAAGAGTCCTGACATCAGGGACTAGGAATCTCAAGAATATTGACATCTCAGTCAATGGCATATTGACATCAATAACAACCTTGATTAAAAATCTCACCCTTTGTCATTGATGGCAATATTCTTGCCCTTCCGACATTCTCTCCCCCTTTGACATCAATAGAAAATGGGGTGCCATAGTACTCCCCCTATTAAGCTGCTTCTTTTCTTTATAATAGTAGTTCTTCATAGGTATGTTACTACCCCTATCATGATGCTTATTCTTCCTAGCAATGTGGTTCATGACAGATCTGCTTACATTCCTTCATGTGATGAATTAACTCCCCCTGTCTACACAACCTCCTCTAGCTCAGGAAAGATTACCTACTTAGTGATCAAGTGGAAGACATCTTCAACAACAGTCCATTAGATAGACAAGAGATCATGTTCCTCAATGGAGTGATCTTGAGAAATTATTTTATCAAAGAATGATTGTCAATATAGCTCATCAAGGATTTCATAAGGCTCATTCACGGATGGCTTTTGCAAGAATGGTTAATCATCATAAGCTCGTCCTAACTGTATGCATGGTCTTCCTTTCTGAAGAGTCTCCCCACCAAATACTTGGAATATCAAGGATGACTTCATCAAGTCAACAACATGTGTTTTTGGCTAGAGTGTTCAAGAGATTTTCAGATTGTATTTTCTTCATTCTCTATACTTGTGTAAATTTCTTCTCTGGCATAGTTCTAGCTTGAGTAGGTTCCCAAGTCAAGTTACAATCATGTGCCATATTTCCAATGTTATGACACTTGAAGCACTCTATTTTTTTCTTGAATAAGAATTCATGACTTCTTCTTGCAAAATGGCTTCTCAAAGATTGATGAGGACCATTATATTTATCTTTGTGATATGCCCTACAATATTTTGCCATGTGCCCAAATTTTGTACAAGAATAACAATAACCAAGAAATATAGTTTGGTACCTGGGAGAATAAGGTTTCCTTGATGTACTTCTGAACTCTTTTTGCCTTTGGATTATTTGATGATATTCATTTCCTTTTGTATTGTTCACACCATTCGCAAGTCTTCTTGGAGTAGGATTTCTTTCAATGTTTTCTTGATTCTTCTCCTTGCCTTTGCTAAAACTGGGAGCATCAACATTTCTTCCAAGATTCCTCACATCCTTGTTGTTTGAAGCATTAGGGTTTGCATCATTCTTGCTTGAGGATTCACCTACATAGACGAGACTTAATTTATCAAGGGGAAACCTTTGATGACTTAGGATGTCATCTAGGGTGTGAGAACTCATCAAGTTCTTGTTCAACAAGACAACTTCCTTTTTAATAAAGACAATTTCTTCTTTCATGTTCTTTGTTGGCTTGAGGGGGCCTGACCTAGGTTTGTAGTTAATTAGCCAAATAAATCCCTACACTACTAGCCCTTTCAGAAACAGCCCATGGAGCATAGATTGAGGTCTCACTCTAAACAGTATGGGGGGTTGCTAGAACCAAATTTCTGCACCCTTAAGATGTATGAGGGGTAGATTTAGTCCAACTATGAATACCTTCACGCAGGTTACTTCGCACACTACCCTAACCTGCAAGGCCTTCTCGATCTATTATAATCGCCTTCGCACAACCCTAACCAGGAGCTAAGGTGCTTTCATGCTGCTAAGCCAATGATTTGCGCTATTTCCCCAAGTTACACCATGGATCTTACTTATCTCCTTATAATTGTTAGTTAACTTCACGTAAACAGATACTTTATCTTATATTCACTTAATCAACACAATCATATATGTTCGTGCATCATATAAACAACAGATATGTAATTTATACCCAATACATTCAATGCTAGAAAACAATAATTAAATACATAGGAATGGTATAAACTTCTCTTTATTAATGCTTTGATCGATTATAGACTCAACCTACCATGCGGAATCTACCACCCAAGAATCGACTCTACACTTAAATAAGACTCAATTCTTCTTCCTTCAATTGATTTCGTGATTTACAACTTAGAGCCTTGCTCTATTTATACAATCCCATGGCCTGCGAACCATGGGTAAATGTCTAAAGCCGACATTACATTTACATAAATGAGGACCCACAACTCTATGACTCATTTACAAGTTTGCGCTCCGCGCCCACAAAATGCGGAGTATTTACATTGGATTTAGTTAAAATCGAGACTTTAAGCCCCAAAACTTCCCTTGGGGGATCATGCGCCCAACAAACCCCCCAACACAAGCATCGTAACTCACCCTCAAGTCACTCTATCGGTGCAAAGATATTCAGACAGAGACCTCCCCACTCTACCCGAACTGCTGTAAGATCGGCAACGCACTGAGCAGCTTCCTATTGTACCTCTTGCATGCGTTGTTCAGAGACCATTGTATCTGAAATACTTCCTTGCATCTGATCCTATGTTCCCTACATTTGCATGAGCTTGGCTTTGATTGAGGCTATAATGATGAAGGCCTCATCGATCCATGGTTTGACACGTGCCTTCAACACTGCTTCCTTATGTCACATTGTTGTAACTCTGATACCACTTGTTGTAGATCTAACCCAGAAAATATTATGATAATAGAAATAACCCAAGAATAAAAAGATAGAAATAGATAGAAATGCTTCTTTATTGTCAAACCCTTATGGTAGGGCAACACCATACATTCACTCCTTAAGGAAGGAGAATACTCCACAAGCCATCTGCTTGTTCATACAAGAATACTTCTCTTCATATCTCTCCATGTGGAGTCTCTAGCCTCTATATAGGCCTCATACATACAATACCATGCATCATTACCATGGTTTCCTCATACCATAAACTAATACCATGGGCCCCTTACATTATTATTAACTACTTGTGGTCCCTTACATGACATGGGTTAACCACCTTATTTATTACTATGGCCCATCCCATGATTACATTATTACCTTGGGTACCTCCCTCGGTACCCCATATTACCCCCCCTAGGTATATAACACATTGGAAAGGTTTCAAAAAGAGTTATCCAACTGGACATGTTTCATGCTCTTTTGAACAAAGAAACGGGACAAAAATGTTAGAAAATATAAACTACCTAAAATAATTTTATCCATGACAACAAGAAATGAGAATGGAAACTTAAAGCAATAATGACATCATGAACATTCAACATTCTCCCCTTAAACTTACATCAATGACAACACATTCAATAATCTTCCATATCACTCAACACAGAAAACATGTTAACCAAAGAGGCTACTACCAATTTCTTATTTAACAATGTTTTAACTATTAAGAGAAAGTGAAAAAAATCATCTAAGAACCGAAAATTCCATTGAAAGAAAAATTTTCCAATATTTTTGTGTCTAAGTCATAAAAAATGTCCATCATTTCACATAATTTTAGAAAAATGGTCTGACTATAATGTTGTAGAAAATAACTACATGTATTTCACTCCATATAGAGATTTTATTGTACATCTTCTTGACCATCAACCCACATTTTATTTTGGTGATATCTATGAAATCATCAAACTCATTAAGTATAGAAGGTCAGTATGGATAGTATTTGACTCTTCTATTATAGCCCCTTATCTAATCTCATTATGGTTGTAGTCTTCCCCTCTACATTTTTCCTTGTGATGACCAAGAGCTTAAAGGGTTGCAAAACCATGTGGAACTAAGTACAAAATTATTTGAAGGTGTTAGACACTATCGTTGGTTCTACTTCCAATTAGATATTCTCCATATATCAATGGAACTTATTACAAAGGTCTCAATAATAGGACAAAATTATTGGCATGCATCATCATGATTTGACTATAATTTCCTCCAATACTATGGCCCAAGAGAGCACCAATGATCACCATTCCATATAATATTTTGTATTCTTCCTCCTATTTCATCTAATCACCTTCCACCATTCCATAAAGTATTTTGTATTTTTCCTACTATGGCACCAAGGAGTCCATAGAGTATTTTGTATTCTTCCTCCTAATCACCTAATTCCCTAAGAAACTAGGTTTCCATAATGGTACCACAATTTGGCTAAGGGCGGCCTCCACATGCAAAGACAAACACAATTGAGCATATGGTTGGGTGGAAAACAGAACACCTTCTTCAGTTGTTGGAAACTAATTTTAGATGAGTCTATCCATTTGCTTTAATTGATGTGTATCAGCAATAATTTATCTAATATTATTGATTAAATTAATGTTATCTGCTATGCATGATTATGTAATAATGTTTTTTTTTCTCATGGATAAGTAAATTATGTTAATGAGTAATGGTGTTGATGGTGTCATTGGAAACTTAAAAACCTATCCTTGATGACAAGCCTCACTGATGTAAATTTTATGTTTTTTATAGGGAAAATAAACAAATATTAGTCTTCACAAAACATTTATTGTTAAGGAAAAATGCTCACCAAAGCACTTATGACCCTGGAAGATTTTTGTCTAGATTATTGCTCAAGAACTTGAGCATGTGCGAGATGTTATGTTACATCTCAAGTTCACCCAAATACTATCAAAAATCTCCCTCAATCACAATCCTACATCTAAGTATAGTTTTAAGCTAAAAATCTATAGTATTGTGTTATGACCAGTTAGAAAAATGGGAACTCAAGCCTTCCCTTATAGAACTCCTATTACTATGTTTTGTTCAAAGAAAGATGGTATTCAACCCATTCTAGAGTCAAGGAACATCTAGGTCGGCATAGGCTCTTCGCTATGAAATAAGATTAAATACATGGATCATTTATGCTAGATTAAATGCATCTATGCATATGCATTCCAACTAACCATTTGTATGTGAGAATTGTGATTAGATAGTACACCTATTTTGAATTTACATAGACCAATATCATATAGCATGCTTATTCACATTTGAAATAAGCAAGCTCAATATTTACCCTCTCACCCAAGAAGTTTAACTTTTATACTCGGCTATCTCCCCTTTGGCCAAAACAATCCATGGCCATTTTCCATGGCCCACTTGACAACTTCATGAGGTGGCAAGCCAACTAAATAGATGCAAAAACTCCTTATTTCAAAATATCCCACTCATCTCTTCATTTTGACTTCATATTTTATTATTTTATTTTCTCCCTATCTAGAGAGCAACCACTCAAACTATATATTTGGCATTTGAGGCCAAAGTCTCTAGTTCTTGATGTTATTGGAAATCTCATTGAACTTTTCAATATAAATTTAGGTCATGAAAACTTCATGAGATGAAAGTTTACTAAATAGATATGAGAAGTCCTTATTTTATATTCTTCCACTTATCTCTTCATTTTTTCTTTTTTTCCCTATTTAAAGAGAAACTTCTCACATAATGTGTTTGCAATTCAAGGTCAACGTCTCTAGTTCTCGATGTTATTGGTAATCTTATTGAAATCTTCAATATAAATTTAGCTTTCCCATGATTGTGTGAATTCAAGGTACTACCCTTGGGGAATTCTTGTCTTGCATATAAGCCCTCTCTCTTTAAGATCACCCTCATAATATGCAAACTTTGGTTAACATTTTAGGTTGATGAAAATTCTGTGTTGATTGGACAATCTACCACCTAGGCCTCCAGGTGCCCATGATAGAATCAATGTATATTTCTAATTTGATCAATGAATGGATGTACAATTCCTCCTAATATGATAGTGTATACATATTTGAGTTGGAGTTATGGATTTTGTAGGTATGATGTAAGGTTCCCTGGAAACTATTTTGAATTGCAATTATACACATATTCATGAGTTTAACTATTTTAATGTGACTCAAACGATTTTGGAATTCCACTAGGGAATGTTAACATGGAGGAAGAACTACTACAAGATTATATAATAATAAGTTCCATATTGATTTCATGCCATAGGATTATTGAGTAAATTTCCACTACAATTAAATAAAATGTAGAGATCGACTTGAACTACAAATTTAGAGTTTAACATGGGGTGAGGTATGCCAATTTGAAAAAGAGTTGGTATGAGTTGTTGAAGCGTCATTCCAAAATTATCACTTATGAATTGAAGACTATGGTAAATGTGATTGTGCCTTGTTAAAGGGATTAACATTATCCACAACAATATGTTAGAGTGATTTAGGTAAACTTAAGCCACAATAATTTGTTAGAGTGGTTTAGGTAAACTTGATTCAGTTAAGTTATTGGTGGTTTTCAGGCTCCAGGTTTATGAGAAATCATCTTATTTCCCATAGTATTCATCTCTAATGTAGCCTATGTAAATGTGTAAATAATCCATGGACTCCATGTTAATTGATACTTGTAACGAGTAGAAGCACAAAAATGATTTTAGACACCACCACTTTTCTTGATGAATCCTAACATAATCTAGTGAGGGATGGATGTTATCAAGTCACATAAACACTTGTAGATGCCTCATATATGTGTTTTTCTATCTAATTGATGATCACCAGTATTGCAGCAAGGATGCTGCAACTCCCGGGGCTATCGACTTTACTTCATCAACCCGAGGTTCGTAGAAACTTGGAGGTGATAGTGTTGTATACACAAATAGATGTAATTGGTCTACTCTTTTTCACTACTAAGATGGGGTGATATACCACTAGGGTTTCTCAAACCAACCTTCTATTGACTAAAAGAAGTCTAATTACTAACTTGGAAAGGGGAAATTTACCCTAATTGGAAAAGAAATGTTTCCTACTTCAAGAATGAAAGGCTGAAAGAAATACTTGCAAAATAACAAGAAATTATTTGTCTACTTACTAACATACTTTTTCTTGCAAAAGAACCCTACTTTAACACATGTGAGGTTTTAACTAATCTAAGCATGAAATCTTATTTGGAGAGTACTAACTGCTATGTGCATGAATACATATAAAATAATTTTTTTCCTTTTTATCTTTTTGCTTGAAAAATGTAAATGCTAATCTTTCTTGGTTCTTTGCAGGGGAGACAGGTGTGGAGGAAGACGAGTACAATGGTTCAGATGGCTTGGAGGGCAAGTGGGGGCATAATCCTGACTTTGGTGATTATTGTTCTCAAATCGGGCTCAAAACAGGCTACTACAGGTTTTCCTACACAATGTCTATAGGAAGTACTAGTTCACCTACAAGATCCCCTGTTTTACTACAGGAACAGGTCAAAAGCTTAGGGAGTGGTCTAAAAGGTGGGATGGAACTTGGAAAAGGTGAATAAGGAAGGAACAAGGCATGGAAGTGGTATGCACTTACTCAGAACTCAAGCCAAAGCTTTAAGATGGTTGGATTTCCTCAACGGAAATGACAAGTTTTCCTCATAAGATAAGAATTCGAATTGAGACCTTAGTGACTTTTTGAAATGATGGGTGGATATGGCTTGGATGAGGCTAATGAGATGAGGTATCCCTGCAATTTAGAAACTCCTACAACAACACACATCATTCTTGGCATTTATACATAAATTCATCAAAAACAAGAAGGGTTTATTCAAATAGAAGAAAACAGAGTTGTCACCATTTACTTGCTAAGTTCGTGCATGGAAGTGCTTGAAACCAATATGAAAGCAATATAAGATCAATGAAAGACCTAAGAGATCATAAAATACCAATTGCAACTTATCCTATGAAACTGAAAGATGATGACCTAACTAGCAAGAAAAACCCTAGATTACACAAAAAGAAAGAATTCTATACTTTTGGGTTGTATGGGAAGTGTTCCTCAAACCATGATCCCTGAAAGGGAGAAATGAGGTGAAAACCACTTGCTGTCAGCATTTTTGGAATATCTTCTTATCACTATAATGCTACTGTTAGAACTATCCACAAATGGAAGCAAACTAATTAAACCTACCAATACTTGCAAATTAACAACACCAAAATCAGTTTAGCAACTAACTATGAGTATAAGCTAAGCATACATATACAACAAGAGGAACCTCTACTACTAGGGTTGGGCCCTAACCCAAGAGCTTCAACCGTCTGAGTCAACTAAGTAGTGGATCAAGGGAATGATGCTCATTTTCATTAAAAAATCAAAAATACATAAGAGTGCTTTGTTACAATGCTTCAACTCAAAAACTGCTTAGCTATCTTGAACAAAAAATATGAATCCTAATGAGGCTCTAGGCCTCTTGATTTATACAACTGAAGTTACCAACAAATTCATTAAATTTAGGGCGGCTTGGCTCTAGTCTCGATATCAACTGGTCTTCCACTGTCAC
Organism: Pinus taeda; assembly: GCA_000404065.3. Lineage (NCBI taxonomy): Eukaryota > Viridiplantae > Streptophyta > Pinopsida > Pinales > Pinaceae > Pinus > Pinus taeda. The sequence goes on along the minus strand of APFE030357039.1, from coordinate 402,175 downwards.
TGGCTTGGCTGCTAATGAACTTCATGACTCGACTACTTGCATATCTGAGCTGAAGAGATTTGATTGAGGAATATTTGAGTGAGTGAGGAATTAAGGAGGGAGATATTGTCTCTTATAATCCCTCTTTCTTGTCTCCATTTGATTTCATGCAATTTAATTAGCCAAAATTTTCTCCAAAACCTACAATCAATGCATATTAGACCACTAGCCATGACATCTCAACTTTACTCTCCTCATTAAGCAAAACATAATTAAAACATGTAAAGAATGATGAGAAATATTGATTTTCGTAAGCTGGAGGTGCATTAAGGTCCATATAATTTACCCATTGATGAGCCTAATCACTAATACACACACATCATTGCAGGTGTTAGCCTCCTGCTGCAGCAGGTTACTCATATTTCATGATTGACATTTTACAGGCCAAATATGTCATACTTTGCATGCTGCAATGCTCCATATTTGCTAAACAGTCACCAAGCAAAGAAGGCTACTCAGAGTTCATCTAACTGCTTTTCAATTTTGAAAAGTCATTCTAGTTTTGTAGAATTTTCAGCTAAAGGGAGGTCCAAATAGCTTAATCTTAGTCTCCCTAGGTTTCAATTTCCTATTTTAGAATATAGAGAATGAAAATCTGTCCAAACAGCTTAATCTTGGCAGATTCTTAGATAGGTAGAGAATCAAAGGAGCCCAACTGCTTAATCTGGGCCCTTGGAAGAAAAAAGGGTAGTTTGTAGATAGGAAGGCATAAAAAGAAAAGAAAATGATGGGTCTGCAAGTCTAAGTGCAACCAAAACAAAAGAAGAAAAAATGTTCAGTAAGTAGGCTGGTTAGGTAGTTTTGAGGTTGCAGAATCTTGATTTTTGATCAATTCTATGTTTTGAAGGTGTCATCTCTACTCAGGGCACAATCACTAGGTAGTTTTATGTGAAAGAGCTCAAAACAGGCATAACTAACTTCCTTTTCTCCATCTCCCCAAATCATTAACTAATTTCCCCAAAAAGAGGTCAAGATCTGCTTGATATCTCTCAGTTTCATCATTTTTCATGTCATTAACCTGGGTGAAGATCTGGTTCACTCAAAGAGGATCCATACTTTCTCTATAAGGTTCTATCTCCCCTTTGAAGCCTAAGATCTCTGAAGCTTAGCGCTTTCTTGTCATCTCCATGTTAACTACTGACACTATTATTTAACTCCCTATATTTTCCCTATCCCCATACTAAAACTATGTAGATAATCCCCTTACGTAAATATCCCCTCCCCCTGGTTGAAATATAACCATAAATACTTCACTTGGAATTACTAAGTCACCTGGACTTTAGTAAGAACCCTCCCTTTGCAAAAATTTCCACTCCCAAGTGTCTGGACCCCTTCCAAACACTAAGGAAACCCTTTCCAAATGCTAATAACACCCCCCCCCCCCCCCCCCGCATTCTTCTGTGAAAACTATTAATGTTTGTTTGATAAGTTTCCACCGCGCAAAACACAGTTTTCCCATTTTCTAAAGTTTAAAACCCACAGCGCCGCGAAAAATTAAGCCTTTAACGCGTGTGCGCTTTTAATAAAACCCACACATCTCCCTTTTCTGTCCACCATCGGATCGCCTCCCCCAGATCTGGTGGTCCTTGTTCACATCGCGCACCCGATTGTGGTGGTAGGTTACCACCTGACGTCCGACGGTTTTACTGTCGTACACCGGGACAGGTGGCGGCCTCCCATTGCATCGGGCCGCCCCTGACAGAAACCACCTCTGTACCAAAAGCGGTCCAATGCACAGGAAAAACCGCCCTCCCCTCACGTAACAGGAGTGCCACCTCACCCTGCCACGTCGCCTCCACGTCACCTCACCCAGCCTGCGCCCGGCCCACGTCACCCCACCGTACTGCCACGTCATCTTGATGACATCAGCATGCTGATGTCACTCCTGCACCAAAGGACCCTACTCCTGACGTCAGCATGCTGACATTATCTGCCGTACTGCTGACGTCATGCTGATATCAGCAGCCAAAAAATTGAAAATTCGCACAAGAGAAAAAGTCGAGCTTCGGAGCTCCAGAATGAGAAACGGAGGCAGTTTTCGATGCGTGATTAGCACAAATATATTGGGGAATCTTTAGGGAATATTTTGATTCCTTGGCCTGTTTTGCACCGAAAAAGCCCGAAATTGACCGATTTTCCCAAATTAAACCGACTTAAAGACAGGGAGAGAACAGAGACAGAGATTAAAGGGTATCAGATCAAATTTACAGAGAGAAAGAACGTCAAAGAGTATCAGAAAGTGGTGGAGACCATCAATGTAGCGGCAAAGAGTATCAGTGAAGATCTTAACAGCGGCCCAAAGCAGGTGAAAATTAAATACCTTCCAGCAAAGTCCAAGAAAAGGGCGAGGCCACTCAAAACTCTCAAATCACGGTTATTGCACATTTAACTCACAGCAGAAGAGAACTGCAAATCCCAAAGCAGATTTATTCCAGCAGTACTACATCGAGCATCCAAGGGCCACATTGCACTCTTTTTGATCCAGCAACCTCTGACACAGTTCAATAGATATTTACCTGCATTTAATTTTGGCACAATTTTAGGTTTAGAAAGCTCTTTTTGCAGACCTGTTTTAGGTCGATTGTAATAAATAGTTTGAGATATTTGCACTATAAAGACAACCCTCAATACTGTACTAAGGGTTGGTTGATTGGTCAACAAGCTATCTTTAGCTGATTTTGCTCCAGGAGAGACTCGCACTGTAATACCTGATAGTTTCTATAATCAAAGGCTGTTTATGAGCTTTGGAGAATGGATTGTTCACTGTGTTTACCGGTTGAAGAGTGATTATGGAATTCTCCTGTTGTTGCATAACTCAATAAGTGCTTCTTACCTATGTTTTCCATTCATAAGTTACCATCTAAACAACAAAAAAGAAGATTAGCTTAGAATTTGTTTAGATACACTCTATGCTCAATTTCTGTTGTTTCTTTATGTTTTCCTCTGTTTAGGCATAAATATGAATTCCACATGGCTCATGTTTTCCCTAACCTTAGACAGTTATCCAGGGATTCTTCATTGCCCCTAGATAGAGGTCATCCTTCCCTCTATTAAGCTGAGTGAGAGATTCTTAAGTGCCTCTCATTCCTTACATATCAATCATCCTTTAGTTTGAAAGTTGTGTTATATGCAGCTATCCCACTCCATATTTCCTCTTGTGACCAAGAAAACGCACTGATAATCCTAACCCATGACTCCATGCCCAATGATTTGAAACTTATCACTTCATGAATTGCCTCTCTGCCTGAAAGCAATTTCCTTCCATCCAAACACAAACAAAAACCCCTGAACCAAAAAGCTAGCCTAAAATCATCAAAAAAGTTAAATCATTAAAAGAGAGCCCTCTCTGATTGCAGGTGGGCTAGAACCTGCAATCCAAAGATTGGTTTGTGGTTACCTCGGCCATATCCCTACAGGAGCCTAGGGACAACTTGAGTGATAACAATGACAAGGCTTCCACTTGTGCCTTTGATCTCATGGAGCCTTTTGGCTGCTTCGAACATCAAGATTTCAAAGTGTTCTTCATTCTTGAATTATTCCTCTAACTTATCTTATTTCCCAATTTATTCATGCATCCTTGTGATTCCTTTTGGAATACCTGCAACTGAAATCACTCATGGAAAGAAAACAGAAGCTTGAAAAATATCCTATTCTAACATGTTTCATGCAAATTTTAAGTTCATAACTTAACAATGTGCTCGAGAGGAGCAAGGAAATATTTTTGGTGCATTGTGAAAGGTTGAAGGGATGAAGCTTTAAGGCTTTGGGATGTGCTCATGTGATCAATAGGAGAGTGAAAGCTTAAGGGAGGGCACAGGGCATAGGTACAAAGGACAAAGGAAGAGCATTTGGGCTTCCCAAGGTTTTTGTTCACTCAAGGGAGACAAGAATGGAGTAGGGTGCACTATTAAAGGATAAAGGGGTGAGGCTTATATGCTTTGGGGTTCGGTCATTCACTCAATAGAGTAAGGGGGTGTATGACACATCACTAAAGCATGAAGGGATAAGGATTTAGGGCTTCGAGTTGTGCTCATACACTTAATTAGGGACAATGAGGGCATAGGGTGCATTACTTAATGATGAAGTAGTCATGATGATGCTTCGATGATGGGCCATGCACTCAACAAGGAGGAAGGTATTGTTTAAGGGTGTATCTCAGAATAAGGAAAGGGAATGAGGCTTAGGAGTGATCTATGCACTCTTGGAGGTTTCAGGGTGCACTTCCAAACAACCAAGGAGTTTTTATAAAGGCTTAAGAGTGTGTCATGTACTCCTAGCCTCAATGGCTTAACTTGTACAACAAAAAGTTGTCTAAGTTTGGAAGATAGAGCAAGGGGAGAACATAATGAGTCTAGACATGAAAACAAGTGAAATACATACCAACTCATAAATAAGACTTAGATAGGATTTAAAAGTGAAAAATACACATCAAAACGCTAGTTTACAAACACTCCCCAAGTACGAACAAAGTGTGTGCAACTATGACTAAAATTGTCATTTTACAACAAACAAAGGTGTTACAAGCATGAAGTTCACTAGATATGTTCTAAACAATGAAATGACACTTAAGGATGATCAAGAATAATTGAAACATGTAGAATGAATTTAAATGACACTTGAAAACCTAAGTGACATTTGATGTGACAGTTAGGTAGGCTCCAAAATTTAAATGTATTGAAACATTGGAGAGTGTTGTAGCAAGAGCAAAATATGCTTATTATGCTAGAATTTATTTTGTAGCTAAAATACTTCAATCTACATTATATCTTGTAGCTTGAGTTAATCAGGTTCTTTTATTTATTGATTTCTCTCTTCCTGAGCTTTTTTAATGTTTGTGTCAAGTTGTGTTGCCATTTTCAGTGTATTCTACTCAAAGTCAAAGGCTAATAGGGCCTTCTTTAAATATACCAACTCAAAGGGGATGACCCAATGGTTGTATTACAAGTAGTAATGTTGGTCCAAGTGGATTCAACAAGCCTTTCTTCAACATTTTTCTTGTTGTTGCTAACCACCTTAGTTTGAATTCTTTACAATGTTTTATTAGTTACCTTCACTTTCCCATTTGCTTGAGGGTGATATGGGGTGGAATTTCTATGTTTGATATGATGCTATCACATGATACCCTTTATCGTATTGGAAGTGAACTGAGTACCTTGACCTGTCTCTAGCTCCCTTAGGAAACCAAATTTATAAAATATTTTTCCCTTAATAATTCTACTACATTTTGTTGTATTATTTCCTTGATTGCTTTCACCTCATCCCACATGTTCAAATAATTTGTGCACATAATGATGTACTTATTCTTTCTAGATGGAGGATCAATAGGGCCAATGAAGTCCATGCCCCACTTCTAGAATGGCTCATAAGTCACTTAAGGTTGTGAAGGAATCTCATCCCTCTGAGTAGGTTTCCCCATCCTCTGGCATTCATCACATTGTGTAGTGTATCTCCTCAAATATTGATGAAGGGTAGCCAATAGTATCCTACTCGAAGGAACTTGTAGGATGTCCTCTTAGTAGCAGAATGCCCCCCCACAAGGTTCAATCAAAGTATAAGGAGCATTCTCTTTTAAATTATTGCTCTTTTCCTTTGAATACAAATGAGCAAGAAACTAGCGAGCAACCAAAAAAAAAAATTATATTAGAAAACCATGGAAACAATAATGATATGGAAAATAGGTGCTCATAAAGGATCTATTCATCCACCATATCTTCATTTTCTATAGACAATGTTAGCCTAGATAAGAAATCTTCAACATTTTATTTCCCGGATTATCAACAATAGTTAGACCAAATTGTGGTAGCAGCAATAACCATATAGATGATTCGAGAATTTACATCAGTTTTATTAATCAAATACATAATTTTCGCATGGTCAGTATCAAAAAAAGACCTAATATATAGTAATGTAGTTCTTGAATTTATTCAAAGAATGCGCAATAGGTGAAATTCCTTTTTGGTCACCATGTAATGGAGCTAAGCCTTGGACAATTTTTCGCTAATGAAAAAGATGGAATAAGGACATTTACCTTAAAGTTTCCCCAATTCTTCCCCCGCTGCTTTATTTGATGCATATGTGTGGATGTGAGGAAAAGGACCAATTTGGGCCCCTAAGAACTAGTGTAATAGATAACTTGTCCTTGATTTCTTCAAATGCCTTTTGAAAAAGGTTTCTCCAATAGAAATTTTCATATTTGGTTAGTAGACAAAAAAAAATTGAAAAATTTTTGTTGAAATTCTTAATAAATCATTTATAGTACCCAGTAAATCCTAACAATATTCCAACACATTTTTATTTTTGAGGAACAAGAGTCTTCCTAATGATGGTTATTTTATTGTGATCAACATGAATCCCTTCTTTATAAAGGAATTACCCTAAAAGAATTCCTTCTTTCAATAAAAATTGGAAATTTTTAGGGATTGGGGAGGGATTCATCTTTATGCATCTTTGAAAAACCTTGAAAATGTTGGAGAGAACTTCGTGAAAAGCATCTCCAAAAGGTATGAAGTCATTCACATAAATCTCACATAAATCTCTACTAAGTCATGTACAAGGTCAAACATAATACCACACTCGAGAAGGTGGAAGGGGAATTACAGATGTCAAATGGAAGTACCATGTAGGCAAAGGTCCCCCATGGGTACGTGAAAGTACTCTTATCCTTGTCTTCAAGAGTGGTTTGGATATGGTTATACCTATTGAACCCATTGAGAAACAAAAAGAACTTCTTTCCTACAAGAACGTCCAAAATTTGATCAATAAAAGGAAAAGGAAAGTGATATATCTTGGTGGGTTTATTAAGGTCTTTGTAATCAATGTAAACTTTAAATTTCCCATCCTTCTTAGGTTTAATTAGTAAATCCCACACCCACTCAATGTCTGAAATTGGATAGATAAAACCTACATCTAATAATTTTTGCAATTCCTCTTTCACAATGTCCTTTAATGTAGGGTTCATTATTCTTTGAGGTTGGAGAATAGCTTGATCGTATTCCTTAAATTATATATGATGAGTGCATATAAAGGGGTGAAATTAATTCAACTCCTTATAATTCCATGCAAAAGCATCAATATTCTACATCAAAATAGTGAGCAATTTTTCTTTTTGACTAGTTGAAAGAAAAGGGTCGATTTTCATAGTTTTGGAGGGGTTTATCTCTATGATTTTTACATTACTTCAGTTAGAGCCAACAGTTATTAAAGATTCCCATGAGTTATCCTGAGAGAAGAAAGTTTGTCTTAAATATTTTTCTTTTAGACCAACAACATTTATAACAACACGATACTTATTTTTCATATAATTGTCAATCAAATTGACCTAATCCAATTATGTGCTACGATTATTGGCTTCTAATGTACATATGGGTTAAGGTGATGAATAATAAAGTTATTATTCTTCTTCCTCTTCTTCCCACACGTGAAAATCATTCTCAAGAAGGGGTTGAGGATGGCGATATACTACAAGTTTTTCTCTTAATTACCCATTTGTGATTGTCATATTTCTAGACCTATAACTAACATAGGCTTCCACAGTGGCCAATCAAGGTCTTTTTAGGATAGGAATATAACCATTGAACTTGGTTTTTACATTATGAGCAAGGAAATCAATAGGTACTCCAATGAATAAATAGAAAGCATGACATCGTGAATGATGTCATTTAGTGTTGTTGTAGATATCTCAGCAAGTTGCAACACCATGGTGATTCTCCTTAGGGATCCCTGGAGATTAAGCTTGAGAATAGTCTCCTTTCTCATGAAATGTATTGCAGCCCCTAATTCAATGAGGGCATTGGGGACTGCAATGTTGTTAATGTGCACATCTACTAATGTGCTTCCATGTTCAAAATACTTTGGGATGATGACCTTTCGAAGCGTGAGATCAACTATTTTCCCCATGACATTGATACTAGGGGCATATCCTGTTCCCCTTTGTGGCCTCTTAATACATTACTCTTTAATGAATCTATTATATATAGGAACATCCTTGATAGATTACATGAGGGGAATTTTGACACACAATTTTTTCACTTCTCCCAAAAGTTTATCTTCTTCTCGATTGTGTGTTTTAGGATCGATCAACCTTTGAGGATAGTGAGGTTTTTTGGCTTGAGGAGTCAGATTTTCCTTATCTTACTCAAGATTTTCTATTGGAGAAGGTAGATGAGAATTAGGAAGTATCTTCCTAGGCCTGAGGCTAATTTCTTAGATTTCGACAACATGGGTAGGATAAGTTGTCTCTCCAATGTAGACTTGTTGGGCTTGCTTATTGATGGGGTTTGAATTTGATTGAGTAGGAATTTGTGGCCTTTTTGGAGGATTATTTTTGAGTAACTATTGTTGAGGAATGAGACGCATTAAGGAATGCATTTGAACTTCCTGAGACCTCCACCCTGATGCTGGATTACCCCATTAAGGATGTTCGTGTCGGTATGGTTGAAAATAAGAAATAAATGACTAGGGAAGATATGGCCATGGAGTGACATAGACCAAGGTAAGGTGCTAGATGGACACTAAGGTAAAAATGGTGCATTATAACTTGTATTTAAATAAGCAGAGAAGTTCATACCTTGTTGATATGGTCTCGGGCTTGTGGCTATTTCTAGATAACAATGCAAAAATTATCCAAGCCTCTTTTTGCTCCTTCGTACATCATTTTCAAACATGGAAGAGATGGGAATTCACCAATTGAATAGATCTTAACATACAGAAAAAATTTCTATAACAGTGAATGGGAAATCATTTTTAGGATGCATCTTAATGGATCTAGGGAAAAATATGGCTAATGCCTTGTTGGCATATTCTTCTATTTTTATTAATTTGTAGTGTGCCCATATGTAGGGAAAAAGTATGTAATATTTCACTTTTAAAATCTTCCAACATATCTCCTATTTCATTCTTAGTGACTGAAGTAGAGGAAGAACTTACCAAACCCTGGTTGGATCTACCACTTTTTCTAGCATCTCTAGAATGTTTTTTCAATTTTTTTTTATGTCTTCATAGTTGAACTAGTAAATATATCCATTGGCCAACATATTGAAAATCTCCATCAATTCTTCTCTGAACCCATAGAGGAAGACTAATTTCATTCATTCTGGATTAAGTGTGAAGTCACATGTCCTCCTAGATCAGCTAAAATCTTTCTTTGTAGTCTTCTAGTGATTCATCTAGCCCTTGGGTCATTAGGAAGATTATATCCCTTGTATCTCTTTATCTACAATAATCTCTATATTTTGTGTTGAATTCTTGTGGCATCTATCCCCATGTACTGATTTTTGTTTCATTCTAAGCTCATAAACCAATGAAAGGCTGCATCCTTAAGGGTAGAAGGAAACAGTTTGAGCTTCTACTCATTTGATGTATAATCATATGTCCTATAAACTATAAAAAGTTCAAACATGAAGTGGTCAAGGTCCTCAAAAGCAATTCCATGGAAATTTGGAAGAGTATTGGAGTTGATATTTTTCACTTTAGCTTCCCCATTTTCTTCCCTATTAGGAAACACTTTGGGCTACCTACTTCTAGCCATAGTATCGATGGGTGATGGAGATTCTTCTCCTCCTGTAGACTCCTCAAAAATCCATATTTCTTCACCTAACGAGGCCTCTATATCCCCTGTATATAGAGTGAGATGCGAAAATTGAGCAGGTGAAGGCCAAATTTTTGTAGGAGTGGGGGTTTTAGTCATAACGTTAACTAAATTATCGCTAACTCTATGAGGCATGAAATAAATGATTTTATTTGTTTTGTTTTTAGATAGAAATTTTGATACATTGTTTTTTGTTTTTCTTGGACATGAATGGAAATGAATCAACCTAGAGAATAAAATGGTACATACTTTGACAACTCCCCAACAATGAAACCAAAAAGTGATGGCCCTCAATATTACAAAAAAAATGTTGAAACTCCCGAGGGTATCAACACTAATTATCAACCTGAGGTTCATACAAAATTAAGAGTGGTCAGCATTATGTGTGAAATGAGTAATGTATCATCCTTTGGATGATTTGATGAAATTGATGGGAGGCTAAAATTAGCAGAGACCACTTTTTCTATCTAGGTGACATGAAATGTTAAAAAATACAACGAACAATAAATAGACCAATTCTAGCCTACACGAACAAAACAAAGGAAATTAATTTTATTCTATTTGTAGAAAAGTAAAGACAAAAGGTAACCCTACTATAATTGTAAAAAAACTAAATGAAAAGAAATAAATCTACTTATGTTTTGCAAGAAAATAAATGACATGAAATAAAACTATGCTAATCTACAGGAAAGAAAATAAAATAACCTAAATAATACTGGAGAAAAATCAATTCTATTCTATGATTCTTGATAAATCAACTTAGAGCTAAAAGGAGACATTCAAGTAGTAAACCCTAACTACAAAAACAAACTAGTTTTTGTTATAACCACTAGGGTAAAATTTCCAAGGTGTCAATGAACTTATAAACTCAATATTTAGGGTGTAATGTGGATTTTAATGTGCTAATAAATGATAAACAAGATTTGGATGAAAATATGGTGGTGTTATAGTGCAAGATGCATACTGCTACAGGATGCCCCTATTTTACTACAAGAAACAACTAAGAGTAGTTTTATGCATCCTAAATGTAGTCTAAGGGGATAAGAAGGTGAAAAAAGGTATTATAAGGGAAAATATATTTTTTTAAAGCTTAGGTATCTCCAATGGATACCCCCAATAGATGGCTCAGTTGGTTGAGTTCTTGTTGCTAAGTATTTCGCATATTGGGAGGTGACAAGGTAAAATCTCTTGTTACCCTTAGGGTTAGGCCTTGGTAGTTTGTTCAGAGGGTATATCCCCTCAAGTTCATATACCTAGATTTTCTCATGGATGTAGTCACCATTCAATATCTGTGAACCACATTAAACAAAAGATCTCCAAGGGATAGCTCAGTAGGTCATCTTTCTCGCCAATTGTGAGGTCATAGGGTCAAATATCCTCGACGCCCTTGGGGTTAGGGCTTTCTAGTTTGATCAGTGCATAGTGTTATTACTCAAAAATTTCTCTAGAAGTAATTAGAAGAAATAAAATGACTGAGATAACCACAAACCATATTTAGAGCATAGGCTTTAGCCAACCTAGGCTCAGAGAGGACTCTCTAATATGATTTAGCTCTGTTTGCTTGTATTTCAGGCTAGTTATGAATGTCCTAGGGGTTTTTTATTTGTATTCAAGATTGGGTGGTGGGAACCTTGAAACAGACGGATATAATGACGTATTTAGACCATTGGGCTATGGATTCAATAGAAGGGCAACAGAACTGGATCAAATCCCTAAGGGGAATGTTCAATGGACAAGCTACCAGAGTAAAGTGCAGGTCTTTGGAACAGGGGGTGAAATGGTTTTAATCAGGGAAAGAGAGCAATTAAGGGTTTTCAGAACAAGATATAAATGAGGAATAGAGGGTAATTGAAAGAAAAGGGAAATTACAAATCCTTTGGTCTGGATTAGCAAGAAAAAACCAAAACTAAGGAGCAATTAAGAACTCCTTAACTTACATATCAGTTGAAAACATTTATATGCATAACTATTAAAACATAGTGTAATTAAACAAATTCTGAGATATTGTTCGAGTTATAACATTCATATTTAGAAATACATTAAATACTGTGGAGAAAATTTAAGAAAGATAACAGTAACATAAGAAAATACTTCTCTGCACTTCGCTCAACACATGAACCCTATGAAATATCTTATCTATATTGATCAATCCAACTTGCTGGCTCAGTCAATGATTCAATAGCTTTACAATCCTTTTGATAAAAATTCTATAGAAATGTTTAAGAATCCACCCTACATACTTTGAATTGTGAAGTATTTATACAAAACTTATTACAAAATATCTCAAACTAACTTGAGATTTAATCTAGGAAATTAAAATATCTTCTTGCAAGAAGATAGAGATAGCTATTGAACTGATTTCATGATGTCCCACTTATTTTGGTAATGATGGCCTTTATCGTTTGGTTTTAGCCCGTTCTCCTGCTTCCCTGTTTGATATTTCACACTGGAAGCTTCATTTACTTTTGGATTTCATCTGATACTCTTTGACACTAATACACTTTGACTCTACTAACCTATCTTCATCTTTTCACCTGCCTGTTTTACTTTCACTGTACACTAACATTTTTACCTCATCTTTCTTATAGTCAATTAGTCAATTTCTCCCATGTCTCAGCATTAGGTAATTGGATCTTCAACATCCTTCTATATATTTCATCTGCCTCGGTGTACTTAGAAAAAGTAGGCTTATTGACAAACAAGTGTTTTACCTCATGGTGGAGGTAAAACAAGTTTTCAATGGTCCGGTATAGTACTTTGCATGTTGGCATTGCCTTCATTAAAGATGTGTTCACTTGGTCTTTTGCTAGCTCTCTGATTTTGTTGTTGTAATCCTGTTGTGTCATGAGATTTTCATTTATGACTAAGGGACTAGGTAACCCTTTCTCTCTCAAAATTTGAAACTTAGCCATAAATCTATCAATGGCTACCTACATATTCTAACATTTGTCCTCCAAGTTTAACATCAAGTTTCTCTTGGAGAGGACCTTCCTCACTTCCAAAATTGTTTCAGTTCTATCCTCAATTTCCAATTCCTGAAGCTCATCTCTATTTTTACTGTTAAGGAATTAGATGATTCTGGTGGCATCTCTGGGCATCTCTCCCAATTCCTCTTTTACCTTTTGGATGGCTTTTGTAGCCATCTTTATTAAATCTATCTGCTCAAAGATTACCTTAATAGATGGCCAAATATCGTTGACAGAGTCATTGATATTGGCCCATAGCAGTTCCTTATATTTTCCAAGAGGTTCTCTCAGGGTTAGTTCCTTTTCGATGGCTTTTATTCTTTAGGTCATTCTAGCAGCCTTTTGCACTTCTTCCTTGTGTAATATTTTGGCAAGCTTGCAATCAGTTTCCAAGCTTGTCACCTTTTCTTCCAAATTATTCATTTTTGTAGCCTGTATGGAGATTTCCTTCATAGCTCTAACCAATTTTGTTGTGTCTTCCCCTGATGTACCTACTGCTGGTGTAGACTATGTGGAAACCTGTTCTGATGTGGTGATAAGAGCTGTTGGAGCCAATGAGGCTACCAATGTGGAAGGAACAACTGTTGGGATGGCATTCACTGAGGTTGTGGCAATATCATTCTGCTTCAATTGGATTAAAGTGTCCAGTTCCTTCCCTATTTCCCTTAACTGATCATTTAATTTTAGGACTAGGTCCATTAATTATTCATGCTTAGCCTGGCTCTCCAAGACTTCCTGAGTCTAGGGATGCTGCAACTGAGGTATCTTCAATTATTTTTTAGGTGTTGCAATGTCATCATTCTTCTTCTTAATTAGTTGGTCGGTGGCTCTGGTGTCTTTGGGATCATGTCCCAATTCAATCACTATGTCTTCAAAAGACTTCATTCTAGTATCCTTGGCCTATGAGGAGGCCTTCTCAAACTAATACTGAGCTGAGATATTGGTCAATGAATTTTGCAATTGATGGGAAGTTATGGCTTTTCCAATCGAGGTGGAGTAAATCATTTCTCCAGCATGTTTATGAAGTTCAATTTGGCATATGGGATGAATATCCCTTGCCAATACCTCAAAATAAATCTTTTTATAATCTACTGATGTCCTTGGCTATTATACAGTTCGTTTTACATATGACATTTGCATATTTCCCTCCTTGATGTCAAAAGCTGAAATCAATATTGTTTGGTTTATAGGTGTAAGCTTGAGATACTGAGCATAAGACTTTTCTTTTAGTTTCTCATTTTTCATTTTAATTTTTTTATACCTATCCTTAATATCTTTGTCTTTATCAACAGGCCTACTGAATGAGGAGAATTCTACATTGAGTTTCCTTTCCAACATTTGAGTGGCTCTTGAGTTTCTCCAGATGGAGTTGTGTGCCTACTCATGTCAAACTCAGTGTTAGTTACCTCTATTGAGCCTTATGTATCTTCTTGTTCTGAAACAAGATTAAGCCTTGGCCTTTTGCTTTAGCTACCTTTATACTGCACATTGGAGGTGTCCATGGTTGAAGTGGACGATCCCTCTCTGTTCCTCTTAGGATTATTTTCCTCATTTTGAGGAGTCTGCATAATATGAGTGGTGCTCGTGGTTCTTTCTTGTTGGTCAAGTTCCTTCAGACATGAGCCTTTATCAAGTTGTCTTTCTAAATCAATCAAGGCATTCTCAACATCTACCATTATGCTATCCCTGTCTACAAGAGTGTTTTCCAACTACTCAGATTGATTTGCATATCTCTCTGTCTCTGGTATGAGACAACGAATGTAAGGTCCCAAGCGGAACTTTTGTCTAAGTCTGGTCAAAAACCCTTAAGGGTCATATTTCCACATAAAAAATTTTTAAAACTTCATCTATTACAGAATTAGATCTGCATCCTACCCTGCTTCTCTAGAGTTGCAAATGAAAGGGCCTAATTGGTTTTTGACTCTGAATTGTGTTCTTTTCTTGGTTGATACAAACTTGACTTCATCAGAGTTCATTATTTTCCTATAGTATTCTAAAGCAAATAACCTCATGGGGAGGTATTTGAGGAGTTTTCATCGGGCAATTTGGCAACCATAGATTCTTATTTCTGTGTGGTTTTGGTAAAGGTACCAATATCCCACTTTACTTTTCTTGGAAAACTGGAGGACTTTTTTGATATCTTGACTTATTTTGGGTGGAGGGCTTCTCGTCAGCATGGTCATGACTAGATGGACAATAGAATCAATGAAATCTACATAAGTGTATGGTGATGAATATTTGTGGAAAAGTGGTGTCCAAAGTATGACAGACCTAGGCTAGCCTCTAGTATCAAGCTTCTGGAGGGTAAAGGGAAATCTGTCTTACTAGTAATATAGAAACATGTGGTAGTGTACATATGAGTATTTGAATACTCTCTCATTATGCATTCTAGTAAACTATTCATGCATCCTTTCAGCTATGAACTGTGCATAACTGAATATTGTAGCAGGAGGCTTTACTGGGGTAAAAATGGACATGAAGTTTAGGATAAGCTCATCAACAAATTCATTAGTGGTACAACCCAAAACACATGATATCATAATGATAATATGCTTTCCCCTTTCAAAGAAAATGGCAAAAACATATAGAGGGGCATCTTTAGGAATGTGCTTGTCTTCAACAATGAAAGTTTGGAATAACTGGGCCAGTTTGGATGGACTCAAATTAGTGTACTACTCTAAAAAATCCCCGATTGAGAGTGGGGTCAGGTTTGGACCTTGTTGGACTTGTAACATCTCATTGATTGATTTAGCTGTGATGGTAAACATGACTTTCTAGTTAGGGGACATAATAGCTCTCTGGCTAGGAATGTAATGGGCATGGCACATATGGACAATTTCTGGAAAAACATGTACTTGCTGAAATTGGTATTTGGGAAAATTGGATTCCTAAAGACCAATGTCATCATAATGATTCATATATATGTCCCTACTCAAAGAATAAAGTTTGAGAAAGTCCTCATATGCACTGGTATCTCTGATTTGAAAATCTGTGTCTGCCTAGGGAAGGTGGTCTAGGTCTAAATGGGAAGTTGTGATAGGTCAGACATCCATGGTGACAGGGGTAGCCATAATTCAATTCTTGTGGATTTGAATTTGGTAGGGTAGGGTTGTATCAAAGGGTTGGTAGGTAATTTGGAAACTTTGATAAGGGTTTGGGTATGTGGTTTGAATTTAAAGTACTTCCAATTAATATTACTTAATTAAAATACTTTTAAATATAGAACATTTTCAAAGTCGAAGGGTGGCTAGTAATTTGTTTCATAAATACCTAGAGTTTAGGTGAATTATCTTCAAACTAGTGTTCTAGATGACAAAAGAAGGTTTGAAGGGCTCTGAGAGATTTGAAGGTGGTCTCCATAGATTCTTTGAGGACTGAAATGGGGTTAATTGGTAGTTTTCAAGTTGGCAGGTGTCGCACTTGTTTGTAGAGGTTCACAAAGGAAACGAGCGAAAAAGACGGAAAAGGTCTTCTTAGCCTTTTTATGGAGCAATGATCATTTTTTGGCGGGTAATTTATGAATGAACAGTGGATGGTTTATCGGGTTAAGCAGGGAGGCAGTTTCCTAGGCCATTGCACCGCTTTTGTGGAGGAGGCGGTATTTAGGAGGGGTCACCCGATCTACTTCAGCACTCGACAAGTAGCATTTGGGGGGTCAGGGAAAACCACCTTATCGAGAAGGTAAAGGTCGATCGTCAGGTACAACGGATATGGATGTGGACTGTCAGATGAGGGGGATGGTGATTGGATGGTAGTCGGGCGAGGGAGGTGTATGGGCGATAAGAGCAAAGGTGTTGGGGGGTCCAGGGCTTTAATCTTCAACGGTTTGGGGTTAATTAAGATTTATTCATGGATTTAATTGATCGGGTGGGGTTAAATGATGAGATTTATCTTTTTTGTCGTGATATGGGGTAAATGGTATAGTTTATAGTTAAAACTAAGGTTTGGGTTATTTATTTAGGGGATTCAATTAATATATGGAAAAAGGTGTAATGCAGAATTGTATAATAAAGTTAAAAATTAATACGAAATGAGTGGAGTGAGCATAGCCTTAGTGTTAGTCCCCTAAATTGCCCCTATTCTTGTCCTTTCTCCCTTTATAAACCACAGTTATT
The DNA here is from genome assembly GCA_000404065.3 of Pinus taeda. NCBI lineage: Eukaryota > Viridiplantae > Streptophyta > Pinopsida > Pinales > Pinaceae > Pinus > Pinus taeda. Next base: position 385,469 of record APFE030357039.1, on the reverse strand, counting down.
TACCTATGTTTTACCCTTTTCACATACCCTCATCCTGCACTAGTCCAAGCATGGGGATATATTTCACATGTACTTTATTTTTCATATCTTATTTCAATTTAGCATTTAATTAATTATTTAATTCAGATTTCTTACTTTTAATGCACTTTATCCTTATCTTCGATAAATAATTGGTAAATAAATCCACTTAACGTGACTGTTGATTTAAGTGTAGGATCACATCTCGCACTATTGCCAACATAGTAAATCTGCACAGTAGAGTCGGACTTCCCTAACCACCACGACATTTTGTGCATCGTTGACCACAAAGACCAGATCAACCAAAGGAAGTCAAAGACAAGACTAAACTTGTAGATTGCTCAAATAGAAGTAGAATATTTGGCCCATGAGCAACAAGTTCAATTTTCTATAATTCGAAGCTGAGAGGCTAAAATATACATTTTGTTATGTAAATGGTTGACCGAATGGCCTGTACAAAGTTTAGTAGTTACAACCTTGGGTCGATGGTCTATAAATCATAGAATGTAAATAGAATTAAGGGAGATTGGCAGATAGAGGAGATAACAACATTGTGTTCCAAGCGTATTATATTTTTTTTATCACCCACATCTAATCTGGACTCTGTATTCCACGATATACTTTGCCTTTGTGAATTAATAGAAAGAAGGAGATCCACCTCATGCTTTTCAAATCTTATCTGTTCTTTTAAGCGAATGAGTCTGATCTAAATTATTGAGTAGCGTTGTTTCTTAGAAGGGAAACGAGTTGGCTGGCTAGGGCCCTGCCAGCCCAGCTCATTCACCTCATTTTCGATTTCGTATTTATTTATGTGTTCTTATTGTTAAATTGTGATTTAATTGAATTCTATTTCCAGGCACATATATTCCTGCCAAAGCATGAATGGATCCGTTGTGTGAATTAGCTAGATTTACTTCCTTGCAATTTCCTCTCACACAATTTATTTCAGTTAGTTTCCCCGCCTGGTCCAAGCGGGAGGAATTAACCTGCAACAATGCATGTTGGTGTGATTAATCCTTTTCCTTTTCCTGCAATTTATTTTCATGCAATTCCTTTTGGTTGGGTTTCCTCACCTAGTCCAAGCAGGAGAAGTGAACCTACACCACTATACATTTGTGTGATTAATCCTTTTCCTTTTCCTGCAATTTATTTTCATGCAATTCTTTTGGTTGGTTTTCCTCGCCTTATCAAAGTAGGAGAAATGAACCTACACTAGTGCATGCTGGTGTGTCGCAACAAGTATTTATAGTCTCTTTCATGCCATGTTTCTTTTCTATTCTTCCAAGTAATATATATATGCAGATGGTAGGATTAATTCTTTAGTGGTTGTTTCCAATTATGGTTATTTTCTTTCATTCTACATGCAGTTAAGATTGGAAACATTTTTTTTTTTACATGTGCAAGTGACCTATGCAATTAAGTTTCATTTGCAATAATTAACACTTATTTCTAGAATTGATAACTAAGTGCAAGGAAGTCTACTTAGGTACAAGAACTGGTTTCTTGTCATAGGATCCGAGTACTCAGAAAACTTGACGTTCGAGCCCTTGCATGAAGTCAAGAACCTTTGGTAAGACACAATTTATACCGCTTGCATAAATCTTTGCACCTACACTAGTGCATGTAGATTGCAATAAGTGCAAGACTAATTAGTGAAAGAAGGAAACCTTTAATAAATCAGGTTTAAGGGCCCACTTTACGAGACTTCTAATGCGTTTCTACTAAAGAGGAATATAAGCATATACTCAGTGATTAAATATTGATCAATTGGAGTGATTGTCTTTTTATTTTGATTCCTTTGCAAATGCATTCTTTCTTGTTCTAGCACTAGATTACTTTGATGGTTCAATTGTCTTTTACTCTTTCCAATTTGATTATGTAAGTTCCCATTCAAGAAAGTAGGAATTTACATTGAGAAGGTTCATACCATCTTTGGCATTGCCTGTGCTTTGTTTCTAAGTTTACAAATCCCCGGGTTGACAATTAAGTGTTAAGGAGTTGCTTAAGTGCAATTACACCACCCAACATTTTGGTGCCATTGCCAGGGAGGCGATTTGATTTGGTAAGAATTTTATGATTGATGCAATAGGGGTAAGTTTCTTTTATCTTTTTCTGCAGTGTGCTCCTACTGTTTGGGAACATTTTTCTTTTAAGAATTTTATTGGTGTTGAGTATTCTTTGCAACATTTTATTATGTTTGTTTGTTATTTTTCTTTTGAGATGAATGCCCAGAAGAGGTATAGGTCAAAAGCCCACTAAGGGCCGAGGAAATATTGATAAATACAAAAAAAAAATCATTTTGGGTCTTCTTCTGCAAGCAGGAAGTCCAAAATTGAAACCCATCACGCAGGAACAATTCACCTGGACTCTGGTGACAGTTGCTCAGGTGTGGTTCAGCCCAAAGAGGGGGAGGAGTAGACTACTAGTAGTCAATCTTCTTAGCCTCCTGAGAGTAGTTCATGTGAAGGGGAAACAATTGTAGATCATGAAGATCATGTGAAGGAACTGGCAAAAACTGGGTAAATGATGAACAATCCACTTTTGACTTTCCAATTATGGATCCCAATACTATTTCACAAATGAAAAATATTCCACCATCGACTCTTCCTCGTTTCCACGGTAAAGTTCATGAAACTTGACTGTTTTTTATTTGATTTTGATATTTTGTGTAGAAGTTAAGAATATTCAACTGAAGCTCAAAAGCTGAGATTCTTTCGTGCTACTCTCAAAGACTCAGCTTTGCTTTGGTTTATGGGGTTAGGAGGGAACACCATAACTTCTTGGGATCATATGAAGAGAGTGTTTTTTTTCAAAATATCAAGAATATTACAAAACTTGGGACATGCAAGATGAAATCTTTACAATTTTGTAGAATCATGATGAAACTCTTGAGAATTACTTGGAAATATTTCTATATATTTTACAAAGGTCGAAGCTTAAGTTTGATTCTGGTACTATCAGAACTTTTTTCTTACGTGGACTTACTAATGATGCTAGAAATAATTTGAACCTGTTAGGACAAGGTGATATTTCTCATAAAACTTTTGATCAGATCTGTGATTTGTGTAGGAAATTTTCAAGGAATTAGTATAGATCCAGTAGAGGAATTTGGAATAGAAACAGAGAAACTGAATCTACTGATGCTATGATTATTGGACTAGAAAATAAAATTGAAAATATGAAGATTGGAATAATGAAGACTGTTAGCAAATAGTTAGACTCCTTGAAATTTCAGCAAAAACTTATAAAATAGCAAGAGTTATTATCTATTTTTTGTCCTAATTGTAGAGATAAGCATCCTCCTAAAGAGTGTCCTCTTAATTTTTGAAGGAAACTAACAAGTGTGTTATTTGTGCAGAAGACCATACCACAGAAAATCATCCCTCTATACCAAGACTTAAAGCTATAATCAAAGGGGGAAAGCCTGAAGTTTCATACGTATATGCCATTGGAGCAAGGAGGAATTTTCCTCAGGTAAGTGTAGGTATGGCTCTTGAATTCTCTCCACACTATTTTTTATTTAATGCACATGTATATTCTTATCCTAACAACAGTAATTCTTAGCAGTGGTAGTATGGGAATCAATATCAGCATGGACAACCTTCTCCACCACAGAATCAAGGTTGGAGTGGGTCAAATCATTCTTAGTATTCCTACCAACCACCTATGTAGTCATATCCACCTACATATGCACCTTATCCAATGCCTCAACCATCTTTACCTCACAATCAATCTACTCCACCTTTGCCTTTACCCCCACTGTTTCGACCTCCTCAGTTGCCTGCTCAACCTATACTCAATCGTAATAATAATAAGGTAGTGCAAATGATCCATGTAACGAACCTGCCTTTACCATTCAGGTACCACTCTATTCCAGTTGGGGTTTATGATATTCAATTGAGATCAGGGAGGATTGTAACTTCGGAAAACCAGAAGCAACCTATGGTGATTATTGAAGAGAAAGGAGAGGAGGAGACTCCTAACCATTTTATGGAAGTTGTCACCAAGCAACTCATTCCCTTACCTTATGAATAATTACCATCCTCTTCCAACCAGCCTCCCTTTCCAGAAAGGCTAGTTGTGGAAAGAAGTGAGCCTATTTCTGAGACTATCTTGGTTTCTGAACTCAAGAAACTTTTTATTAAGGTACCTTTTTTTAAGGCCATTAAAGAGATCCCCATTTGTACTAAGGTCGGTAAGGAACTCTATCTCAAGAAACCATGAAGGAAGATATCAGAAGCCCAAACCATTCAATTCATTTGTAGGGCAGCAGAGTTGATGTCGGGATTTCTATCTATGGAAAAATATACTAATCCCAAAAACCATGTTGTCTCAGTTTAGATTGGTGATGTATTTATCTCTAATGCTCTTATAGACTTTGGGGTAGCCATTAATGTCGTGACTAAACAAACCATGGATCAACCTCGGTTATCTCATCTTCATCCTACTACCACTGTGCTTGAATTGGCAAATATATCTAAAATCAAGCCAGAATATCCTGTACACTTCATGTTTACATTCAGGAAGGGGCCCGACCAATCTGACAACCACAAAGGCATATGAATCCAGCTCTGAAAGATGTTCTGAAGAAGAATTACAAAAAATTTTAGATGTTGGTTTCATCTATCCTATTTCTGACAGCCAGTGGGTGTCTCCATTAGTGTTGGTTCCTAAGAAAGATGGGAGGTGGCGTATTTGTATTGACTATCGATAACTAAACAAAGCCATTGTCAAATATTACTTTCCTCTTTCTTTTATTAACCAGGTCGTTGATACCCTAGTAGGAAAGAAATACTTTTCCTTTTTGGATGGCTTCAATGGTTACAACCAGATACAAATTGCACTCAAAGATCAAGACAAAACTACTTTTACATGTCCTTAGGGAACATTTTCTTATAGAGTGCTTCCCTTTGGCTTATGTAATGCCCTGACTACCTTTCAAACGGCAGTCCTAGCTATTTTTGTTGATCTAGAATGTGTAGAAATTTATATGGAAGACTTTTTTTGTGTTTGGTGACTCTTTTCCGGAGGCTCTCGAAAATCTGGAAAGAGTACTTCTTCGCTACCAAGATGCCCATCTTGCCTTGAGTGACAAGAAATGCAGGTTAATGTGCAAGGCAAGGGTGGTGCTTAGCCATCTTATTTCTGATAAAGGTATCCAGGTTGACCTAGCTAAGATTGAGATCATTTTGCGTTTTCCTGCACCCAAGATTCAAAGGGAAGTAAGAGGTTTTTTAGGACATGCTGATTACTATAGGAGATTCATTGAAATTTTTTCTAGGATAGCTACCCCTCTTTTTCAACTTCTAGCTAAGGATAGTGAGTTTTCTTGGTCCACAGCTTGCGAACAGACCTTCGAAACATTGAAGGAAAAGTTAGTATAAGCAACAGTTTTCAAAGGTCCTAACAGGTCCCTATCTTTTCACATTTCCTCTGATGCTTCAAATTTGGCTATTGGCGCAACTTTGGGATAGGAGGAAAACAAGCATTCCTATGCCATCTATTTTATTAGTAAGAATTTGTCTCCTGCTGAATTAAACTATACAGTTATAGAGAAAGATATTTTAGCTATGATTTTTGTAATTATAACAGGGTATTAAGTCTATGTACATACTGACCATTCCACAATTAAATATTTGATGAATAAACCATTGACTAGTGGTAGAGTGACTAGGTGGTTGTTATTGTTGTAGGAATTTAATATTACTATTGTTGATAGACCAGGAGAATGTAATGTGGTAGCAGTTTTTCTTTCAAGATTGAATAATATTGGTGAAGTAACTCCTTTTAATGATGATTTTCCTGACGAACATCTTTTTGCTATGTCAACAGACTCCCCATGGTTTGCTGACATTGCTAACTATTTAGTCATTGGAAAGATACCACCCCACTTGTTTGCTCGTGAAAAGCGAAATATTATTCATAAAAGTGTTGCATACTCCTGGACTCAAGGAGATCTCTTTTACACTGGTCCATATTTGATTATCCATCGATATGTAAGAGAGGAGGAAGTGATTGATATTTTAAAATCTGCCCATGATGAACCTTTTGGAGGCCACTTTGCTAATAAGAGGACTGCATATAAGGTATTGCGCGCTGGTTACTTGTGGTCTTCGTTGTTTAAGGATGCCAAACAGTATGTCGGGTGGTGTGATAGTTGTCAGCGAATGGGCTAGCCTAATCAAACAAATGAGATGCCTTTATGCCCCCAAGTTATGATTAAGATTTTTGAAAAATGGGCTCTTGATTTTATAGAGCCAATAAAACCAAATTCATTAAGTAAAAGAATATTTTGGTTCGTACATATTTTGTTACAAAATGGGTAGAAGCTAAAGTTGTTTCCTTTGCTACAGAAAGGGTTGTTGTTGAATTGCTTTTTATTGAAATTTTTACTAGATTTGGTGTGCCTAGAGAGATTGTTTCTGACAATGGTCTGCATTTTATTTCTAATCTGGTGCAGGGTGTGATGGAGCAATATAATATTTGACATAGGAAATCTACACCATATCACCCACAAGAAAATGGTCAGGTTGAATCCACAAACAAAGTCATCGAGTCCATCCTCACAAAAATAGTAAATATGCATCAAAAGGATTGGGTCAAAATATTACCAGAAGCTTTGTGGGCATACCAAACCACTTGGAGAAATAGAACAAGACATACGCCGTATGAGCTGGTATATGGCAAACAAGTCCTATTGCCGATTGAATTCTAGATCAAAACTTTCAGAACTGCAGTTCAGTTGGGGCTAGATGTCTCTGAAGAACAACAACAACATTTCCTTCAATTGAGTGCGATGGATGAATTTCTAAGGGATGTTGTTCAACGTAACATATTTATTCAACAGTAATGAAAAAGGTGGCATGTCAAGTCTATTCACAAAAAGCAGTTTCACCCAAGTGATTGGGTACTCCTTTATGATTCTAGATTTAAATATTTCGAAGGAAAATTACATACGTGCTAGATGGGACCTTATGAGATGGTCTGAGTATTTGAGAATGGAGTGGTTTCTTGATCCTTAGATGTTCTAGCTACCACCAAGAAGAAGCAGGTTCAGCAGGACCAATCCTTATACAAGTTTGGGATAACTAACACAGATATTTTTATTCAAGTGACATTTAATTCTCACTGTTGTTTTTTCTTGCACCAGTGCAAGCAGACTTTCCAGAAAATTTTCTTCCTTCTTCATATCCCATTTTTGTAATTCCCAATCAGTTTTCTTCTTCAAAACCAGAATGATTACCTTCCCATATTCTTCCGAATTCACCCTATCTGTTTCGTAAATCCCACTTTTATCTGTTCAAATTTTTTCCCTATCCCACTTTTGTTTACACCCTCTTGATGGTACTATTCCTAGAATCCTTGTCATAAGCTTCCTTCCCATTCTGAATTTTTCCCTTTTCCCACTTATTTGTTTCCCCATGAGCTTATTGCAAGATCTAGTGCATAAAGAGAAAACGGATGTGCTCATAAACATCAAAGAAATGGCGAAGCAAACCTTCCCTATGATTAGGAAAGTCATGTTAAAGTCCAGCCTATGTTATACCAAGATTTCATGTTTTTTTAATTAGCATATTTTCTTATTGCACCAGTTCAAGCACGTTACAATATACAGTAGTGCAAGAAGAATAGTGCAAGCATAGCAGCACAGTATAAGCGATGCAAGTAGATCAGTGCAAGCACGCACCCTGTCAGAGATCTAATGCTTTTTTTTTCCATACAATATAGTGTGCGTCATAAAGAAGTCGTTATTATGAAAATTTAAAAGAAGTCTTTTCATTTGATCGTTAAGTACTTTATGTTATCATGTATTAATTAGGGAGAAAATTATTCAATTACAAAGTGTTTATGGTTAGAAATCGTGATCATTTTAATGAATTCTAAAGGTATTTTTAATGAATTATGAAGATGACGTGGATTATGTAACCATTGTTTGGCTATGATTACAACCCTTGTGAAATGATCCTTTATGTCCTCCATTTGAAATCATTACTTCATCCAACCATTAACTCATCACCGTAAAGTACCCCTAATCAGTTCGGCACACCTTTCAAAGGATGCTATCCATCCATGGCAATCTGAGGGATGTATTAAGTGATTGCATTGTGAGTTGGAAAAGAGTGGTGGATGGTTGGGCCCTTACCCATAAGAATCTTTCTTCCTCACTTATTTCATGTAGAAGAGATTTGGACTATTCATAGTCGTTAAGCAACAATGTCACCCATTAGAAGTTAGCCATCGTCCGTTAGGAAAGTAGAGCAAACCGCTGAATACTGTAATAGTCTTGAACTATTGCAGGAATAAAGGTTTCTTTAGTTTTTACATAAGTTTGATGGGCACGACAGGGAGGTGGCCTTGCAATTTTCCAAGAGTTTTAGGGACGACCGAGTCAAAATTAGCCCCTAATTCATTGCAGAGGCCACAGTTTTAGAGAACATTGGCGAGCAATGGTTCAAGAATCAGAAGTTAGAAAATAAGTGGTGGTGCTGATTTGTAGTTGACAAGAAAATACAGGTGAATTGGAAGAAACACATGCCCCGCAGTGCCCTACTAGATCAATGGTGAGATCTCCTTTATATTTTGCAAAAACATTTGACCTGTGAGGGACACTATTCCTCCACATTTATTTACCATTTTAGAATATTGTTTTGAAGTATGCCAACACCTCTGGTGGAAAATCAATTTCCCCCACTTCTTGCTCGAGAATTTAAAGAGAATGGCAAAGGGTGTGCAAACTGGACGAGAATACCATGCTCACCGAAAATTATACCATCACGGGTTAATCAAGATCTTGGTCAAGAAGGAGTTGGAAGCCAAAGGAATGACCCGAGCAACATTATTAGAGTAGTTACACAAGAAGAAACCTACCAGGAAAAAAGCAAAGGACCCTACTAGTTCAAGTACAAGTACGGGTCTGGTTAAAAACAATGTGGAAGGTTCTTCTCGCACTGGTACAAAAAGGAAGAGGCCCATAGAGGTAGAAGAAGAGGAAACCTCATCTTCGACGGAGAAGTGGACCAGTGCCTCTGTTGAGAAGAACCCCTCCCCTCAGACTACCTCTCCAGTGCAAACAAGTGCCTTTAAAGAGCATAGTTTGTCAGTCCTTGCGGATGTGGCGGTCCACTCCAAAGAAGAAGAATTTGAAGAAAATGAAGATGATTCCTTGCTAGCTAATTTTGTCTGGAAACCACAGAAGAAGAAAGAAGAATTGAGTGCAAACAAGGATTCGGTTGAAGGGTTGGATGCTGATATGGTGTAATCCCCATGTCGACAAGGTATTGAATCCCCTGCCACAATAGTTAAAGAGAAGGAAGCACAGGGTACTAAATCCCTTGCCACAAGAGTTGAAGAAAATGAAGCATAAGGTAATGAAATGCCTCCACCTGATGAGTTGGAGACACAAGCCTCTCATTTTGGTAGTCGTATGGCCAAGCTATAACACCAACTTCAGAATTTAGAAGAGTTACTCGTTAATGAGCAGAACGATAAGTAGCATAGGAAGGAAAAATTGACCACGGAGATCAAAAGGCAGAAACAAGAAGTTAGTATATGGAAGTATCAAGCTTCGCAGTGTTTTAGTTGTCTCAAAATGGTGACAAAGAAATTTAAGAGCAAAGAGAGGAAGTCCAAGACAATGCAAGCCAACATCAATATTACAGTACAAGATTCAAGTGAAGCACCCAAAGTTTTGAGGTTTTTTGGAGGTAAAAGGTTGTGTGAGGACACATAACAACTTATGGGTGGGACGATGTTAGTCCTCTAAATTGCCCCTATTCTTGTCCTTTTTCCCTTTATAAACCACATCTATTTACCTATATTTTACCCTTTTCACATACCCTCATCCTGCACTAGTCCAAGCATGGTGATATATTCCACATGTACTTTGTTTTCATATTTTATTTCAATTTAGCATTTAATTAATTATTTAATTCAGATTTCTTACTTTTAATGCACTTTTGTAACTTATCATTATCTCTGATAGATACTTGGTAAATAAATCCACTTAACATGACTGCTGATTTAAGTACAGGATCGGATCTGGCACTATTTCCAGCACAGCAAAACCACATAGTAGATCCAAAATTCCCTAACCACCACCATGTTTTGTGCATCATTGGCCATGAAGACCAGATCAGCTAAAGACAAGAATGAAGTTGCAGATTGCTCGAACGGAAGCAAAATATTTGGCCCATGGCCAATAAGTTCAATTGTCTATATTCAAAAGTTGAGAGGCTAAAATCTACATTTTATGATGTAAATGGTTGACCGAATGGGCTATACTAAGTTTAGAAGTTACGGCCTTGGGCCGATGGTCTATAAATCATAGAATGTAAAGGGATATTGGCAGATAGAGGACATAACAACACTGTGTTACAAGTGTATTGTATATTTTTTTATTGCCCAAATTTGGGATGGACTCTGTATTCCATGGTGTACATTGCCTTCACGAATTAATAGAAAAAAGGAGCTTTACCTGATGCTTTTCAAATCTTATCTATTCTTTTAAGCTAATGAGTCTGATCTAAATTACTCAGTAGCATCATTTCTTAGAAGGGAAACAATTTGGTTGGCTAGGGCCTAGCCAGCCTAGCTCGTTCACCCCATTTTCAATTTCGTATTTATTTATGTGTTCTTATTGTTAAAGCATGATTTAATTGAATTCTATTTCCATGCACATATATTCCTGCCAAAGTGTGAATGGATCTGTTGTGTGAATATCTTAGATTTACTTCCCTGCAATTTCCTCTCATGCAATTCATTTCAGTTGGTTTCCCCACCTAGTCCAAGTAGGAGGAATGACCTACACCAGTGCACGTTCGTGTGATTAATCCTTTTCCTTTTCATGTAATTCCTTTTGGTTGGTTTTCCTCACCTAGTCCAAGTAGGAGAAGTGAACCTGCACTAGTGCACGTTGGTGTGATTAATCCTTTTCCTTTTCCTACAATTTATTTTCATGTAATTACTTTGGTTGGTGTTCCTCGCCTGGTCAAAGCAGGAGAAATGAACCTGCACCAGTGCACGTTGGTGTGTTGCAACAAGTATTTCTAGTCTCTTTCATGCCATGTTTCTTTTTCGTTCTTCCAAGTATATATATATATATATATATATATATATATATATATATATATATAATATATTAGATATATATGGAAGGATTAATTCTTTAGTGGTGTTGTTTCCAGTTATGGTTATTTTCTTTCATTCTACATGCAGTTAAGATTGGAAACAATTTTTTTTTACATGTGCAATTTACCTCTGCAATTAAGTTTCATTCGCAATAATTAACACTTATTTCTAAAATCGATAACTAAGTGTAAGGAACTCTGCTTAGGTACAAGAACTAGTTTCCTGTCATAGTATCCAAGTGCTCAGAGCCCTTGAGGTTCGACCCCTTGCATGAAGTCAAGAATCTTTGGTAAGACAAAATTTATATTGCCTGCATAAATCATTGCAGTTGCACTAGAGCAAGTAGATTGCAATAAGTGCAGGATTGACTAGTGCAAGAAGGAAACCTTTAAGAAAAAAGGTGTATTTTCCCACTTTATGAGACTACTAACATGTTTCCACTAAAGAGAAATATAAGCATATACTCAGTGATTAAATATTGATCAGTTGGAGTGATTGTCTTTTTATTTTGATTCCTTTGGAAATGCATTCTTTCCTGTTCCAGCACTAGATTACTTTGATGGTTCAATTATCTCTTACTCTTTCCAATTCGATTTTGCAAGTTCCCATTTAAGAAAGTAGGAATTTACATCAGGAAGGTTCATACCATCTATGGCATTTCCTGTGCTTCGTATCTAAGTTTACGGACCCCCCTGTTGACAATTAAGTGTTGAGGAGTTTCTTAAGTGCAATTCCACCACCCAACAGTTAGCATAATGTAAAATTTGCACATTTGATTCACATAAATTTGATACTTATGATAAAACACTTTTGTGGGTTTTTTGAGTGAAAAGGGATTTAACATGAAATTGATTTACGTTTCCTAAGAAAATGAAGTTTATGCTAGGAAAATGGGTTTTATTAGGGTAATGTAAGCAAATGAATTTTATGAAGGGGATTCTAACACTTGCTGTCCATAAGTCATTAAGCCAAGGGTCTGGTCCCACCAAAAGTCAGAGAAATGCTCTGAGCCTCTTTGACTTGAAGGATTTAAAGTACTAGAACATACTTTTAGATAGGAAATTAGTAAGTAAGGGGAAAAATGAATGAGGGGGAGTTAATCACATTAACTTGCAAACCTTTGTTTTGCTTCCATAATTGATCATACATATAGAAATATGTGTCTAAGGATATTGCATGTGTTTTGATCCAATCAAATTTATAATTTAGCAACCTTTCTTCTACATACCCATTACTTACCCTACCATTTCTTCTTCATTTATTTGGGTGCGTTTAGACTAGCAAACCCTTATCATCCATTTTCTTTTGAAAATTAATCTATCTAATTATAACCTTATATCATATAAGAGCTCAGATTAAACTAATGAGCTCCTTTTATTTTCTCTACCTATCTAATGATCTGCCAAGATTAAATAGTTTGATTACCATGTATTGTGGCATGAATAACAAGCCACACAAAACCATTATTGTGCATAAAAGTAAATAGTAGTGGCATTTAGACATGCACACTTTCATGGTCTCTTTTTGCTTTTGGGGTTCATATATTTTCATTTTTTGACCTTCTCTTGTGCTTTTTGTCCTTTGATATTTCTTTTAGGACATACCCTCTTTAAATTTTCTAATTTTTTAATATGGAAAACATTTTCAAAAAGCAAAGGTATGTACAATATTACAAGGCTTGGCCTTAGTCATTCAAAATTATGACTCCTATTGGTATAGGAACCTAATAGTGGCTCCACTTGGGGATGGCATTTTCTAGATAAATGTCAAGAACTAATGAAGATTAGTAACGTTTGAATTGTTGTTCATATTACCTTGAAAAGTCTCCTTCTATGAATCTTCATTATCGATACTTATGACAATAAATATTTTAAAGCTCAGGGCCTTCTCTTTGGGCTTCAACTTCAAACATCACCATCCAATCCAAACTAGAATTTGTAAATAAAGTATGTACAAATGGGAAATGAAAATTAGTAACTTGGTTCAAAGTAATGTTTTAGCATTCGACCATTCGCCCGCACACCTTCTACATCTGTGCCATTAATTTTTCTCAAGAAGAAAACACTATTTCCCTTGTACGCATAAATGACATAGGCACCTTTCCATAGGAAACCAAATTTCCCATGTTTACCTTTGCCTTCCCTCCTTGAATCCCACTTAAGAACTTTGTCACCAATGTAGAAATCTTTAGCCTTGGTTCTCTTATCAAAAATATTTTTAATCTTTTCTGCACAACTTGAGACCTGACATAGACCTCTTCTCAAGTTTGTTGTAGGTGAATAGTTTGGTTTATTCTTCTTTGGATCCTATTTGGTTCAACCTACAATTCTCGAAGTATCTTCATTACTGGTACTTCCAAAGAGGATGGAAAGATAGCTTCCATCCCATAAACTAGTTGATAGGGAGAAGTACCAATTGATTTCTTAGCAGTCAATCTATTTTCCCATAAGGGATTGACTAGCTTTCTATTCCAAGTTTTCTTATTATCCTCTTGTAACTTCTGGATGATGTTTACTAGGCTTTTGTTTAAGGATTCTTCCATTACATTACCTTAAGAGTAATAGTCTGTGGAATGGCCGAGGGTGATATGGTATTTATTGCATAAATCTATCATTCTTTTGGATTTAAAGGCTACTGCATTATCAGTAATGAGCTTAGTTGTACATCCAATTATTGATAGAATATTGGTTTCAAGGAAGGTTATGATAATAGTATATGTGGCTTGCCTTGAAGGTATCGCATATATTTATTTTTTGAAGTAGTTTGTGGCTGTGAGGAACCATTTGTGCTAGGCATAGGAGGGTGGGTGAATTTCACCAATGAAGTCTAAACCCATTGTTGAAAAGGTATTTCTATAGAGATTGGCTTGAGGGGTAAAGGTAAAAGCTTTCTCTTCCCCTAAGAAATTTGCCATTTGTGACAGGAGGTCACATATTTTTTGACATCAACAAACAAGGTAGGCCAGTAAAAACTAACTCTAAGGATTTTATCTTCAATGGTCTTCTAGTAAAGGTGTCCTTCACAGTCAGTTGCATGAAATTATTGTTAAAGCTTGTCAGCCTCATCTTTTAATAAGCAATTGAGAATAACACCTTCATGATCTCTCCAAAATAGACCATTGTCTAATACACAAAATTTCAAGGATTTCATCTTAAAAAACGTGCTTTTAATCCTAGATAATTCGGGAGGAGATTGTAAATTCAATAAAACATAAATAATATCAGCATACCAAGGTGATTCAATAAAGGCCTCACTGATCAGTGTAGTCACCATCTCCTCTTCATTATCTATTGCTGCAATAAAGTTTATATCCAAGCCCTGACAATTTGATTCAGCCATGAGTTTGGCTAAACCTTGGCCCTTGATTAACTTAGTAGGTTTGATTTCTATATCATACTCTAAAATAGTGGCAATCCACTTTCCCCTTTTTCCATCAAGACCATCTTGAATTAGGACGTCTTTGACTACTGAATTAGCAATGTAGGCTACTATATGAGAATATAAGATGTATACCCTAAAGTCCTTAATGGATTTGACTAAAGCCAAGGCTTGTTTTTCCATTATATTATATTTCAAGGGGCCATGCCTCAGGGCTTTTCTAAAGAAAGCAATGCATTGTTCATAGCCCTGGGCATTTTTCTACAATAGAACTACAATAATTATGTGCTCAAAAGCAAAGGAAAACAAGATGAAGTCTCTGTCAAATTTAGGACTGATTAACATAGGTGGTTATTCAAGGTTATTTTAATGTCTTAAAAGGATTTTTTAGCCTCAACAATCCATTTTATGGTGGAGTCCTTTTTTAGCATGTTGTTTAGTGATCTAATTAACTCTGCCAAATTAGATATAAATCTTCTAAGAGTTTTTTTTTTTTTTAAGAAAGCTTGTAACTCTTTAATGCTCCTAGGGTGTTTTATTTGCAAAATGGGTTCTGTTCTAGTAGGGTCTATTCTTATACCATCTTTTGGAATTATGTGACCTAGCAACTTTCCTTCTTTTAACCCAAACAAGGAATTTTCGGGGTTTAAGGAGATTCCAAATTTCCCTTTTCTAATAAAACTTGCCTTAGATGATCCAAATGTTGATTGTCAAATTTTTTAAATACAGTAATGTCATCTAAATATATCACAAGGAAATCATAAATTTCTTTTGAAAATGTTATATCCGTAGCCCTCTGGAAAGTGGCTCCAGCATTTATTAGCCCAAAAGGCATTTTCACATACATAAATATGCCCCAAGGAGTAGTAAAGGCAGTTTTGGGTTGGTCATCTGGATGAACCAAGAATTGATTGTAACCAGAAAACCCATCCAACAATGTGATTCTGGTTGATCCACATACTCTCTGTAAAAGGTGGTCCATTTTGGGGAGAGGGTAATTGTCTTTTAGTGACACTGTTTTGAGGTTTCTGAGATCCACACAGAGTCTGATCTCACCAGTTTTCTTTCTAGTTGGAAGCAAGTTTGAGAACCAATCATAAAATCTGATTGGTGCAATTATTTTGGCATCATATATCCTCTAAATTTCTTTTTCAATCGCAGGTAATAAAACAGGATTAATCCTTCTAAGTTTTTCTTTGAAAGTCTTTTGATTTTATTTAATAGGAATTGTGTGCTCGATGATTTTGGTGTCATAGGATTTAAGGTCCTCATAACTCCAAGAAAAGACATCCTGAAATTCTTTGAACAACTCAATGTATTTCACTTTTTCAGTTGGGGGTAGTGATTTTGAAAGTTTGATCAGTTTAGGGTTTTCATCATTGCCTATTTTACATTCCTCTACATCAGACCTTGAAGGTTCCATTTTAGGCTTCCTAGGAACATCATTTGAATCAAATAAATCTTCCTTGCTAGTTAATCCCTTTGGTAAGAAGTTATCCTTGAGATTAATTACTCTCATTTCTTCATTGATTATTTCATCAATCTCAATTTTCTCTAGGTTATCTAGATCTAATTTGGTAAATTTAGTTGAGTTGAGTCTATCTATTTCATCACCTTCTATCTCATTTATTTTTATCTCATCCTTACTGTCAGGATCTATGGATGTATCAGTATCTATATTGTTATTGGTAAAATCTTCTTCTGAAATTGAAAATTTATTTATTTGTTTATCATTCGAAAATATTTTCCAATTCTTCAAATTATCTGGAATTGCAGGTCTATGGATAACTTCAACAATGTACTGGTGGTTGGGCTGGAAGGTTAATTTGTAGGTGTTGGAAAACATTGCTAAACTATGGGCTTGCATGTTATGTTTTCTAGGAATTATTGCAAGCCTTGATTCTAGGAAAGTGTTAAGTATTTCTACAATAGTTCTAGTATAACAACATAATCTAGGGTCCTTTTTCATATATAGACCATAAATATGTTTTACAATTAGTTTAGAGTCTCCCATGATAGAAACTCTTTTAGCTCCTAGATTCCTAACTAACATAAGACCTAAAATTAATGCTTCATATTTAGCCATATTATTGGTACATTTAAAATTCAATCTATATGCATGGCCTTCTGAGTAATCAGTTTCCAAATTATATATCCACACTCCTGCTCCCACTCCTAACCTATTGACTGATCCATCAAATTTTAAATACCATAACATCTCATGATCTATATTTACACTATCTGGTGCAACAAACTTTTCATCATTTATAGAAATTTGACCATCTTGTTCATTGAATAGTTCTGTAGTCTGATCTGTTTCATTTTGTGTAGGAACTACAATTTTTCTTTTGGTTCTATATTGGTACTGTCTGAAATTTCTTCATGTGTTTGATTAGCATTATACAGGATAAAAGAATTGATATATGAGTGTATGGAGTAGATGGGAAAGTTTTGAGGCTGATCCTAGCTATTTACCATATATTTCATTAATGTTTCTTGGTATAGTTTCTTAGGTTGTCCAAAAACAGAGATTGTTTCATGTGACATATCTAGTTGTAAGGATCCTTGAAGTTTAGCACCCCGTGATCTGGATTACAACATGCCATACTTTGGTGGGATGTCAGCGACTACAATATCCATAAGGATGCTTTTGGCAAGATATTGGACTAAAGTGACACACGGGCCTTTAATCAATCCTAGACACTTTACTTGACTAGATTCAAATGAGAATAAGCATTTATAAGGCCTCGTAATGTCTACGTTTAATTTATCCATCACTGATTTGGGAATTAAGTTCTGAGAGGCCCTAGAATTTAACATTGCATTGTGTAGAATTTTATCATGGATAGTAAGGCTAATGTAAAAAGGTGGAACTCCTCCTTCTAATGGTTTTCCATTAACATCTGGACCAAATATGGGTTCTGGTTGGTCATCAAAAAAGTTGAGTGAATCCTCATTGTCAACAATGTTTAAGGTTTGGGTTATTTGTGATTTATAAGTTTCATTCTTGACTAGTTCTCTTAAAGGAATTGTAATCTTTAGCTTTGCTATCTCTATTCCCAAACTGAATGGAAAAGAGACCTTTGTTGTTTGAAGGTTTTGAATATTTGCAATAGGGATTTGAGTAGGGTTGTATTCTTTTCCTTTAATGGGGACATCCTTATGTGGATTTTCAAATCTCATGTTTTGAGATATGTTTACTAGTTCCTTAGGTGGAATTGAAGTACATGGGTGATCAACAGAAGATTGATTAGAGGTTATGTCTACAATTGTGGGGCTAGAAGGTTTTGGGTTTTCCCTTCGGAGAATTTGGAGGATTTTTGAAACAAGGGCTTCTTTTATTTTCTTGGGTTGACTTTCTACCATTTTCTTAGTTTGGTCAGGGACATTGGAATTCTTTTTCCTTCTTAAATTATACTATTTATGAACTTCAAAGATGGCAGAATTGTATCCATGTTTATAATCAAATGATTCCTCGGATTGTATTTGTAATTACTGCAGCATATACAGTTCCTGCTCATCTTAGGTTAGAAAAACAACGTCCTCATCATTTATTCCCAATTAGGTTAAGTTGTGTACCCTGTTTTGGATATTCTGGATGGGATGTCTCTGCATAATTTTCTTGAAAAAGAGGCCTAATGTTCTGATCTGGTCCATTTTTCCCAATGTTTTTGTTTTTTTATAAATTTTGGGTTTCTAATTGGAGGTGCTTGTTGGTTATCCCATTGGGGTTTCCTTTCTACGTTGTCTATTTTATCCATTAGCCTTTCCATACTTTTGGCTAAACTATCTATTTTAATGTTATATGGTGATGTTTCATCCTTTGTAGTTCGTCTCCTTTCATTTCTAACTCTAGCCCTTTTAGCTAACAAATTAGCTTCTACACTAATAGCTACACTTTGTATTTCTTCTAATGTTGGGGTGTTTCTTTCCCTAAGTTGAGATGCCATATCAGTGTCAAAACCATCAAGCAAATTTATTAATTCTAAGTCAGTTGGGGGTCTAAAGTTAACTGGGATTGTGTTATATATATTATTGAATCTAGTACAGTAATCTTGAACCATTTCATTAGGCCCCCTTCTAATATTCTCATATTCTGAAAGGATTTGTAGGGGATTCTTTTTCTTTTCCCACCTATCAATAAATAATCTTTGAAAATTTGTGAGGTCTACAATATGGTTGGCAGGAAACGCTTTGAACCACTTCTTGACATCACCAGTCAAAGTTTGGGCAAAGAGTCTCATCTGGACGTCTGCTTCATCTATTTCATGCAATTCAAAAAAGTCAGACATCTTGTTTACATGCTATTGGGCAGTGTAATGACCAATAACATCAAACAGGAAAATCTTACTATGATAATTTGTAGGCATAGCATGAAGTTGGGCAGGTAAAACAAGAGGAGCATATCTGTTTTCCATTGTTGTAAGTTGGTAGAGGTTGAGATGTGGGGTTGAGGTACTTGGAGATGATGCAGTGGTGGATGAAGAACCAGGACTAGAAGATGATGAATGAGTAATGATAGGTTGGCGAGGGAGTGTAGGTATAAATGGTGGTGAAGTATGGACTTCAAAAGGTATTATTGTTGAAGTTGAAGGGAAAATGGTGAACTCAAAGTAGTGGACAATTGTTCAGAAAGATCAAGGGTCATGGCAGTATTAATCGATGATTGTGGATATTTCAGAATGTATTCATCAATTGAATTGTTGGCCTATTGAATTTGAAGGTTTGCAATAAAATCAAGATCTAGAACTGTTTCATCGATTGCATTTTTAGATTTTGTTCTAAATAATGAAAGATCAAATGGCACATCAAAGGGAAGGTCTTCTAGAAATAACCACTCATCAGGACATGAATTATCTTTAACTAATGGTATTTGGCTAACCAAACTTTCTTCTTTCTTAGATTTTCTTGAAATTAGGTTGGGATTATCAACTACTAGGGTAGGGTCTGGATCTGGATTAGCCCTGGTAAAATGAGTCTTCCTAGAAGCTAGAATTTAAAAAATTTTAACTATTTTTCTGATATTTTTTCAAAATAACTTCTAAAAAATGACCTTAAGAGGCTCAGAATGTAGATTTAGAATTTTCTTAAAGATTTATTAGGACTGAAGATTCACGGGTCCCCAGTATGGTCACCACTATGTTATCACTCAGAAATTTCTCTAGAAGTTATTAGAAAAAAGAAAATGAGGTAACCACAAACCGACTTTGGTGCGTAGGCTCTAGCCAACCTAGGCTCAGGGAGGGCTCTCTCTGTATGATTTGGATTTGTTTGCTTGGATTTTATACTAGTTATGAATGTTCTAGGGTTTTTTTTTGTATTCAAGATTGGGTGGTGGGATCGTTGAAACAGATGGATAGAATGACGTCTTTAGACCATTGGGCTATGGAGTCAATAGAAGGGTAGTAGAACTGGATCAACTCACTAAAGGAAATGTTCGAAAGGAAAGCTAACAGAGTATAGTGCAGGTGTTTGAACAGGAGGGTGAAATGGTTTTAATCAGGGTGAGAGAGCAATTAAAGGTTCTTTGACTGGGATATAAATGAGGAATAGAGGGAAGGGAAACTAAGAATCCTTTGGTCTGGATTAGCGAGAAACAACCTAAAATAAGGAGCAATTAAGAATTCCTTATCTTAGATATCAGTTGAAAACATTTATATGCATAATTGTTAAAACAGAGTGTAATTAAAGAAATTCTGAGATATTGTTCCAGTTATAGCATTCAGGTTCAGAAATACATAAGAAAATACTTGTCTGCACTTCGCTCAACACATGAATCATGTGAAACATCTTGTCTTTATTCATCAATTGAGCTTGCTAGCTCAATCAATGATACAATAGATTTACAGTCCTTCTGATTAAAATTCTATAGAAATGTCTAAAAATCCACCATACATACTTTGAATTCTGAAGTATTTATACAAACATTATTACAAAATATCTCAAATTAGCTTGAGATTTAATCTAGGAAATAAAAATATCTTCTTGCAAGAAGGTAGAGATAGATATTGAACTGTTGTCATGATGTCCTACTTATTTTGGTACTACTTCCCTTTATGGCTTGGTTTTAGCCCTTTGTGCTACTTCGTTGTTTGATCTTTCACGCCAAAAGCTTCATTTAATTTTGGCTTTCATCTGATACTCTTTGACACTAATACTCTTTGACTCAGATGACCTGTCTTCATATTTTCACCTGGCTATTTTACTTTCACTATAAACTAACCTTTTTACTGCATTTTTCATACAAAAAATCATTCAATTTCTCCCATGTATTAGCATCACGTAATTTGATCTTCAACATCCTTCTATATATTTCATCTTCCTCAGTGTACATAGCTTTCAATGGTCTGGTATAGTACTTTGCCTGTTGGCAATGCCTTCATTGAAGATGTGTTCACTTGGTCTTTTTCTAGCTCTCTAATTTTGTTGTTGCAATCTTGTTGTGACATGAGCTTTTCATTTATGACTAAGGGACTGGGTAACCCTTTCTCTCTCAAAATTTGAAACTTAGACATAAATCTATCAACGAATACCTACATATTTTGACATTTGTCCTCCAAGTTTAACATCAAGTTTCTCTTGGAGAGGACCTTCCTCACTTCCAAAATTGTTTCAGTTCTATCCTCAATTTCCAATTCCTGAAGCTCATATCTATTTTTACTGTTAAGGAATTGGATGATTCTGGTGGCATCTTCAGGCATCTCTCCCAATTCCTCTTTTACCTTTGGATGGCTTCTGTAGCCATCTTTATTAAATCTATCTACTCAAATATTACCTTAACAGATGGCCAAATATCATTGACAGAGTTAATAATATTGGCCCCTATCAGTTCCTTAGCTTGTCCAAGAGGTTATCTCAGGGTTAGGTCATTTTCCATGGATTTTATTCTTTTATTTATTCTGTCAACCTTTTGCACTTCTTCCTTGTGCATGATTTTGGCAAGCTTGCAATTAGTTTCCAAGCTTGTCACATTTTCTTTCAGCTTATTCATTTCTATAGCCTATATGGACATTTCCTTCATAGCTCTAACCAATTTTGCTACTTGTTCCCCTGATGTACCTGCTTCTAATGTAGACTGTGTGGAAACCTATTCTGCTATGGCCATAGGAGTTGTTAGATCCAATGAGGCAACCAATGTAGAAGAAAAAATTGTTGAGAATGTTGGGATGGCATTCACAAAGGTTGTGGCAATATCAGTCTGCTTCAATTGGATTAAGGTGTCCAATTCCTTCTCTATTTCCCTTAACTGATCATTTAATTTAAGGACTAGGTCCATCAATTCTTCATGCTTAGCTTGGATCTCCAATACTTCCCATGTCCGGGGATGTTGCAACTGAGGTATCTTAAATTATTTTTTAAGTGCTACAATGTCAGCATTCTCCTTCTTAATTAGTTGATTGGTAGCTTTGATGTCTTTGGGATCATGTCCCAATCCAATCACTAAGTCTTACAAAGACTTAATTGTAGTATCCTTGGCCTGTGACGAGACCTTCTCTAACTGATACTGAGTCGAGATGTTGGTCAATGAATTCTGTAATTAATTGGCAGCTATGGCTTTTCCAGTGAGGTTGGAGTAAATCATTTCTCCAGCCTGCTTATGAGATTCAATTTGGTCTATGGGATGAATATCCCTCGCCAATACCTCAAAATCAATATTTTTATAATCTGCTAATGTCCTTGGTTGTTGTATATTTAGTTTTACAAAGGAAATTTGCATCTTTCCCCCTTGATGTCAAAAGCTAAAATTAATCTTGTTTGGTTTGTAGGTGTAAGCTTGAGATACTGAGCATAAGACTGTGATTTCAATTTCTCATTTCTCATTTTAATTTCTTTATACCTCTCATTAATGTATTTGTCTTTATGAGCAGGCCTACTAAATGAGGAGACCTCTACACTGAGCTTCCTTTCCAACATTTGATTCTGTGATGTGGATTGCTCTTAAGTCTCTCTAGATGGAGCTATGGGCCTGCTGATGTCAAACTCAGTGTTATTTACCTCTGTTGAGCCTTCTGTATCTTCCTATTCTGAAACAAGATTGAGCCTTCGCCTTTTTCTTTGTTTTCCTTCATACTACACATTGAGGTGTCCATGGCTAAAGTGGAGACTCCCTCTTTGTTCCTCATACGATTCTTTTCCTCATTCTGAGGAGTTTGCATAGTAGGAGGGGTCGTCATGGTTCTTTCTTGTTGTTCAGGTACCTGCGGAAATGAGCTTTCATTAAGCTTTCTTTCTAAATCAATCAAGGCATTCTCAACATCTACCTTTGTGCTATCCCTATCTACAAGAGTGTTTTCCAACCACTAGGATTCATTTGCATATCTCTCTATCTCTAGTATGGGATGATGAATGTAAGGTCCCAATTTGACCTTTTGTCTAAGTATGGTCAAAAATCCTTGAGGGTCATATCTCCACACGAAACTATTTTGAAACTTTATCTATTGCAGAATTAGATCTGCTTCCTGCCCTACTTCTCTAGAGTTGCAAATGAAAGGGCCTAACTAGTTTTTGACTTTGAACTATGTTTTTTTCTTGGCTGATACAAAATTGACTTCATTAGAGTTCATTATTTTCCTATAGTGTTCTAGATCAAATAACCTCATGGGGAGGTATTTGGGGAGTTTGTATGGGGAAAGTTGGCACCATAGATTCTTATTTCTGTGTGGTTTTGGTAAAGGTAGCAATATCCCACATTACTTTTCTTGGAAAACTAGAGGAATTTTTTGATATCTTGACTTATACTAGGTGGAGGGCTTCCTGTTAGCATGGTCATGACTAGACAGACAAAAGAATCAATGAAATCTGCATAAGTGTATGGTGATGAATATTTGTGGAAAAGTGGTGTCCAAAATATGACAGACCTGGGATGGCCTCTAGTATCAAGCTTCTAGAGGGTAAAGGGAAATCTGTTTGACTGGTAATATAGAAACATGTGGTAGAGTACATATGAGTATTTTAATACTCTCTCATTATGTATTCTAGTAAATTGTTCATGCATCCTTTCAACTATGAACTATGCATAATTGTATGTTGTAGCAGGAGGTTTTCGTGGGGTGAAAATGGACATGAAGGCTAGGATAAGCTCATAAAAAAAGTCATCAGTGGTACAACCCAAAACACATGATATCATAGTGATAATATTCTTGCCCACTTCAAATAAAATGGCAGAAACATATGGAGGGGCATCTTTAAGAATGTGCTTGTCTTCAACAATGAAAGTTTGGAATAATTGGGCTAGTTTTGATGGACTCAAATTAGTGTATTGGTCTAAAAAATATCCAATTGAGAGTGGGGTCAGTTTTGGACTTGGTTGGACTTGTGATAGCTCTTTGATTGATTTAGTTGTGATGGTAAATAGGACTTTTTGGTCATAGCACATAAGAGCTTTCCGGCTGGGAATGTAACGGGCATGACACATATGGACAATTTCTGGAAAAACATGTACTTGGGGAAATTGGTATTTGGGTTAATTGGATTCCCAAAGACCAATGTCATCAGAATAATTTAGACATATGTCCCTACTCAAAAAATGAAGTTTTAGCAGGACCTCATATGCATTGGTATCTCTGATTTGAAAATTTGTGTTTGTTAGGGGAAGGTGGTCTAGGTCTAAATGGGGAGTTATGATAGGTTGGACATCCATGGCCATAGGGGAAACCATGATTCAATTCTTGTGGACTTGAATTTGGTAGGGTGGGGCTGTATCAGAGGGCTGGGAGGTAATTTAGAAACTTTGAGAAGGGCTTGGGTATGTGGTTTGAATTTAAAGTACTTCCAATTAGTTACTTAAATAAAATACTTTTAAATATAGAATGTTTTCAAATTCAAAGAGTGGCTGGTAATTCGTTTCACAAATACCTGGAATTTACATGAATTGTCTTCAAACTGGTGTTTTGGATGATGTCGGAAGGTTGAAAGGGCTCTAAGAGCTTTGAAGGTGATCTTTGTGGATTCTTTGAGGATGGAAATGGGGTTTATTGGTAGTTTTCAGTTTGGCAGGTGGCACACTTGTTTGGAGAGGTTCACAATGGAAATGAGCGAAAAAGACGAAAAAGGGCTTCTCGGCCTTTTTATGGAGAAACAATCATTTTTCATAGGTAATTTATGAATGAACAGTGGGTGGTTTATTGGGTTGAGCAGGGAGGCGGTTTCCTAGGCCACCATACTGCTTTTGTGGAGGAGGTGGTATTTAGGAGGGGTCACCCGATCTACTCCAGTGCTTGACACATAGAATTTGGGGGGTCGGAGAAAACCACCTTCTCAGGCGGGTAAAGGTCAGTCATCAGGTGCAGCCGATATGGCTGTGGATCGCTGGATGAGGGGGATGGTGATCAGACAATAGTGGAGTGAGGGAGGTACATGGGTGATAAGATCAAAGGTGTCAGGGGGCCCATGGCTTTAATCTTCAGTGGTTTGGGGTTAGTTAGTATTTATTCATGGATTTAATTGATTGGTTGGGGTTAAATGACAAGATTTATCTATTTTGTTGGGATATGGGGTAAATGGTATAGTTTATAGTTAAAACTAAGGTTTGGGTTATTTTATTAGGGGATTTAATTAATATACTGGAAAAGGTGTATCGGGGAATTATATAATAAAGTTAAAAATTATTATGAAATGAGCGAAGTGAGCATACCCTTAGCATAATGTAAAATTTTCACGTTTCATTCACATACATTAGATACTCAGGATAAAACACTTTTGTGGGTTTTTTGAGTGAAAAGGGATTTAACATGGAGTTGATTACTTTTCCTAGGCAAATGAAGTTTATCCTTAGGAAAAGGGGTTTTATTAGGGTAATGTAGGGAAATGAATTTTATGAAGGGGATTCTAACACTTGATGTCCATAAGTCATTAAGCCGAGGGTCCAGTCCCACCAAAAGTCAGAGGAATGCTCTGAGCCTCTTTGACTTGAAGGATTTATAGTACTAAAACATACTTGTATATAGGAAATTAGTAAGGGGAAAAATGAATGAGGGGGAGTTAATCACATTAACTTGGAAACCTTTGTTTTTGCTTCCATAATTGATCATACACATAGAAATATGTGTCTAAGCATGTTGCATGTGGTTTGATCCAATCAACTTTATACTTCAACAACCTTTCTTCTACTTACCCATCACTTACCCTATCATTTTTTCTTCATTTGTTTGGGTGCATTTAGACTAGCAAACCCTTATCATCCATTTTTCTTTTGAAAAGTAATCTATCTAATTCTAACCATATATCTTCCAATGGATCAGATTAAACTGATAAGCTCCTTTTATTTTCTCTACCTATCTAATGATCTGCCAATATTAAACTGTTTAGTCAGATTTTATTCTTTAACTGTAAACATAAAATTCAAAGTAATGAAATAACCAAGATTAAACAATTTGACTACCATGGATTGTGGCATGAATAACAAGCTACACACAATCATTATTATGCATAAAGTAAATAGTAGTGGCATTTAGATTTTCACACTTTCATGGTCTCTTTTTGTTTTTGGGGTTCATATATTTTCATTTTTTGACCTTCTCTTGTTCTTTTTGTCCTTTGATATTTCTTTTAGGACATACCCTCTTTGCATTTTTTAATTTTTTAATATGGAAAACATTTGCAAAAAACAAAGGTATGTACAATATTACAAGGCTTAACCTTAGTCATTCAAAATTATGACTCCTATTGGTATAGGAACCTAACATGTAGATGCCTTTAGGTTATTCTACCTAGATTCTCTCGTGGATATAGAGGTATCTCCAATGGATTAGTTCATGCAATGATTAAGAAACTCTGGAGTTTTTTGTAGCTCATCCAGATAAAATCAACTTGTTGATGGATTAGATAAATGGGTAATAGTGAGTGAAAAGATGATGGTATAAGTGACCCAAATACATTAGAAAGAAGCAAAATTGTACCTATGAATAGCTAGTGCCTAACAGAAAGAAAAATTCATGAATGACTGGTAAAAGAATAGTGCATGAATTGTTGATAAACTACTAAGTTCACGAAGTAAAAAAAAGAAAATAGAAATGATGATTTGAAATTTCAATGAGAAATATCATTGCATGAAAGAAACTATTTTTTAGTTCATTAGGGTAAAATACATAAACATACTCAGAAAGAAGCGTATTCAGTAACCCTACAAAGAAATTATTTTTTAGAGGTGATATTTGCATAAAATCATGACTATACTAAGTGAATGGAGAGTAAAGATACAATAAGGGGGTTTAAGCACCTAGTATGGGCCCTAAACAAAGGAGACTTACGTCCCTTAAATGAAAATCAATCAGCAAAAAAAAGAGTGCTTTTTATTAATCAACAAATGTGCTTATATATGAGAAATGACAAAACTGAAATAAATGGAAATAAATCCTTTCTCTAATGTTGACTATCTTCTCCTAGAGTTTTGAATTCCAAATGGGTTGACAAGGCATCGTATTTATTCAAAATAAACTTGATGGGAAACCTCCTTCAAAATAGGTCCGCCTTCCTCCAAAATCCCTATAAAGTAGGACTTGGTTCTCTAATGAATTCACATCTATAGGGAGACAATAATGTCCTTGAGCTAGTTAAGTTATGATTATCCTTCACTAGGAGAAAAGCCCCGTATTCTTCTCTTGTTGGACTCTTGCATTATGTACATCAGATATCCACAATACCCTACACAATAAATGAATTAGGCACACAAGATATGGGAATCATCTCTTAACCCTCATAAGAACAGATTAAAAAAATCACATTATTAAGTGCATAAGGAAAGGTTAAATGTGCCTAAGGATAGTTATATGGGCCTAAAGGTATAGCTATTTGAGAGGCCCATCACTTGTTCTCCTTCTGGACTCTCATTCCTCTGATATTTATAGGCTCAAAATAAACTTAGGGCTCTCCATGGCTCATTGATGAGATTAAGATGGCTAGGAGACTTGAGGAGTCATTTGAAGGATGCATAACTTTGTTATGTCCTATAATACTAGTGTAGGCCCCTCATTGTTATTATTAGTGTAGCCCCATTATTTCTATTGTTGTGCTCATGTAGCCCCCATATTGTTATTGTTATGCCCTTAAATTATTATTTTTATGTAGGCTCGATTATATTGTGATTGTTTAGACTCCTATATATACCAAGGATGTCTTGTCATTTGAATCATCTAAGAATTGTTCATTTATGTAACGTAAAGGAGGTCTCCCCCTCAAAGAGGATAATTGTCAAGTTGTCGATCTATCTTTTGTTATTTTCTGGGATATGGTTGCATAACATTTGGTATTAGAGCTTTGTATTATAAGGTTTTACTGCTTCAAGGAGGTCATTTTGGAATTTTTCACATAAATGTTTTTCCACAAGGCTTCAGAAGTTGGAATGGTGACCACAATGGGATTTTATCACAAGTTCACCCAAGTATCAAGGAAAGAGTGTCATCATGGTGGTAGTTGACAAACTTACAAAATATGCACACTTTTGTGCATTATCTGATCCCTTTAAAGCCATTATAATTGCTACTACATTTATGGAAGAAATTTGAAATCTACATGGAAACCCAAATATTATTGTAAGTTATAGAGATGCCATTTTCACTGGAAATTTTTTGATGGAATTATTTTTTTCTCCGGATACTCAATTAGCTTATAGCTCATCTTATCATGCTCAATCTAATGGGAAATGTAATATAGTGAACAAATGTTTAGAAGGATATCTTGGTTTCTTTGTATCTAATAAACAAACAAAATGGGTCAAGTTGTTACCTTTGGCTAAATGGTGGTATAACACTTCCTTCCATACTATGGCAAAAATTACCCCATTTATGACACTTTATGGATATCATCCACCATCCATCACATCATCTTTAAGAGAAATTTCTAAGGTTCAAGCACTGGAAGATTACATCGATCATCAACAACAAGTCCTCCAAATCTAAAAGGATAACCTCACTTTAGCACAAAAATGAATGAAATAATAGGCAAATCAACATTGTAGTGAAATATGTTTTGATGTAGGCAACTGGGTATTTTTACGAATACAACCATACAAACAAATGTCCCTCAAGCAATCTATGAAGCATAATAAATTATCACCCAAGTACTATGGTCCTTATAAGGTGTTGCAAAATATTCATACCATGACATACAAATCGAAATTTCTCGCATCTTCCTCAGTACACCAAGTTTTCCATGTTTCATTATTAAATAAGGTTATTGGTGACAAGCTCCGAGTTCAAACAATATTTCCAAAACTTCATGAGGAAGGAAAAATCATATTAGAGCCTAAAGTAGTCATGGAAACAAGAACTCAACAGCTACAGAATCAACTAATTTTAGAGTAACTCATTAAGTTAAAGAGCTTACCTATTGAAGCTTCCACATGGGAGGATGGTAATTTTATACAGAAGCATTCAAACTACTCAAGCATTGAGTATAACACTTTTTTTAAGGAGAAGGGCTCGTTAGGCCCCTATAATAATAGTGTAGCCCCCTTATTATTATTGTTAGTGTAGCCCCCTTATTGTTATTATTGTGACCATGTATCCCCCATATTGTTATTTTTCTGACCATGTAGCCCCCATATTTTTATTATTGTGCCCAAAAGAAGCCCACTATTGTTATTGGTGTTCCCTTAGAGTATCATTATTATGTAGGCTCTAGTTATATTGTGAACCTTTAGACTCTTGTATATACCAAGGAGGTCTTTTCATTTGAATCATCTAATAATTATTCATTTGTGTGATGTAAAGAAGGCTTCCCCCTCAAAGAGGCTAATTTTCAAGTCGTTGATCTATCCTTTCTTGTATCTTTTATCAAGTTGCATAACATTTGGAATGGCTCAAAAATTTTCTATCGAGACTTGTCCTATAAGAGAAATTAAACCCATTCAATGTGATGTGGTCCATGGGCTACTAAGTTGTCACTTTGGCAAATCCATGCATGTATTGAAGAAACAACCATGGATAACAGTGCAAAACCACTTTAGTGAGCTTACATGGTTTGATCTTTTAAATAGGCCTTTAGAAAACCTTTTATTTTGGTTTCATATGCTTTCAATGATAATTGATGCACCTGTACATGTTTTCTGACGCTAAGTATAATATAACTTATACAATTGTGTGTATGGATTTTCCATGATAAAAATCCCCATCCTCTATGTTTAACAACTTTTATTGTTTCCTTATGACCCTCTAAAGGTCATCCCAACCCTTGCTAAAATTTGGACATTAGAAATTAGAAATATCATAATAAATATGTAACATACCTACAACATATCGATCATTGATAAAGTTTTGGATAAACAATTTATATTTAATAGTAAATGTCAATTCTTTAAATATCTTTATTCCCTTTCATCTGAATTGAACGTAAAATAAAACAGAGTGAATACCAATTTTTTGTCTCAAACCCTATGTTTAAAAAACACAAACATTGTTAGAATATATTGCAATGTTGTAGATGCATGATAATTTTGTATAAATAAAGCACTTAACCCTTGATTCTATAACCCACATTTAGTGTGGAGATGCCTTGTGTGAAGATATATTTCGAGCTCGCTAAAGTAAGAACCCTAGTATTGCCGAGGGCTACAATTCTCGCATAGGAGGGCACAAGATGAGAGGAGAAGCCAATTTTATAGCTCTTAATTCTTGCAATTCTTTGTTCAGTCTTTTTTTCTTATTTGAAAATGACTCATTGCGCCTTCTCAAAACCTTGCAAACCATTTTTGTTTTCTTGACCTTAATCCTAAAACAAATTTTATGTTATTCGCATGGTTTTTTGTCCCTTTATTAGTAACTCAACAAAGATCATTCAATCTATCAGTGTTACATGACCAAGGGCATGGAGGTTGG
The DNA here is from genome assembly GCA_000404065.3 of Pinus taeda. Taxonomy (NCBI): domain Eukaryota; kingdom Viridiplantae; phylum Streptophyta; class Pinopsida; order Pinales; family Pinaceae; genus Pinus; species Pinus taeda. The sequence continues at coordinate 355,134 of APFE030357039.1, read as the reverse complement.
GATTTTAGTGGAAAGCAAACCTTAGATTTGTTCAAATTATCGGCACTAGGTGATGTGGCCCGATCTTTGTGTTTTATGAAAAAAAAATGAATTTAATTCAAACCTGATACGAAGTAAGCAAGATATAAATTTTATAGAACTCGTTTTAGGCGAGGATATAGTAGATATAACTAGCACTCAAAGCCATAACCAAATCCTTCTCTTTGGAGAAAAGGTCAAAATCATTGGAATTTTATGCCTTTGAATATGCTACATTAGAGAAGAATTCCATGAGAAAAACCATCGGTTAAGAATAACAAGGAAAAACTATGGGTTGTCAAAAGTTGAAGCCTTAAAACCTCTAATATTTACGTGACATCACAACATCTCTTCCATACTAAACAAAAAACCCCTCTCAATATAATTATGTTCTAAAATATTTCATATATTATTTTTTATATTATTTAATTTCAATTTCAATTAACTTTTTCATGATTATAGAAATTATTTATACTTATTAAATTTAAAAATACGTAATCAACCCGAAATCAACCCGAATTAATTCGTATAGGAATTTAACAAAACTACAAAATCATTTTAGCTTTTAAATATCCTCTTAAGTATTGAACTTCGAACATGAACAACTCTGTTTTTCATATAACAAAATAAGTAAAAATTATTTATACTTGTTAATTTAAAAAAATATGTAATCTCCCATAATTAATTCCTATTATAAGTATTTAACAAAACGACAAAATCATTTTAGCTTTTTAATATCCTCTCAAGTATTGAACTTCGAACTTGAACAACTCTATTTTTCATTTGACAAAATAAGTCTCATATATTAAAGTTTGTTGTCATAATCCTTTCATCCATAAAAATTATTTAAATATCAACTTTTCAATTTTTATGTTTGTTGTCATAATCCTTTCATCCATAAAAATTATTTAAATATCAACTTTTCAATTTTTAATTTAAAAAGTGTAAGGGTTATCTTTTTCTCAATATATGAAAAATGTATTTTGTTTATCAATTGAAATATTTAAACGTTACTTTTCTTAATCGTCTTTTTGCGATAATGATTTTATCATGTACTTTATTACATCCTTAAGAAAATCTTCAAAGGCCAGCAATTGAAAGTCAAAGAAAGCATATTTTTTTAGACCATTTGTGGGTCAAACCTAAAAGCAACTTTTACATTCGATGATGAACAACCATGAAATGTTCTATATTCACATTACCTTCGGTTTTAATATTCTCCATGCGTGTATGCTATCATTAGAAATTGATGTTTGGAAGGAGTGATGTTTTGCTGTGAAGGTATGTTGACCTATTTACATCCAATTTTGCAAAAGATGACCCAACTTTCCAGCTTTTCGATATAATGCAAAATAAAGGTATCCTAAAGTCAATACTTAGGACCCTCTTAGAAATAGAATCTAAAGATTAGATGGGGGCAATAGCTAGTCATTATAGTAGGGGAATAGTGGTTCATTATAGTCAAGTTAATAACGTATATAAATTTCAATGTTAATTAGAAAATTATAAAACTATGGCACCCGAGGAAGTGAAGAAAACATGAATGGCATAGCAGGTAACAATGGATGGTATTTATGATGTCCTAACAACAATTAGTACCAACTTTTGGTGACACTACCTTCAATACAATCTTTTGGTGCACAGCCTTTGTACGTTAACGCGGTGCTTGGCATAGCCTAATAGATTCATTTATAAGTACAAGACTAGGCTCAAATTCCTTTAAAATCTATGAAGGTATATGCTTTGCGTGCTCAGAGCGTCTTCCATATCCCACTTTATGTAGGGTATTTATTTGAGGGTATTTTTCCTTGGTTTAGACATTTTACATGGGCTAATATTATGTATAAAGATTGTATAGTAATGTGTGGTTTGATGGTAAGTTTATTTGAGTGAAGTTTAGGAAACCATAGTTCAAATTTCACTGAGTACATTGGCTTGCTATGGTGGATGCTCGAGAAGCAGATTACCCACCCCCACCTTAGCGGCACGAGAGTCTCACTCTACTTAAACCATGGGATCTTAGTATATCAACTTGCAGGTAGTTGGATGTACTCTTGGTGTTATAGTGGCAGCTATGAAGATTGATCCTTGGTCTACCATAGATTAGAATTGGCAGTACCGATTCCTCATTGTGGTTAATATATTATAATATATATATAATATATATATATTTATAGAGTACAAAATAAAGTTTCTAGTTGACATATTTTGTGTTCAGGTAACCTTTTTATATATATTTACAAGATATTTGTGGATTAAAGAAATATGATGTTTTCTATATATATATATATTTATATTATATATTTAATTTTAAAGTATTTAAAGAGAAATAATTGAATTTTGAAAAACCATTTGAATAAATAACAAATTTATATATAAATAAGTGTTGAAATAAATAATTAATAAATATGATTAGTTTAATTAATTATTTATTAAAATTATGAAAAGAGTTATATTAATATAACAATTTAGTTGTATTTTGCATTAGTTTACTAAATTTGCATTTCAATATTATAAGAATTAATAATATATATTTTTTCATAAAATCATTAGCAAACATTAATTTGAAATTCCTTTTTTCTATAAGAACAATGGGTTTATTATTCACCTATAAACATTAAGTTTATTTACCTATTTTGATAAGAGCAATTGAGTTTCATCAATCTTAACATCCTATTTCATGACAAATTCCATCATGTTTGAAATTCATATGCATGCATCAACCTCAATTACATCTTTCTATAAGATAATTTTTTTTATAGAAAGATAATTGAGATGCAGTAATTTCACTTCATTGTTTCATGAATACCATCAAAATTTGATACTCATAGATATGCATCAATCTTAAATTTCTTTTCATAAGACTGTTAAAGGAATCAATCCCAATAACTTTTCCATAATAACACCAATCTTGATCTATATGAATAGGAATCAATATCTACCACATGTCATTTAAGAAAATCATGTAGTCAGTATATTATTTACAAAAGCTAACCACAATTGTCTCTTTCCATAAGATCTTTCATTTCTTGTTTATGATTATGCATACATTTCAAACATTTCCATGTTTAATATTTTTTAATAAAAATAAAACTTTATTATCTTCTTCTATGAGACTAATGCAATGAGTTTAAGAACACTAATGGGTTTTATATTTATAGACAAGGATCAATTGATGAATATTTATATCTATGAATTTATTTTGATGACCATATTGTATATGTATATGCAATTTTATATGATTACCAGGGTCTCATATTCATCTATAAACATTAATTTCAATGTCTTATTTTAATAACAATTTCAATTCATACATAGGCATAAATATGGACTACTTCTTTCTCTAACATAGTCGATTTCCATACGACAATTGGATCTTATACTTTTGAATAGATATCATTCTCAATTACATATTTTCATAAGGCATTCATGCTACATTTGGTGATAATACTTCAATTCTCTAATACTTATATCCATGATACTATCTAGTTTGATATTTGTTGATAAGAATCAATGTCAACATCTATATTAAAAAACATGTAAGCGTGAATATGTGTAGATATTGTTTTTATCTTTCCGTAATATCTATTTTAGGTGTTATATTTTTGGATAGCCATTAGCCTTAGTTATGTATATTATTTATTTTATTTTACTTTTTTATTGTTCATGACTAGAGAAATTAGCAATTGATTCAATTTCATACTCACATTGTTATGGGGTTGATTCGAACCACTACCACTATAACCTACATGTGCCTATGTATGCCCCTTCCACAAACAAAGATAAATTCAGGGGAACTGAAACTCAAATCTCTTGGCACATAACACTTCATTCTCACAACAATTTCCAATTAAGCTGCCCCTTCATAAATTCCTTAGTCCTACATATTACCATAGCATAATTCAGAGGATTTCTTGGTATTTGTATAAACAACAATCACAAATCAAGATTAATGTTAATTCCCTCTTTCCTAAGATTTAAATTTTGATATTCATGGATGGCTATTGATAATATCAATTTTCCTTCTATAGTATTATTAGAATAAATCAACTTTAATACCCCTTTTCATAAGACTACCGAGTTTGATGCTTGCAAATAGGAATTTATGTCAACTTTATCTTTCCATAAAACCCTCAAGTGCGTACCATAGTTGTGAATACACATATATCTCAACTACTTGTTTCCACAATACCTTTAATTTGATTTTTGAATATTCATGAAGTTCATTTGAGTCTCTTAATAATATGATGATGTTTCTTATTCATTGATACATCAATCTATATTTATGTTTTATAAAAGATTATCAAGTTTAATGACACTATTAGGTGTGATATTCATATATAGTGATCAATCTAAATGGATTTGGTATTGTGTGTGCATGTCTATTTCAATTTCCACTTTCTATGAAATTGGCAAACCATCACTTTCCTATAAGAATTAATCTCAATTAAACTTTTCAAAGAATATTTAGTGTTATGTTCACATCTAATTATCAATCTCAATTGTAACTTTCCACAAGATAGTTCGGTTTCTTAAAATTTTGAATTCAATGCTTTAAAATAAATGTATCCTCAATTCCCTCTTTCTAAAAAACAATTAAGTTTCATCTAATTTCTTAGCGAACCTTAATTTCTTTTTGCACTAAAAAAGTTTATGCTTCGAAATTCAGGCATAGACATTATTCACTACTATATCTTTCTATAGCGAACCTTAATTTCTTTTTGCACTAAAAAAGTTTATGTTTCGAAATTCAGGCATAGACATTATTCACTACTATATCTTTCTATAACATGTTTATGTTCCTTCAATTTTTGAGATTTAACAATAAAGAATAAATATCATTTCCATAAAGCACTTTAAAATAAGCATAATTTCATTAAATATTTGATGATTATTATTTACATTTAGAGAATCAACATAAAACACTTTAAAATAATCATAATTTCATAAAAGATTTGAATTTACATTTAGATAATTAACTTTTATAAGGTCAATTTTTTTTAATTGAAATATAATTTTCAAATAATAGCATCTAAACTAGTAAAAAAAAGTTGTGCCATATAATGGAGTCCCTCCTAATATCTTTTTTAAGAATCACTTTGAGCGGAATATTATCATATGCCAAAATACACTTACATTTAACGTTATAGAATAAATATCATTTTCATAAGGCACTTCATAAATATCATTTTCATAAGGCACTTCAGAATAAGTATCAATTTTATAACATATAGGCATCATTCTTAAATGGAAGAATGTTTGATTGTTGAAGAACAATCTTAAATTTAGCATTTTAGAATAAATATCATTTTCATAAAACACTTTAAAATAAGTATCAATTTTATAAAATACTTAAATTATATATT